>CM052437.1:162949720-162962371 GCA_028533085.1 Varecia variegata | reverse complement strand
TGTCATTCTTTTTTTTTTTTTTTTTTTTTTTGAGACAGAGTCTCGCTCTGTTGCCCAGGCTAGAGTGAGTACCGTGGCATCAGCCTAGCTCACAGCAACCTCAAACTCCTGGGCTTAAGCAATCCTACTGCCTCAGCCTCCCGAGTAGCTGGGACTACAGGCATGCGCCACCATGCCCGGCTAATTTTTTTTTTCTATATATGTATTTTAGTTGGCCAGATAATTTCTTTCTATTTTTAGTAGAGACGGGGTCTCGCTCTTGCTCAGGCTGGTCTCGAACTCCTGACCTCGAGCGATCCACCCACCTCGGCTTCCCAGAGTGCTAGGATTACAGGCGTGAGCCACCACGCCCGGCCTCCTGTCATTCTTCATTCAACTATTTATCACTGATTTTTCCGGGTAGTACAACTATCAATTCACAATAAAGACTTTTTTCCTTTCTCATCTCATGAATGGTGTCCAAGGCAGAGCAGTTACCATACTTCGTACGTATGCGCCATTTCTCCCTCTGTGAATACACTCTACTCTGTGTATGTTCCACAGATACTGCGGGTCAGGGTAGAGTCCTCCTTCCTAAGCCTCCTAATTGGCATGCCTTACACTCAGAATGTCTTTGGATTTTAACATGTGCTGATGAATTGAAATTTCTAATGGTGGAAAAGAAGCAATGCCCCCATTAAAATACATTAAGCCCCTGGTATCTACTAATATCTTAAAACACCACTGCATCATAAATGTGAAAGCCAGAACAAGCCTCAAGTCTTCTCAATGTGGAAAGTTTACACATAATTACCCAAATCCAAAGGCTAGAGTACCAACTGCTTTCCCTAGAAGTATCCATTTAAGTGGCTAGACTAGCAAAGAGAGAAGAAGGGAGAAAAAATCTAGCTGAAAGGTCACCTTTAAAAGAGTAATTTAAAAAGTTACCCTCATGGTTTATATGAGGTCTTTGGCAGCATATATGGCTTTAGTAAAAATAATCAGAGATAATAAAACTTCTATCTTTAAACTTTAACCTAGGGATATAAAACCATCTACTCGTGACTTAAGTATTGAATTTAGAAATTCACTCCTCCCTTGTCCACTTTCCATTAGTTGTGCTCATAGAGGTAATAATAACCCAGACGGCTAAATCTATAGACTCTTCTACTTTTAACAGATTTGCAAACTCCCTCATATCTTTTTAGAATTTTTAAAAAATTTTTTAATTGTCATAAAAAACACATCACCTAAAATTTATCATTTTAGTCGTTTTTAAGTGTACAGTTCAGTAAAGTTAAGTAAATTCACATTGTTTTACCTCCCTTATACCTTTTTTTGAAGCTGGTAATATGCATTTTTTCTTGACATTTGAGATAGTGAGGCCAAAAAGAAATATTGCCAATTTCACTTCCGCATATATGAGCAAATGACTCCATTTTAAAACATGCTCTGTGATTTTCTAACGTGTTCACTGCCAGTCATTTCAATAACCTTCTAAATGGGCAATTCTAAGGAAGTATAATCAAATTTGGGGGACAGGAAGTGTAGTAGTTGCTGGTATCTCACTTTGACTCCTTCCTGCCTTACTTCGTTTCTTAAAAGAATAATAATAAGATAATCAAAATTTAGCCTGCATAAAGGAAGAGTCTAAGTGGTTGACTACTCAAGGAAGAATTATGTTCCTAGCTAACAGACCATTAATTGGAATCAATTCTTCAAAGAGCATAATTAACCAAGATATGTCTCTTTTAGAGATAGGAAGGAAATCCCCCACCATTGGGCAAGGAGCTTCTTACCTTAGAAAGAAAAAATAAAGGCTCATCTCTGTACCCTAGCCTTGTGTAGACAAATACAGGCAGAGCATAATCATGGCACGTCATGGTGGAGATCCTCATAGATTCGTGCACCCGAAATTGTGAGAAGCGCAAAATGTTTTCACTGTCTCCAAGGGATTTCCTGACACCAATAGAAGGATATAAAGCAGCACTGCTATTCCAGAGCCAAGAGAGCTCATTGTTCCTCAAAACTTCCTCTTCTGGGCATGACCCAGTATAGTTTGGGGCATAAATATTATAATTGTGGCAATCAGGATATAAATAATAACCCCAAAGGCCCTTGGGTCGGCTCTTAATTCCCAATTTGATGGTTTCCTTCATGAAAGCTTTTGCACTTTCTTCAAATGTTGCTTTGGCTAAATATTCGATATCAGTAGCTGATCCATTCCTTTGCATGTCAGAAATAAGCTTTCTTGACTTCTGTCTGTAGACATCTTTTGTATTCCAGTTTCGAGCCCACTGTGGTCGCCAGTATTCCCAGTCTATAACAGCAAGTCCACTGAAATCTTCAGCAGGGATGTAGTAATTAATGTCTTGGTCAGCTTTTTCCAGATGTACTTGCAAACTTATGTTCTGGGGGAGACCCCCATTAATGGGGACTCCCTCTGATGTATACCAGGGATAGTATCCCAATCTATTAACATAAAATATGGTGACATTTTGCCCCCTAGCCTTGGCCAGTGGGCTTCCAATCACCTGAAACATTTTCAAATTCAGTCTTAAATTATATTTTCTCAAACACTGATCTGTTGGAGCATTCCAAGCAGCTATAAAGGGTTTCCTTTGATAAATTGGAAGTCGGGCAGGTTTTAGAGAAGACATAGACTTCAGAATAAAAAAGATAAAGAGCCATGATGTGAGATGTACTGGTTGAACAACACAAAACCTTAATTGTCCTTCAGATAATAGTTTCATGATAAGATAAAAATCTTATGTTATCTTCTGTTTTGATGCACTTTGGAAGACCTGTGGGGAGATTTAATTTTCTATTAGTGATAATTTTGAGGAAAAAGACTCAACTATTGAATGAATATTATTATTATACATTTATATTTTTTAAGTGCATTTTACTTAAAGTCTTACAGAGAACTATAAATAATTGAGGTATAGAAGCAAGTGTAGTGACCTTGCTTCTATTCAGGGGCCGACAATGCAATTCAACAAACATTCATGGAGTATCAGAGTCTGTGTCCAGAAAACAAAATGAATAAGTTATGGTCCTTGCCTTCAAGGAACCCATGATCAATAAAGATGTATAATAATATTCACTATCACTTTGGAAAACTCATCAAATCCCAGGCATTATGCTTATGTGCTTTATAAATATGTATCTTGTTTAATCTTACAATAACTGTGTAAAGCTTATAATTATATTTCTATTCTACAAATGAGGAAATGGAGGCTTAGAGAGATGAAGAGGCTTGCCTGATCATTGTCACATTACATGGAAGGCAAGGCAATGTAAAATTGTAATAATAAAAATGCATAACAAGTGCCACATGATAATTTACTAGAGCAATTATGGGGGTAAGGAGTAGGAAGGAAGAGAAAGTGATTCAGTGGCAAAGAATGCCTCAGAGAAGACACTCAAGTTGAGCCCGGAATACAGGTAGACACTTGGACGGTAGGAGAGAGAAGAAGATAGCAACTACTTTGTCAAGTTTCCTTTTTAGTCATCTTTGTGTAAAACGACTACAAAATAATTATTTTTCAAAGGCTCATCAAAGGGTTTGATGGCATAAAGTCTTTACAATCTCCTATATTATTAAGATGAAAATGCGTTATGGTTATGCCTAATGCCTAGTGAGGTTAGGGTCTATAGTTGACATTTGTCCTTTGGCTGCGGGCCCAGGATATGGACCCCTTTCCTCTGTAGTGAATTCTGTACCATATGTTTCTTGGCGGAAGACATTAAATAAGCTAAAATTTCCAGATGCTTTCCCAGCCTTCCTTGCAGTTTGGGTGCTGGTATATGACCGTAGTCAGGCCAATTAGATGTGTCCTATTCTAGACTTTGAGTTGGGGTCTTGAGATTCAAGGAAGCGACAGTGTCCAGGAACAGCTGGCCTGTGAGGGCATCCAGACCCTGATGTTCATGGTGTTACTACTTACTAAGTGGCAACATTGTCCTGATGGAACAGCACTTTTCTGCTCAAGTAAAGGAGGATTTGATTCAGTTGCTTACAACCAGGAACTCTGATTGATAAGAGGCTGTTTACACGGAATCTGGGGCTTTTGAGCATTTGCTCCAGCAAAGCCATCATGTGTGTGAGGCATGTTGTATGTCATTATCATTTTTAACCACCAGGTGTCCCCAGCCAAACCTCATAGCATTTCTCAGGCCTAGGACACTGAGGTAAACAAAAATTTTGATTAGTTTATAAAATTCTATTCAAAGACATTTAAGAAGTCCTTAGTAAATGGATATACACAAAATATCAGTTTTTAAGAGCTACAGAGGTTGATACTTTCATCCATTGAAAAAATCTGTACTCCCCCCAACACAAAGATGAATAAGAAAGTCATAACATGTAACCAAAATGTTTGTACCCCCATAATATCCTGAAATAAAAAAATAATAATAAAAATATAAAAAATAAAGATTAACTCACTTAGTAGCATGATATATTATACTGAAAGTCTAAATTATAGATTGGAGAGAGAACAGTATTTTCAAGGGAATCTAATTTTATGAGTTTGAAAAGAATTGTGATACTCAAGACTGCCCTTTCTCTTTGGTTTTTTATTATATTCTGCCCCAGGGTAAGAATAATGGATTTGTATAAGGAGTCATTAACAGTGGGAGTGGGAAAGCTTATCTTTACGTCTAAAATTCTTGTCAGAGAAGACTATGCATATGTACAAAAATAATCTCCTCTGCCAGAACACTTCCTGCTTTTGGTTTTATTCAAAACATAGTTTTCAACTGACTACTGTTTCCCCCTTGGTCAGCCCCCTCTTCACTGCCACAAAACGTCCTCATTCATTTATTACAAAGTTACCAAGTGACTCTCTTCTTCTACCCTGGAATGTTACTATTCTCCTTATTCCAAGAACTGAAGGTGCCTGTTAAACGCAGTTGGCAGGCATAGCTCCTGATTAGATGTGTGTACAGAATTGAGACAGGCGAAATCAGTAAGTGAAGTTCTGTGCTGGTCTTCTGCTTGCTCTATGTCTCAGGTTTCTGCCTCCCACACAGCCAGGTCACAGTGCTGGCGCACCCTCTGTCGCTCTCCTAATTAAACATGGCTTTGTCAGGATAACCCCTCACGTGGCACCTTGCAGACACTTATCAGTTCCCCCACCATGCAATCTGTAGCTGTCTGTCTCTCTGTCCTCTTTCCTTCAGCAGGGAACCTCCCCAGGCCTGCCCTTGCTTCATAACTCCGCTAGACGCCTTTCCCTCTCCCCTCCCCATGCCACCAGAGCCCCCCCTGATGAGCTCTGCCTGCATCTCAACTAGCTGTTGTAGCACAGCAACCCTGAGCAATTATCTACACACAACCGTGAGTCACCACCATTCCTTTTCCTTCTCCCTTCCCTCTTCCATAATCTTCCCAGGAAGATTTGCTCCTTTAAACAAATCTCTAAGTGGTAGAATTTTAGGAAGAGTTGACAAGATATTGAGGGCAGGGATGACGAGTGAGAAAAGATTAACCTGGACTTGTCCCTTAAATTTTATCCCAGTTTGCTCTCCTCAGGAGCAAGATTTGTTCTGGGAACATATATGAAGGACCTGTTCCCTTCCTTCAACAGGGAAACTTCTATGAAAACATTTTGAAGGCCCATAGACCAATGATTTCCAGTGAAATGACACATCCGTGAAAGCTGCAGGGTAGAGGGAAGTAGCTTTCTCTTCAGACTCCTCCTCCAGTGGAAGGAAGAGTCACAGTGAGGAAGGCTTACATTGACCTTGGCGTCACAGTTCTAATCTTTTTGTCCCACTCAGGGGACTGTGACAAAAGCAGCACAATTATGGGGCCTGTGTCAAGTAGGCCCCAGGACCTCACCTCAGTCCTATTCCTTATTCCTGATGATGGAGGAGATCGTGAAGAAGGTGGGGAGGTTCCCTTATGGGAGACAGGACCACCATGTATAGCTGCAAAGAAGCCTCTGTCCCCTCCTCATTCCTATTTCCCGTGTAACTTCTTCCCCATTAAAGCTTAGTTGCTTGTGATAAATTAAAAAAAAAAAAAGTAACCCCCAGCATTCAAAAGCTGGCAGTACTAACATCTAGCCTGTATAATGCTCCCATTAGACAATCTCACAGAATGTCAAATTTAGACAAGTTTACTCTCCAACCACAATAAAATGAGACAAAGCAAGGCCACTTTTTAATTTTGTTTAAGCACAGAAAAAACAAGGTCACTGTGCAACCCAAAGAATATCAAACATCCCCCTCTCCTGCTAAATGAATGACTGCTGTCCCCTACTTATTCCTATTTCCCCATCACTCCTTCCCCATAGAAGCTTAGTTGCTTGCGATAAATTAAAAAGAAAAAAAAAAAAAAAGAATAGCCCCCAGCATTCGAAAGCTGGCAGCACTCACAGCTAGGCCATATAATGCTCCCATTAGACAATGTCACAGAATGCTAACCTCAGACAGGTTTACTCTCAGACCACAATAAAATGAGACAAAGCAAGGCCACTTTCTAATTTTGTCTAAGCACAAAAAAAAACAAGGTCACTGTATAACTCACAAAATACCAAACGTCCTCTCTCTTACTAAATGAATGACTGCTACGCTATATTGAATGCACAAAATTGCTTCCTTTCCAGTCTTCTTAAAAATAAACTTAAGTTTTGATATATGAAAATGACTATTTCAGTATTACTTTTGCTAATGGTGAATTCACTATTATTCAGTGTGAAAGACTGCATTTTTTGTGAAGCAAGAACATTTTGCATTTTTAAGAAAGGCAACCTGAGAGAGAATATGTTTGTCTTTCCAAAAAAGTATATACTTAGTCTTTGTCTAAACGTATTATCCTCCTTTAGGACTTGAAATTTCTTGCAGCCAAGATCAACAGCTTTCTTGGAAAAGAACACAAAGTCTTAGGACCACATTTTGAATAAAATGTTCCCTCTGTCAACCTGTTTTCAACTAAGCTCCCTAAAATAACATAATAAGTTGATTTAAATCTTCAGATTTCCAATTAAAGTTTTTGAACTAAAAAAATAATCCAGTGATCTGTGAAATGGCAGTTAAGTCCTTTCAATGTCCATAATCAAGATTATAAATAAAACACTCCCCTTCACCAAAATATGACCATGCCATTGACTAGGAGGGCTGGGATACTAGTCAGGGTGACCACACAGAAACTAGGGCTGGGAGCTGAGGCCAGTGCCAGGCCTGAGGACCAGAACAATGTTTAAACAGGAGAGTTGGATCTGAATTGTCCAGATCCTAGATCTGAATGTCAGGGTGTAAGACTGGAGCGGAAGGGCAAGCATTTGAGAGACAAAAGGTTTTGGCCAGATCACATTGTCCTGTCTGAGGTAAACATGGATTAATTTCAAATTCTGCCTCAATCTTGCCAGGAATGGCTTGGAAACTAGGGTTTGCCTGTCTTTGCAAATAGCACTCATCTCTCTGAACAGGTGTACATATTTTAGCAAGGTAAGAAATTAGAGCAAAGTGAAATGTGTGGGAATAGACTACAACCTGTTTGCAATGAAGAAAGGGCACATTCCTAGTGGAAACAGAAAATTGGAAATTTCTACCTGAATTATCAATGCACAAAACCTTTCACCTAGAAATTCTGCTTCTATGCAATTCATTGCAGCATTGCTTGTCATTGTTTCAAAGAGTGGAAACAAACGTTCATCCTTAGGGGAAAGGTTAAATAAAGCATGACCTTCTATACAATAGAATACTATGCACCAGTAAAAAATAATAAGGTAATAATAATATCTTCATTTTGATATGCACGTTCATGAGATATTAAAATATTCTTTAAAATATATATGTGTTTTACACTTGTCTATACCTATGCTTCAATTTTTTTTAAAAGTAATGTGTGTATAGAATGTTGTCATGTTTCTAAGAAAGGGATATATATGTATATACACATATATAAATAATTTTTGTACTTAAAAATATCTCTGGAGAGATGTTCAAGAAATGGTTACGTTGCTTGTTTCCAGGAAAGAGAATTGGGTGGCTAACTTGTCAGGGGTTGGCTGAGATTTTGGGGGGAAGCAAGTTCTGTTGGGATTTTGTACTATGATCCTGTAGTAGTGGATTCAAAACCAGTAATTTAATTAAAAAACTGAAAGTTCTTTGGATATATAAAAGAAGACACAAATTGATTCTGACTACAGCATAAGGAATCAGTCATGGTTTCCTACAGAAAGTCACATCTGAGTTGGATTTTGTTACAAAGATCATTTTTATAATGTCACATGAGAAAATGGTGTGCTTTTCTGTAATCTAACAAGAAAAGCCCTTTTCAGAAAATAAGAAGGATTTTTTTTTTTTAGATTGAAGTAACCACCATTAGCCAGAGCTTTAAATTAAGGCTCTATTCTGACACTTGGGTATTACAAGCTAATTACAGGTTGGTTAATTCCCTATGGTAAAGGAAAACTAATGGTGGTTAATAGTTTAATAGGTGTTTAATAGAAACAACTGTAGGCTTGAAGAAATTGACTAGTATTATGCACCACAAAATGGAACACATAATATCAGTATGTTATTTATTACAAGTAGATAAATATGCTATAGAGTAATAGGACTCCTCTGATTGTAAACATGGTAAAACTAGTTACAACAGATAAAAGTATTTAAAGGAATTGGATAAGAAAAAGATGGTTGTTCTGTTTTATTTCCTTGGCTACATATTAGTTTTGGTGATTTATCTAATCTGATTTTAAATAACTTGGGAAGCAAGATTGTATGTTACCAACTAAACTTCCACATTTTTCTTAGATTTTCTTAAGAACTTCGATTTCATTTTATTTTACTCAATTATATACCTTTTTGATGTAAATCAACTTCTGACCTTGTTTTTTATTCTTTAATGTTTATGGCATTATTTTAATTTATTTTTATTCTTCCTCACACTTTCCTTTTGTAAATCCTCTCTCAAATCTGATTTTCTTTGACTTCTGTCCAACTACCCTGGTGTGTTTACAACACAAAATAAGGAAATCTCAGTGTAATGTAAAGAAGCCAGTGAAGAGTAGAGGTCAAAATCTCATTCTGTGGATCCAGTTACCATCAGCAGCACACTAGAAATTGCTCCAATAGCATCATATTTATATGATACATAAAGTATCTCAAGTAACAATGATTCTAATAGGTGTCACATTTATTGGAGGAATTCTGAAAGCCATGAGACAATCAGGTCAACCCAGTGTCACTCTAATTCTATCTGATTGGTATGTAAGATGGTTGCATGTCAGAGAGAATACATGAGAGATATGGAAAGGAAGGTTTTATGTAACAGGTGAAATTGAGAATCAAAGCTATTATTAAGTTAATTCAAGTCAACATATGCTGATGACAGTACAAAAGTTTTGTCTTGTAAGGTTCTTGTTTTGTTTTGTTTTGTTTTGTTTTAATGTAAGATTTGAAAATAAGAAAGGCTATAGGTTAGTTACTCAAGAGCTGGCAATAGAGGAGTTAGAGATAATTGAGTTTTATTGCCTAAACTATCTTATCAACTAATAATTTTTCAGATGTTTAACTTTATCTTTGATATATGTGGGTACTGAAGTAAACATCTTTTTCCTCATTATTAGGACATTTCTTGACTTTAAGATTTTCTTCTCTTCAGTGAGTTAAATTACTCAAGATTTATATTCCTTGTACTGTTTTGGTAGATATTCTTTCTTTTCTGGAAAATCTAAATCGATCTATCTATATGTATGTATATGCAGATGTGTATCTATTTATCCTCTTTCCAATTACTTGCAGATTTTGTTTTTTGGTGTGCCTGCTGATTATTATCTCTAAATATTCAGTCACTTGAATAGTATTTGGACAGAAAATTTAAATCCTCTTTTCTTGACCAAAAATTACCTGCTTTCTGAACCCTGTTAAATGTTGCATGTTTTTTAAAAACTCTGCAATACTTGATCCAAATAATAGTTATCTAGTACTGCCCACCATGGTAGGTATGATAACTGTAGATTGAAGTATGAGAAACACACTTCATTAAAGATTATGCAAAAATAAAATCTTGATCAAGTAAATTCACTTAAACTCTGACGGAAAATATTTATGTCCACACAGTTAGCTTGAGGAATTCTTCACAGCTATCAGTTATTAAAAAATATTAAAGTTGTGCCTCTTTCCTAAAGCCCTATGTTCCTATGGCTTATTTGTAGCTAGTTTACTAACCAGCTTTGTGAATATTTTGATGCGATCTCAAGTTAAGAATTGGGTTATGATAACCCAACATACTGCAAAAGCTGCTTTTCCAAGAAACTATGCATGTAAAGAAGGAAGGAAGCAAGCCTTGAGTGAGTCACTAAAGTAATATAAATTTATAATAAATAACAAGTTAACTGAAATTTAACTTGTAACCATCAGTGACAGATGTGTTTTTTAGGGTGCTAAGTTCATCAAATCAAGCTCACATATTGAAAAGTACTGCATGTGAAAAGTAAATAAAGTAAGGTAGACTAAAAAAGAAATTGGGTATTACAAGAAATTAAAATTAGTTTTCTTCTAACGTCTTTAATTTCTAAAAACAATCTTTAAAATTTTTCAAACAGGAAACAAAAGTATATTTTACCTTTGCTTTTGTTTGCTGCTGGTCCTTTAGTCACCTGCTGCAAAGCAGAGGTTGAGTGGCAAAGGATGCCCTGTCACAGTTCAGAGAAACATGTTATTACAGAGGTGACTCAGTCCTCTAAGTTATGCAGGAGGCTTGCATTAAATCTCTTTACAACCAAAGTTAGACTCTCTTAAAAGTACCTTGGTGTACATGACCATGGCTTTCTGAAAATACCCAATTTAAATTCACTGGCTTAAGACAGAAGAAAGAAAACTTTGAATCTTTAGTTGAAAAATAGGAAGATAAAGAAAACTGTGTATGTAAGATTTCCAAATTAAAGAGAAAAAAAACGGGTCAAGTGCTTTGTATCCTACAACATATATTATTAAAAAAATAGATACTAATATGCTATTCTTGATCATAATGGAATAATTGACTTTTAGTGGGCATTAGCTACCAACCTGAGTAAAAACAACATGAATTTACTGGAACTAATGGCTCAAGATGATGAGCTGAGCACATGTATTTATTTACCATGTGCCATTATATGTGCCATTATATGTGCCATTTTCAGCACATATCATTAGAAAAAATGCAATATAAAGCTGAAAGCAAGAAGGAGTGACATGACTCAAAGACTAAAAATGTAAGAAATTTTTAAGAATTAAACAAACAAACAAAAACCACAGTAGAAAGTTTCTCTAGATGAGCTGTTCCTTCCATTGGAAAGAAAACTCCTAATATCCAAAAAATGGAAGTGGATAAAGGACAAATTATCAAGGCAATCAATTACAATATTGCTTCCAGTACAGCAGAATCAGACCATTCGACTGCCCACAATATGTAGAATGGCAAGCAGTAGAGACGTTTGACCCCAAAGTATTCAAATATAGAGAAAGCCCTTCCTATAGAGGGTTCAGAGTTTGTATGCTAGACCAATTACAAAAGCAGAGCTAAAATGGACATAGGATTTGTTCTGTAAAATTTGGATTCAGTGAAAAGGCCACACTCAAGGATCCAGAAGGCCACATATGGCCCCAAGGCCACAGGTTCCCTACTCCTGGCTGAGTCTTTCCAGTGGGCATGGAAGGGATAAAAAAGGAAAGGCTGCTCAACCCAGGAGGGAATTATACTCCTTTCTCATGATAATTTTCTCCTTGCTTTGATAATTATGGGGTTCCCACCAACCTGCCTGTTTTCTACTTACATGGTCCAGATGAAACTTTACTTGTCAAAGTGCCACAGCCTCTTTCACAAAGTCTTCAGTCCATCTTCCCATTCAATGCAAGAGTACTGTTGAGTAAACATAACCAAACAAATGTGGGGTGAGGGGAGGGAGCGGAACCCCTGGGACAGATTTTTCAGTTACTCTTATCCTTTATAAATATAAATGGATGACCAAAAATCACCACACATTTGATACAAACCAGAGTATAAAAAAGAAGGAATTAACAAAGGGAACAATGGATCCAAGAGGAAATGGAAACAAATAAAATGTATAACAACAGAAATAATTTTTAAAATCTAATTAATATTCTCAGAGAGATTTAAGAAGCTGTTGAATCTACAAACCAAAGCAAAAGTACTATGAAAAAGGAGCAATCACATTACACACACAAAAAGAGTTCTTTAGAAATAAAAATGAATGTCAAAATAGGTAGTGTTTTGGTCCATTTAGTTTTGCTATAACAGAACACCTGAGGCTGGGTAATTTATAAAGAAAAGATGTTTATTTAACTCAAGGTTGTGCAGGCTGCGAAGGTCAAGTGCATGGCCCTGGCTTCTGGTGAGGGCTTTCCTGCTGTGTCATAATGTGGTAGAGAAGGTCAAAGGGGAAGTGGTCATGTGCCAAGAGGCAAAACCAGAGTAGTGTCCTGGCTTTTATAACAACCCACTCTTCCTGCGAGAACTGATCCAGTCTCACCAGAGTCAGAGCTCACTCACCACCTTGAGAAAGGCACCAAGCCATTCATGAAAGATCTGTTCCCATGACCCAAACACTTCCCACCAGTGCCACATTGCGGATCAAATTTCAACATGAATTTTGGTAAGGAAAAATAAACCATAGCCTAAACCATTGCCGGTGGCAATCAAACTAGTATTCTAGA
>CM052437.1:162911469-162949620 GCA_028533085.1 Varecia variegata | reverse complement strand
GAGCGAGACCCCCCCCCCCCGTCTCTACTAAAAATAGAAAGAAATTATCTGGCCAACTAAAAATATATATATATAAAAAAAAAAATTAGCCGGGCATGGTGGTGCATGCCTGTAGTCCCAGCTACTTGGGAGGCTGAGGCCGAAGGATCACTTGAGCCCAGGAGTTTGAGGTTGCTGTGTGCTAGGCTGTTGCCACGGCACTCTAGCCAGGGCAACAGAGTGAGACTCTGTCTCAAAAAAAACAAACAAACAAACAAACAAACAAAAAAGTGTTAAAAACATGTAGTTTTGAGCTTCAGACACTGACCTCCAATCCTCATAGACAAGTAGGGAGAGAGGATGGGTCAAGATAAAAGTTCAGAGTTCCTCTCACCCCTAGAGAAAAGGGAAGCCCCAGGCATGATGCAAGACCAGGACCCTGTGGAAAACAGACCCCTTTTCCCGCTCAGGCCAAGTCTCTCAAACCCAATCCCCATCCCAAGCTCTCCCCTTCAATGAAGAAGAAACATTTAAAAATTCTTGAAACTTGTCCAGGAACATGGGGCATGGCACCCCCAGCGGGCGGCTAGCTGACCTGCTTTTTGGCAGGAAGAATGGGGCAAAATTCACCTTGTGCCTCTTTACTCTCCTGGTAACAATCTGGTGCTGCCCAGGGATCGACACAGGGCCAGAGCCCCACTTCCAGAAGGTTGCAGGTGTCTGGAGCGGGAAGCCATCCCCGATGGGCATGGTCTGGCAGGACGACGTGAAGGCTGGCGCAGGAACAAGCTCCTTTGGAGTCATTCTTCACTCCTTGTTCCTCCCACATTTAATCCATCAGCAAGTCCTTTTCAGTTTGCCTTCAAAATATATCCAGACTTCTACCATTGCTACCACTCTGGTTCAGGTCACCATCGGCTCTCACCTGGATTACTGCAATAGCTTCCCAACTAGTTGCCCACAATCTGTTCTAAATACAATACACACACACACACACACACCCCTACATACACACACATATATATATTTCTCACTATGATGAAATAAAATAGAAATTAGTAATAAAAAGAGGATACACAAAAATCCTAGTTTTTTACAGATTAAAATTATGCTCCCCCCAGTAATAATTTGGTCAATGGAAATTTTAAAGAATACAGTTGCAAATGAATTAGAAAAATAATAACTGGAATACTACATATTAAAACTTATAAATACAGCCAAAGTGATTCTCAGTGTTAAATGCCTGGTCATTAATGCTTTTGTTGACCAGGCAATCCATCTAGTTGCAAGGGACCAGGAAACGTAGGGAGTGAATGGAATTTTAGATTCATCTCTGTCACAGCCTCAGGAACATGATTCGCACACTCAGCCACCTGCCCTTGCCTAATTTCAGCTCTTCTTTTCCAGGGTTGCTTTTAGATTCGTGATAAATATGATTATTCTTTTTTAGAGATGACCTTACATTTTGTGGTTTGAAAAGAATATTGCAAGATCTTTATAAATATTTATTAAAGGCCAAATTATAGTTCTAAGATCACTGTAGGCAATCTTTTTCTCTTTTTTTTTTTTTAAATGAAGCAGTGTTGATGGAACGAGGGAACACACCTACTCTCACTTGTTAAGAATAAGGCACCGAACAAGTAGAAGGGTGGAGGGTCTGGTGATTGCACAGTTTCTACAACCACAGCTTACCTGTAATCACTCGGCCTTGCTTCTGGTTTAAATACATGAGTGACTCAAAAGGTAAGTATCTCAATGTGTTGCAACTAGCTCTTCAACTACCATTGACAGGTTTCCCTTTATAAAATTCCTATTGCATGACAGAGTCTTGAGTAATAGGAGCTTGAAAATTTGATTATTAACACAGGGCATTTAAAACTTACTGTAAAAATTTCTTTCAGAAGCAGTCAATGTCTTTAGAATATGTGAGGAAGTAGCACCATCTGGTGGGTGAATATGAAAGGCAAATAGGGACATTGCTTATGGAGGAATGGGTAATTGTGGGCACGTCTTTCAATTATTATTAATGCCATAGGTGTAGTTAAGCTTCTAAATAAAAGTTGTTTCAGAGCTGTAGAATTGAGACCTGAAGGAACTAAATTCTCTTCTCAGAAAACAGGGTTAAATAGAAGGGGTATGACTTTTCTCATTACCATGTCTGATTGATAGCTATTCACATGAAACCCAGGTAAATTAAAACAGGCTCTGCTAATGATGAGAGGTTTATTTACCATCTGGCATTATTATCACCGGAGAGTCAAGTGCCTTGGAAATTTTAGAAAGTTTACCTATGCTAGGCCCAGCCCCTTAGTGTAGGCCTCCAATTCACTCAGCACTTACTAGTAAAAGGCCAGCAGGGGGCCCTTGTTCACACCTATTTGTTGTCTAGTTTTAGAAATAATGGTGAGGGTTTTTTTTTTGTTTTGTTTTGTTTTTTTTTTTGACAAAGGCAAAAATAAAATATTTTTTACTTTTCAGCTTTCAGGTATTTGGGCCCCATTTACATGAATGAAGCTTGAGGGCATTACACTAAGTGAAATAAGTCAGACAGAGAAAGACAAATACTGTATGACCTCACTTATAAGTAGAATCTAAAAAAGTCAAACTCATAGAAGCAGAGAGTAGACTGGTGGCTGCCAGGGGCTGGGGGGTGGAGAAAATAGGGAGATGTTGGTCAAAGGGTACAAACTTTCAGTTATAAGATGAGAAAGTTCTGGAGATCTAATGTACAGCACAGTGCCTGTAGTTAACAATACCACATTGTATACTTGAAATTTACTAACAGAGTAGATCTTAAATGTTCACATCATAAAAGAAAAAGGTAACTATGTATTACTTAACTTGATAGTGACAATCATTTTACAATACATACATATATCAAATCATCAGGTTGTACACCTTAAATTTATACAATTTTATTTCTCAATTGTACTTCAACAAAGCTGAAGAAGATTTAAATAAAAAAGATTTAAAAAGCAACAAAACAAAAAAAAAACCACCATATAAGTGCTGCTTTTTTTAAAAAAAAATTCAATTTACAGATTTTCTCTCTTAAAAATTTTGTGAGAATCTTTAAGCCAAAGTGACAGAAGGAATTGTGTCAGGTTTGGCCAGGTCTGCATGACTCTTGCTGTGCCATCCTAGCTCCACTAATGGTTTTCTGTTTCCCATGAAGTCTAACCTTACACTGTTCTGTGTTTGAATTGCCACTTGGTGCCTTCAGTGCCTTTTAGGGATTTATAAATTGTCCTTATTCTTTGCATTGGCAAAAGTTCAGAGTTCATCTAAATATAACTTTGCAGAGGCTGTGTTTCCTTACAATATAGTTTGCAAATAGTTGGCTTCCTGTTTTCTTATAAGTCCTGGGGAAGGTTTTTATTTATTTTCTTGGCCCTATACTCTTAATCCAAGCATCCTATCCTATGCATCTCTGTCACACAGCACTCAAGGAACTGGTTTTATTCTGCTACATTTTGGTAAGAATCTCTAGCATGTTGGGTCCAAGCTGTAGAGAGCCCACCATGATGCAGTCCGATGACTCTTCCTAGGTAACTATTAAACATTCCGCTTGTAGCATTTCTGATTATTCTAGTCATGCTTATAGCATGTAGGCCACATTGATAGTATATTCCCATGTCCTGAGATGCTCTATGTAACAACATGACCCAAGCAAGTTTAGGTCTTAGATTTCATCAGTTAGCTTGGCATAAAGACAAAATATATTTAAAGTCAACTGTCTAGAAAATACTTCAAATTGCTCTTAAGCAAAGAAGACAAAGAGGAACTATATTCACTGAGAGTTTATTTCATAGCAGGTACTAGTTGCCTTAAGGAATATTTTGGACCAGGTCAAGTTTCGAGCACAGTGTGAGGTCCTCTGTATGTCTGGATAGCACAGCTTCCTGTTATAGAATGTTCTAGGAGTTTCTTGACTATTATAAAATGTTCTGAAACAGCAGAACAGATGCCCAGACACACAGCTTGTTTTGCATGCTCCTAGGCTGTCTATAAAAGAGAATCCAAAGTGGGTTCAGCTGTTATGTCCAGGCATCCACAAACCCATCTAGGGGAGTGGGATCCCCTGAAGGAGGCTGGCTGGAAGGGACCTCAGAGCCAATCAGAAAAGGTCTGGAAGAACAGGCCTGAGCTGATAGCTCCCCGAATGTCAGAGGGAGCAGTGGATCACGGTAGCAGGAGACTGCTCTGGAACGTCCCTGATATTGGTCCTTTCCCCCTAAGTACCAATGTGCTGTGGAAGGAGAAGGCTGGGATGTAAGAGATCTTTTTTTAGGGGTCTAACTATTATTCTAAGAGAAATATCTCTGACTCTAGAGGAGTTTTCCTACTGGCCAGAGAGGGAGAAAAGCAAGGGATCAGCAGTCTAGGGGTGAGACAGGACATGAGAACAAAGGGACTGTGGGCAAACCTCACCCACAGGACCTCCCAGACAGAGTAAATTAACAGGAGGGGCTTCTATCAAAAGACTGAATTTTGTGCTAGTCAAGTAGGTGTGGGCTCAAAGCCTTTAGATTTAGGATATATTAATAATTATATATATGATATCTACATGTCCTGGCAGGGAAAACCTAAGGCTATATGTGTTACGTGCGTTTAACCCTCACAATCAATTTTGCAGAAGAAAAACTGAGGCCAGGTAAAGCCATTTACCTAAGTGTGCAGAGATAATAAGAGGCAGAGCCAAGAATCAAAACCAGAGCTGTCTGACTGCAAAAGCTAGGATCCTTCTTCCTACACCTTAAAGCTTTTCAAGATATGTAAAATTCAGCGGAGCATAACCAATAAACATTTATAGTGTCCCAAATAATAATGATAAAAAGCAACATAAACTGAGCAATTACTACATGCTGTGTGATATGCCTGGGCGATAGTGTGATTTACTGAGAAATTGATTAGTATCTTGACTTTTTTTTTCCAATTGTGTTTTCATCAGTGAAAGAATAATGTCAAGGCTCTATGCCCTTGATGTCTATATTTCTCTTATCCCCAGAGTGAGAGTTAGTAGGACTCATCTCAAAGCCCTCAGCCAATGAAAGAGTTAAACTGGACTGTCCCAAAGGGGATGAAAATGAGGCTTTGGGAGAATGGCCCAAGCCTGAAGTTGTCTCCACCAGTGGAAACATGAGGAGGATTGTGGATTTCTCCTAGTGCTTGGACTCAGCACTCTGGGGGTAACAAGTCCTTGTATGGAAACGGATGTTTGAATACAAATGAGAATTGGCCATTAATGTTGTGTCTTGAGCACCTTGTGTAAGATCTTTGTGACTATGCAGTCAGCAGAGAGGAACAGTTTGAAGGGGTATCATGTCAGCCCACCCAAGGAGGCTGTCTCCAGTGTATAACAAACAAACAGTGCTCAACTACCATTGTGCATTTGGAAGACTGAGCTGCCACCTATGCCTGTGACGGTGGTGTGCAAAGTGGCTCTGTATACAGCAGCCAAATGGAGCCAAGGGGGAAGTGGCCATCCCTGCAGACCAAGAACCAGGCCCTCCCCCATTCTCCTAGGAATATGTAAGCCCCAGGGATTTCATAAGGTCCAATGAAGATAACCACAGTTAGTAACTGGCATTGGACTTATCATTGAGCCTGATAAGTTGTGATTTAGAAATGGCTTTATTTAGAAAGTAAAGAAATGTAACATTTCTTGCATCTTGAGTGTCAGAGAGCTATTCATACCTTTACACAGAGCAACTTGTTTTCTATTCACATAACATATTACTAAAGGTCTATTATCATTCTCTTTTTACAGATAAATAAATTAAACCTTAAAGTTCAGCAACTTGCCCACACAACTGATAAGCCTTTCGTAGTATGAAGAATTGAGGCATCTCAAACTTGCCGACTTTATGGAAAGTGCTGCAGTACAGTTCATCCCCATGCCTTGAAAACTAATTCAAGGAGTCTGTCACCACAAACTACATAAACAAATTGTTACCCAGCATAAACAGGATGTATGGCAGAATTCATTCTTTAAAAAATATTTATTGATATTCAGTGATATGTAGGACATAATAGAGTTGTTCAGAAATAGGCATGTCTTAGAATTTAGTTGTATAGATAAAACATGTATCAATAAAGTTACCTTACACTAAATTTCAAGAGAGGGTTACAGATAATAAATGCTATAGGAATTTGGGTGGGACCTAGTAGATAGTACAACAGAAACATCACTAGATAATCAATAAGACGACATCAGTTCTAATTCTAACATCAGCTGTGCTATTTCTTCTAGCTCCTTAAACGTCAAGATTTTAATTTTTTGTGTGCCTCAGATACATCAGTTGGAACCTGTTGATAGTAAGATGTTCCCTTCTTCCCTCACAGGATTTTTAACATTATATGTGCAAAAATGTTTACAAAACTTAATAAGCTATGTAAACAAATGAAAGACTTCTTTGGTTCTCCTATTGCTTTAGTCCTACGTCTTCATGAGTCATGATAGCTATGCTGGTCAATTTTATGCACCAACTAGAATAGTAGAATAGACTAATGTGGGTGGGTCTTATCCAGTCCCTTGAAGCCTTAAGAGAAAAGACTGAAGTTCTCCCTCAGAGAAGGAATTCTATCTCCAGACTGTGTCAGACTCAAGACAGTGAAATGAACTCCTGCCAGAATTTTCAGCCTACTCACCAGCCCTCCAAATTTAAGACTTGCCAGCCCCCATAATCATGTGATCCCAAATCCTTAAAATCTCTCTCCGGTTCTCTCTCTCTCTCTAGCTCACTTGCTCTTGCTCTCGCTCTCGATCTTTCTCTCTCCAACCAATACGATGTATATACACACACAAACATATATGTGTATGTACATATATGTGTATGTGTATATGTACATACATATATGTATTCATATACACATCCTCTTGTATGTTGCTTCTATTTCTCGGGAGAACCCTGACTAATACAAAGCCTGAACTAACAGCTTACTTTGACAAGAGAAATGTGGAAAACAATGAAAAGGACTTCAGAAAGTACTATTTACTCTCCATATATTTCCTGTTGGTCAATTTTTGAATATTTATGAAGTAGCCAATAATAAATAGAGCATATGTTTTGTAATAATAACTTCCATTATTTCAATGAAATATGCACATTATATGCCAAAGTAGGAAATATGATGACACAAGACTACTCACTGTTGTTTGGGGCAGCTGATTTGCCTGCTGTGGTCTATGTGTGTGTCATTGCTCAAGGTATTCTTTGCATTGGAATATCTTCCACCCCTTATCCAAATGGGCTATAGCCCATTCTCTGAGGCACAATTCAATGACCCTTCCAAGCTGAAATGCTCAATTCTTCTAACTGAAAGTGGTCACTACCTTTTCTGAACTCTATTCCTCTTATACTATCCATCACTTCATGTACTGAATTACAGCTATTTGTGTGTTTGTGCTGTTTCCACCTCTAGAAATAATCTTCTTGAGGGTAGCATTTACTGATAAATCATAGTTTTTATCAGAGCCCGCTATAGCTTCTTGCTGAAGATGTCCTGATAAATATGTGCTAGATAAATAAATCTTCACAGGCCATTTCAGTCTCTGGAGTTTAAGCCCTTCTCTTTAATTTGTGCTATAGAAAGTCCTATAAGTAATTTGTATCAGAGTAACTGTAATCTTTTACGTATGGTAGTGGTCTGGTTGTGAATATTTATTAGGTAGTGAAAGGATGAAAAGCAGTAGCATGAGGCTTTAGTTGTCTAAAGAACGAGCTTGAAAATTGGCTTAAAAATGCATTTGCAATGGAGGAATTGTATGAACAAAGGTAGTAAAATAGCACAGGCTTTGAAGTGTTCACTGGTGACTGCACAGTAACCAAGGTACTTCCTTGTTCTCACACCAAATGTTCTTGACATTTGTCAGTGATATAAACTAACTGCTAAATATGTAACAAAAGCAAAGTACAAGTATCTGTGTACCCATCAAATATTTTACTTTCAGAAATATTTATGTGCCTTCCATGAACAGTGTGTACTTTTCATCTAAATTCAGAACACTTTAGTAACTTCACAATATGTGAATAGACACAGTAGCACAAAGAGAATGACTTTTCAGGGGTTAAAAGTAGAGCTGAGATCTATTTGAGAGCCCAGAATTTTAAAATTCCAATTTAGCACGTTTGACAACCAATATTCCGTATTCATCTGGGAAAAAATTAATCAAAATGGTATGGTGAGAGAACAGAGATTGGTTCCTGAGTTCTATTCAACTAGCTTCCTGTTTTAATGCATCTAAAAGTCCCTAAGACCAGAATTACTCTAGAAGACAAGAATAGTAACCCACAATGCAGTTCATTGAGCCCATATTTACTGGCTGATAGCATGTACTATGTTGAGTGCTGGGGAGCAAAGCTCCTGTCCTCAAGAAGACCAATGTGTATTGGGAGGGGATGGACACACATACCAAACCAACGGTTAAGTCTTGATTGTTGCTTAATGCTACTTTTGGTTTTTCCTGCTGTTGACTCACCATGGTAAAATAAATTATGGCTTTTCCTCTCTTGCACCTGAAAAGGTGAAGTTCGCTCTCTTTTTATATTGCAACTGCCCCTCCCCCACTCAACAAACACGAACAGAGGAAGTTAAACTGTTTGGGATTCAGGCCCATTGAGGAAAATTGTACTTCCCCGTCTCAGAAGGGGAGTGGATAGACATTATTGTTGGAAATTGAAGAGAGGAGTGACTGGGCCCTAGAGATGATTTCCTAAGGTGGGTAGGGACTTGGGTATTATTCCCACTCAGAATCCCAATAGGTCGCAGAACTTCTGATAAGAAATGCATGTAGGTAGCTGGAGACTTGATATTGCTGTGGCCTTGCAAGTCTTGGAGAAGGGCCGTAGGGCTGAGCTGAGCATGGAGGAAGGGTACTCCACAAGCAACAGAGCAGCCTACCTTCAAGCAAGCCACATGGGCTTGAGCAATGGGCCTGACAATTAGGCAACTAGAACGAACTCAAGTCAAGAATCCTCTCCTCCACGATGATATAGGATGAGCTATGTAATGCCCCTGGCAATCTTGAGTAAATGCTAAGGAAGGGCCTTTTAGTAATTAGTATTAGGCATGTTGACAAGAGAGTTCAAAGTGAAATACATTTTGATTTTTTAAAATAAGGTAATATGGCTTTTGCTTCATGCAAGTCTTATGGACAAAAGTCATATCTCTGACAGTTAAAATAGATATAGATATAGATATAAATGTGATAAGTATCAAAATAGAGAACATACTGTGTGCTAGAATGGCTCATAGGAGAAAACAACTACCACATCTCCTGTGTTTTAAAACTTGTTTGATCACTTTAGTGTTTCTCCATTGGAACATGTCTTAAAACTGATGCATATTTTTAATATTCTATTTGTTTTCCTTTGATTTGCAAAAAATAAGCTGATATTTTAGAATTAAGGAAGTATCATAATTCCCTGTATGGAAATAAGAGGGAAAGAAAGATATCATAGAGGAACTGATTTTTTATTTGTCTCAAAAGATGAGTAGTGAACAAAGTCGAGTAAGGACAGCATGTGTGGAAGTAGAAATACTGGAAAAATCACAAAGAGTACAAGAAAACTGGAGCATCATTGGCAAGCAAACGATTTGGCACCTCTTTGAACCAAAAGTACTTGTTGAGCACTTATTTAGAGGGTATGAAAAATTATATTAATAAAAAATTTTATGTAGAAACAAATTGCTTTACTGATTGACTTCCAGTAGTTAAAGCATAGTCAATGTTTTGAAAAAATGTGACCACTTAGTTAGAAGCACATTCAGAGATTAAACTTTTAAATAAAAAGATGAATCCTGTTTCCATTAAAAAGTGTTATGGCCTACATTTTGAACCTTGGGATTCTGGCTATTTGTAACTGCTTATGGGTAAGAAAGCTCAGAAAAGGTAGGGTAACTCTAACAAGGAGAGTTTTGGGTTTGGGGGGTTTTTTTGAGACAGGGTCTCAATTTGTGGCCTGGCTTAGAGTACAGTGGCACAATCATAGCTCACAGCAACCTCAAACTCCTAGACTCAAGGGATCCTCCTGCCTCAGCCTCCCAAAGTGCTAGGATTACAGGCGTGAGCCACCATGCCCTGCCTGATTGTTTTACATTTTTATTTTTGCTCAAGGGCTTGCCTCTTTGGACTGGAATGGGACCAAAAATTTACATTTTGCCTAGGGTAGAAGATCAAAGCCTACATCATCTGGCAACATATTTTCAACGTAACCCAAGCCTGGTAGCACTTTTAAAGGTTGGCACACAGTGAGGCTGTCCATGTGTCCCATGCCTTCATCCAGCTCTGAGTTCAAGGAACTTCAAGAAACAAAGGAGAAGGAAGTAAAGATGTGTTTGTGGGAGGAATGGGAAATGAAGGAGTATAGCAAATTATTGTTTTAATTAAATACTTGGCATACACAATCTCTTTTGATCACATTATTACGATATAGGTATCATTACCCCCATTTTAAAGATAGTGAAACTGAGACTGAGGAAGTTAACTTGCCTTAGACAAGGTTAATCAAATAGTAAGTAAGTAGAAAATTGGTGTAGGTCCTCTGAATTACAACTCATGTACTGCCCACTACCCCGCAATATACAGCACAGTGGCTAGCTAATCCCAGTAAGAGATTTTTTTGTTTATTCAGAGAAATAAATATATTTAATTTTTCAATAATTGTTTATGGCACAAGTATTAAAGCAAATGGAAGAATAAAAGTGAATTATCCAACTAGTTTAGATTAGAAAAACACCATTTCTCCCTTTGTTACACTCTATAGAAGCAGCCCCAACACAATTAACAGGATTCTAGTTGTTAAGGGTGGAGGTCACACAGCTCAGTATCTGACTTATTCTGAGATATGTACGGTAACAAGAGCAATAACCACATAATCCAACCTGTGACTGCCAAGGTCTTTCCCACATCCTGGAAGGCTCCTTGTTTTCAATGGACTTCATAGCCCTTGTGAAAACTGGCAAATTCAAATCAAAGCAGATGTGGTTTGTAAAGCTCTTTATAGAGTTAAGGTAAGCAAATTTATTTGTAGCAAAACATGGGCAATGAAAGTCCTTTGGGATAAACCTTACTAAATAACATTGCTGAAACACTGTGGATTTTTAACCACAAAGTAATTCCCTAGTAATCAGTTTCAAATGCTGACAAGATTGTTTTCTTCCTGGCTTCCTATTTCCGACCTCTCTAATTCCCTTCTTTAGCAACAGTAAGAATATTCCAAAATAATTCTTTCCAAGGACTCTCTGTCGGCAGCTGTGAAACGTCTAAACTTCTGTTTTCCTTTGGCTAGTCATTAAGTGAGGTCAGTGTGGGGCTTATGTCACATTTTCTAGTTGAATTAATCAGCTTCTCAACTGGTAAAAAAATGTAAGGTTCTGGATTACCATCATCCCAAGAGTTTCAAAAACCAATTATGATTTTGCTATTATGTACTACACAAAAACTCTGTGCAAATTTTCTGAAATGTGTAGGTTAGACATAGTTTGAACTTATTTCTTGGATATCTTATTTTAAAAATCAAGACCAAACATACTTTAAAATACCAGGAAAATTACTTATTATACAGATGGAAAACTAAAAGATATTCAAACCACAAAATTAAACTCCTTTTTACAAATGTGCTCTGTTGCTGTTACATGGAGACAGACACACACACACACACACACACACACACACACTGTCCAGGTACTCTCTGGAGGAAGTTCTTGCTAAAATAGTTAGACTAGATTATAAACACAGTTTATGACAATTATTTTATTGAAAGGGAGTGACCAAAAGCTAGTGTGCAGGATGATGATTCAGCATACCTTTCTTTGCTAGAGATTTAACACACCTATGAAAGTTTCTCTTCAGGCTCTTAAAGAGTTATTTGCCTGTCCAGTACTAAAGGGTACTCACCCATGACATAAAATCTAGTAGTTAAAATCATGGGTCATTTCTTCAGTCTCCTTAAATAATATTTAAAGAGCCTTTATATTGGGGTTCCAATTATCTTTTTAACCTTATATTTGCCCCGCGTCATCCCAACTTATTCCCAGCAGCACGGAAGGAATACGGACTTACATGGACTTTCTTGACATTCCTTCTTTGTACAAACAACTCTCTGGGCCTAGAAATACTTACACTCCTTCTGTGTCTTTCAGCATTTTGATTTTCTTCAAAGCTTTACTTACAAAGCAACTCCACAGTGAAATCCTTTTCAGTGATCTTGAGAATTGAGCAGTCCCTTCTGTACACTTTAATAACACTTTGTTTACACCCTGTTCTATCATTTAACACAATCGTGTATGCTCTGCCACTAGATTGATTCCACGAATATTTATAGAATCCTGGTGATGTGACAAGAAGTAAAAATGAGATTATGAAAAACCAATCAACAAAAAATAGGAAAAAAAAATAAGTCCCTGCAAAGAGGAGGCAAACCAAGCCCGATATTTATATGCAACTTGAGGTTACAGGATCATGTCTGAGTCATCTTTGCATTTGTTCTAGCCCAGGGCTTGATGTATAGGACACATAGGATGACTATTTATTGAAATTAACTGAATGGAATCAGAATTTCAGAGCTGAAACTCAGATTTCCTGATCATGAATAAAAGAAAAACATTTCCTTAAGCAGATATCTGCTCGTGTCACTGCTGTGCTCTAGAAAAAGTCAGAGGTTATTATATATAAAGATTATATATTTATTGACATAATGATTAAAACATTGTAACTCCTCCTATAGTATAAACCTGTTAGTCAAGAACCTGGCCTTGAAAAATTCTGAATGTGGTTAGACTATTCTTAACTATGTTCTGTGGGATATTAATATGTGTCATGGGAAAAAAGGAGTTTCATGATGAAATAAATTTAAGAAACATTAAGTGACACCAAGTTAAAATATGTTTTATTATAAGACTTCTCAGAAGCCCAGTACGTGTTGCAAATTTCTGAAAGGGGGGATGGACTATGATTCATTTTCCAAACTTATTTGGCCAACGAATCCTTTTATCAATGAGGATTATAGGAAGGGTCACCATGTAATTTATTGCCCAAACTGGGACACGAGGGTGAAAGTGAGAGCTAGTTAATAATTATGCCAGGCCAACAGGTGCAAACTGGAATTGTGCCAGGCAAACCAGGATGTATGGTGAATCTTCTAGTAGGGGATTTGTTTTCTTTGGAATTCACTTTGGAAAAAAATAATCCTATTTTTAATCAATAATAAACCTATTTAATGTTAATACACATCTTAGTATTTGTATTGAAAATACCAACAGGAAGATCATAGCTCATTAAACATAATGATATATTTTGCTTTTCTAGCTCAGGGATCCTCGCTATTTTTATACCTCTTTTACTGAAACTATGTAATTTGAAAGATAGGGTTATATAGTTGGGGAGGAATAATACACAATACACTTAGCAGTTAGGAAGACGGTGGAAGAATACTGGCTTCTAGTCTGGAGGCCACTCCACTCAAAATACTTGGATTGTATAGGTCAACGATCTCTTCTTTCTTTTATATTATGGGTATTGACCACACTGTAAATGATTTAAAGTAGGAAAAGGCAGCAGTATCTCAGGCTTTGATGCAAGGGGGAGAAAGCTTCATACGGGAATCACCATTTATGAAGTAACTCAAGTTCTAGACTATTAGTGTCCATAAAAACACAATAAAAGTTACAATTTAATTTCGCAGGTTCCAATAGCCCCCTTAAAAAATTTTTAAATAACAGGTAGAGTGAATTTTAATAACATTTTAACTCAATATATCCACATTGTTATTTAAATATACAATTAATATAAAATATTAATAGGATATTTTACTTTTATTTTTTCATTACTAAATCTTTGAAAATCACAATTCTGACTAGCCGCATTTCAAGTGCACATGTGGCCAATGCCTACCATATTGGAGAGAGAGCTCTAAAACTACTCTTAGACATTTTATATTTGGCTGTTCAGATAATTTCATATGTTCTTAGGTGATAATTCTAAGAAGGCTATACACCTTACTGAAGAAAACTGAACAATGAAAATAGTAGCTGGTATTTTTTATATTCTTATGTGCCAGTCAGTGTCAAGTGTTTGATGTATATTATCTGATGTAATCCTTGGGCCTATGTGGTAGTTACTATTTTTATCACTATTTTATAAAATAGGAAACTAAGGCTGAGAAAGAAGAAATAACTTGCCCATGGAAGTTGGCTATTAAGATAGGGCAACGTCGTACGGTCTATAAGAGCAAGGATGGTGATCTTGTACCCTAGTTTCGAGTTCTAGATGAAATCCTTAGCAATATGATTTGGGCAGCCTACTTACTGAGTAAAAGTAATTAGCTACTATGTAAGGATTTAACACAAAACCTGTCACATATCAAGCTCAATAAATATTGGCTTTGTTGGTATTTCTATTATTGTTAATGTTGTTATAAAGAGGCAGAGCCAGGAATCAAACTCTGTCTGATCTTAGGGCCTACACTTTTAGTGAAAATTACGTAATTTGCATCCAAGCAACATATACTGTATTACAGCTAATTCCAAAAAATGCAATAATTTTACTGGTCATTATATGGTAGTTTTTGATGTGTATTTGATATGTTTGTTTTTTTACTTTGCAAACTTCCCAAAGATGTTTTAAAAGGCCAAAGAAATAGATAATAAGTACTCATGTTTTAAAAATGAGCCAAGGTGAATCAGTTTGAACTCTTTAGAAGAAAGGTGTTATGTAAATCCAACAAACTATAACTAATGCAAGTTTTAAATAATTATGACATTTCAGGCAATTAAGCTCGATTCTCTCCTGAATCTACACCATTAAACAGTTTATCTAGAGATGGAGCCTTTAAACAAAATTTATTTTGAAAATGTTCAAACATACAACAGAGAAAATTTTATAATGAACCCCCATGAACCAATTATGCAGCTTCAACAATTAACAGCACTGTTTGATTTCTTTAATACCCTCACCACCACCGTTATCTCCATTGTATTATTTTAAAGCAAATTTCAGATATCATATTATTTCACCTTTTAACATTACATTATATACTCCCAAAAGATAAGGATGTTCTAGGGAAAAATCTCAGGCCTATGCTGAAAATGCTATTGTCCAAAGGACAGACTTAATCTGGGAATCTGTTTCAATTCTCCCTCATTGTCACTGTCCCAAGACATTTCCAGGTTGTAGCACCAATATCAGAATTCAATTTGGTCTTGGACAACAGTTCTCAAACTTTTTCTTCTTAAGACCCCTTTGTATTCTCAAAGTTATTGAGGACCTCATAGGGCTTTGGTTTATGTGGGTTATATCTATTGATGTTTACTATATTAGAAATTAATGCTGAGAAATTTTTTAAAATATTTATTAATTCATTTTAAAATACGCTGGGTGTGGTATGGCCCATGCCTGTAATCCTAGCACTTTGGGGGGTCGAGGCAGAAGGATAGCTTGAGGTCAGGAGTTCGAGACCAGCCTAGGCAACATAGTCAGACCCTATCTCAAAAAAAAAGAAAAAAAAATTCATTTTAAAATAACAATAAAGTTTAGTTGAAATGTGGAATCTGGAACCTTATATAAGCCTGTTACATATTAGCATGGATAACATATTTGTATTTAAATAGCCCAAAACAAAAATAAACTAGTGAGAAGAGTGGCATTGTTTTACAGTTTCACAAATCTCTTTAATGTCTGCATAATAGAATTCATTTGGTTACTCACACTGTACTTCTGCATTTAATCTATTGCAATATATTGGTTAAAGAATATGAATAAGTATAATTAATTTGGGTAAGAATCCTTGATATAAACTAATAATATAGGTGAAAGTTTGGAGATTGACAATCGAAATTTGAAGAAGAATAGGATATTTAGATTGTGAAAGTATCTTCCTACTGATTGCTTACAAGTTACAAAAACAAAACTTGTAATTTTACAGTAGAAAAACCTGTGGACACCATCTTAACCAAGCTGACATCATCCAAATCACAAACTGACATCATGTGCTCCTGATGGGATGCCTAAGATCACAATATCACTCACCTGTGCTCCTGCCAGAAGATTCATAGTCTGCATCTCATCACTGGGAAGCTCACATCAAAACACAAAGCAGTTGCCCCAGACTGTTACAAATACTGCTGTCATGAAAGATGAAAGAAAAAAAATGCTCAATTAAAACTCAATTAAAAGAAGCTAAGAAAGACATGGCAGTTAAGTGGAATGCTTCATCATGAATTGTACCCCAGTCAATTGGCAAAATTTAAATATATATTGTATAATAGATAATTGCATCGAATCAGTGTAAAATTTTATGAATTTAATCAGTTTTTTAAATTTTTTTTTATTTCGGCATATCGCAGGGATACAAATGTTTAGGTTACGTATATTGCCTTTGCCCCACCCAAGTCAGAACTTCAAGTGTGTCCATCCCCCAGAGGGTGCACACTGCACCCATTAGGTGTGAATATACCCATCCTCTTTGCCCCCTTCCCATCTGCCTGACACCTGATGAATGTTATTACTATGTGTGCACTTAAGTGTTAATCAGTTAATACCAATTTGATGGTGAGTACACATGGTACTTGTTTTTCTATTCTTGGAATACTTCACTTAGTAGACTGGGCTCCAGCTCTATCCAAGATAATACAAGAGGTGCTAGATCACCATCGTTTTTTGTGGCTGAGTAGTACTCCATGGTTTACCTATACCACATTTTATTAATCCACTCATGTATTGATGAGCACTTGGGTTGTTTCCACATCTTTGCAACTGTGAATTGTGCTGCTATAAATATTCTAGTGCAGATGTCTCTTTTATAGAAAATCTTTTGTTCTTATGGGTAGATGCCTAGTAATGGGATTGCTGGATCAAATGATAGTTCTACTTGTAGCTCTTTGAGGTATCTGCATATTACTTTTCACAGAGGTTGTACTAGTTAATCATTGTTTTATGATTTTGTAAGAGAACATCTTTATTCTTAGGAAATACTGATGTGTTTTGGAATAAAGAAATGTAATGTCTGCAACTGTCTCTCAAACAACTCCTGAAAAAGTTGATATGAATAGGTAGTAGATAGATATGGAGTGACAAAGCAAATGTGGCAAAAAAACCCACAATTGATAAATCTGCTTGAAAGGTATATAGGAGTTTCTTGTGCTATTCTTACAAGACTTCTGTGAGAAAATTATTTTGAAATAAGTAATTAAAAATAAAAATAACTGAGAATTTTAGAAATTCAGCTAATATTTCTCCTGGTATAAGTTAACAATGACTTATAGAAACAAACAAAAACATTAATGAAGAAATTTGCCCTGATGTTTTTCTGAAATTTTCCATTTATGAAATATAAAATAAGGAGATGGAAAAATGAGTTCATGATGGAATTAAAATAATTCTGTTATTCCTTAGCACATTTTCTAAACTGAATACTTTTTTTATCAAGACAAAGTTCTTTTTATAATCAAAATGCACTTATCTAGGACACAATCCAAAAGAGGCTCACAGTTTTATGGAAATAAACAAATAATCTTTTTAAATTAATTCAAATCAACAAGTATGTAGTGAAAGCAAGTGCTAACAATACATTAAGCACCTGGAAAAATGAAAAATAGAAACACAGAACCTATCCTCAAGGAGTTTATAATTATATCAAGCCAAAAACTTTTGCATGTGTGAATTAAAAAGTAAAATAAGTGGCATATAATTTAGGGCTCAAATGTTATGTGTCAGTGAGCCCTGTCCAACAGAAGTATACTGCAAGCCACATGTGTAATTTTTAATTTTCTGGTAGCTACATTAAAAAAGTAAAAAGAAACAGGAAATTTATTTTAGTAATATGTTTTATTTAACTCAATATATCAAAAATATTATTTCAACATACTATCAATATAAAAATGATTAATTTTTTACATTATTTTTTATATTGTCTCAGAAATCCAGTGTGTACTTTACACTTACAGCATATCTCTATTCAGACCAGCTATGTGTCAAGTATTCAGCAGACACATGTGGCCAGTGTCTACCATTCTGCACAGAGCAAGTATAAATCATGGTGGGAGAATTTCTCCCATAAAAGTGACACAATGACAGTGTATGGCTTAGAAATAGTTTCATCATCCTGAGGATGCAAATGAGTTTTTGTTAATAGTAATTACTCAAATTTGGTTAGCTTGTTATTCTCCTATGTATTTCACAGGACAATGGTCTGTTGCAAAATTCCTTCACTGTAATTATTTTTGCAGAGTCTCCAGGAATATCCTGCGTGTGGTCACAACCAAGCCTTTCACCAACTTTAGTTGAGAGATCATCTGAAGGGATGCATCATTGCTGTCGAAGGATATGTTCCCCGGTACCTCCCACATCTGCAGTTTAAGGATCAGAAAGGGCACGACATTTCACTCCCAACTCATCGTGCTGGTGCTGCAATGTGTGCTGCTCCATAATGTAGAAAATATCTCTCTTCAAACCTCATCTTCACTCATGAAAACGGCACCTTCAGCTTCCACCCAAAGCACCTCTCTCCAAGGGGCTCTGATTTAAAACAAGATCAAGAAAGAGACATGTTGCCCTCCATTGCATTTGTTTCTAGTTCCCAGGCTCCCATGCGTAAAATTTCCTCAGACTTCCTGCAACCCAAAACAAAAGTCCTCATGACAATTAACCCATGGAAATCGGGCTCTTCTTAGGTTTGTCCTACCAGTTTCCAAAAGATTCCCAGGCATGCCTGAGTACCAGCAGTAGGCCCAATCCAGTTTGAAGCTGAGATCTCTGCCATGTAAGGATTAACAGGCAAGTTAAGATAACTCGAATGCAGAGACATACAGAAATATATCTTGCCTTGTATAGTAAGCATTTTCTTGAAACTTCTATATAAATTGAAAATGTGTAAATTAATTTTATTTTAAAATGGATTAGAGAATGGTTAAGTGTTGGGTGTGCCTGTGAGAACCTCTTTTAATCCGATTCCTCTCGTTTTCCAGATGAGTAAAGTGGCCTGGCCAGTATGAGCTTGCAAACTGGAGGTACATGGTATTTCCTCTGTTTTTCCATACAGCTGCAGGTCTTCCAACTTCTGGGTTAAGGGGTTTTCCATTACGCCAGTTGCCTAGGGAAGTTTGCTATTTTAAAGATTCATCTGGAAAGTGATCAAAACTTTTGGAGTGTCATTTAACAAGGAGAAAAAAGACAAAACAAAATCCAGAGATTAGAATCAAGAAGGCTAAATCTAAGTTTCTGTCACAAATGGGCTGCAGGCAGCATTTTATATTATACATGGCACAAAGCAGAGTGACTTTGGTGTATTTTTGGTCTTATTCCAGATACAACAAAGTCATTGGTTATTTTCTATTTATAGTTCTGGTATGGAATACAAAACATAGATTCTCATGGCATTTAAAAAATGTATAACTATTTTCTTAAAATATTTGAGTTGTTCTCCCATTCAATCATTCATGCTTTCAAGTGCTTATTTTGCACCTACGATGAGACAAAAACTAAGCTAGGCTCCAGGTATACAAAGTAGAAAAGACATTTTCCTTGCCCTCAAGTTGCTTGTAGAGAGACATAAAAACGAGAAGGCAAGCAATTTCAATATTGTCTATGGGAAAGGTGCTCAAAGATGAGATACCTAACCCAGAGAAAACTTCCTGGAAGTAGGAAGATCTAACCCAAGATACTAAGTATGAGTTGGAATTAGCAAGAAAAAGGGTGGTAAAGGAGGTGGGAGATAAAGAACGTTGAAGAGTCAGAAGGGAGTGTCTCAGAAGACCCAGAGGTGAGAGAACACATGTTCAAGGAACTAAAGAGTTTCAGGGTTCAGAATGGCAAGAGATGAGGCAGGTGAGATATATGTGAGTCAGATCAGAAAAAGCCTTGAAGAATGCTAATGATGTAGACCTCATCCTGATGGGAATGGAAAATACTGAAGAGTTGCTGAGTAACTTGTGACAAGTCTGATTTGCATTTCAGGAAGATCCTCTGCTGCAGCATTGAATATGAATCAGAGGAAAATCAGAGATTCATTAATTAGCAGTTGCAGCTATCCCAGTAATAAAAGGTAGGCATGTGATCTAGGATGATGGTAACAGAGAAGGACTGCTGAGAACAGCAAAGGACAGATTTGATGGCAAGAAAAGGCAGAATTGACAGGATTTGGTGGCCAATCGCAGGTCAAGGCAGGGGAGCGTACCACACTGAGTGAGCAAAGCACACGGGCAAGAATTAAGCATGTGAGGCAGTGTCGCATTCACCCTCGATTCCCCTCTGCGCAGCAGACCACCACGCGGGACAGAATGTGAAAGAAATGTTTCATGGATAGATGAATGTGGATTTATTGATTGGCTGACTATATGAAATCATTAATTAAGAAATCAGAGAATTTGCAGGAAGAGGTTAAAACAAAAAATGACCATTGCTTAAGAAGAAGAAAGCTCAGTTTGAACAATTAAAAATTCCCATCTAGGTGGAGAGTTCTTTGATATCTGAATCATGAGTTTACGGGATTTAAGTATAAAGCAAACAGTAACGGTTGACTCAAACAATGACTTGGTTGAGTACACAAACACGTGTGTGCACACACACACCCTAATGTAAACCCGAATTGTTAAAATATCATGTAGGAAATGTATATTAAGTAAAAACATTCTATGTGATAAAAATGTATCCAAAAAGATACAGGTTCACTGAAGTTATTCTTTTTTAAACTAGTGTAAATTGAGCAAGTATAAATTAATATGAAATTTTAAAATCAATAATGTAAATTCAAATAGTGATCAATTTATACTTATCTCAATCTTCCATAGAAAAAGAAATAATTAAAGAGAATAACAAAGAAAACATTATTCCTAAATAGGTAAGTATTAAATAACTGAAATAGTAAATGTTTATTTTTTAAAAAATGTAGGACTAGGCTTAAATCTGATAAACCTCAGTTTGTATGATTCTTTCCTATGTAAGTACACAGATAGAAATTCATACAAGAAGAGCACATGGACTATTTGTGGCATTAATAGCAAAAACTTCTTAATTGACTATAAAATCTAAAGAAGCAAAGAATAAATCTGAGCAAGATTCAGGAAAAAATACTGAAGACTTCCAGTAGCTTCCATGGGCAAGAATAGATTTAAACCATCATAAACATACTATACTAATATGTTTATACTATATTATACTAATATACTAATTATACTTTTTCCTATGACTTAGGAAAAAAAAAAAGAAAACCAAATTAAGACAGCTAATGATTCTTAGGAGACATTGTGGTGTGTCATGAATAGCTGGCACTATCAGTTCTTTCCACGGGTGTGGCCCGGCCTGCCATCAAATTCAGTTTTTTCACTCTAACATCAGCTGTCACCTTCATTGTCCCTCACTTGGCAGACAGCCCTCTGCGCCCTTTGATCTGTCCACCCCACCCCACTTCCTTCTAACTTGAGGAAGAAACTACCCATGTAGCTTTCATCAGGCAGAGCTTGGCTTAGAGACAATTTTCTATAATTCTCTTCCAAAGATCCCTCATTTTCCACTGGTTTCACTGACTACTCCACAAGTCACAATTTCTTCACCACACAGATCAAATAAATGGACTGCTTTGTCCCTAATTCTTAGTTTCAGTCTCAGTTTTTTGTCTAGTCATTCATTCCCACCATTAAGATGAAGGACCTTTTTTAAAAAAAAAAAAAAATCTTTAGTCTCTGGGTTTGAAATTTTGTACCGAAAGTATTGTTTTTTATGGTTGGAAATCCTATTATTTGTGCACCAGCCTCTCAGATGACAACTGTATCTCGATATCAGAGTATCATGTGTCTCAGGTACCCATGATTATGTTCTTTCTACCCATCAAGATGCTCCACTTTTAAAATCTGGAGCCCTCATGCCCAGTATTGCCTGAACCATAGCCAGGTTCTATCCACCAAACACTCTGCTTCCAGTCTTAGTAACTTGTCTCCAAATCCAATTGTATTGTCAAGGTTCTCCAGAGAAACAGAACCAGTAGGAGATAGGTATGTATATCCAGCCTTCAGACTTGTCCTGAATTATACCAGCTTTCCTAGGTCACTAGCTTTTTATATGTAAAAAGCAGATTTATTATAAGGAATTGGCTCATGACTGGAGAGGCTCAGAAGTCCCATGATCTGCCCTCTGCAAATTGAAGACGCAGGAAAGCTAATGTAATTCAGTCTGAGTTAGAAGGCCTGAGAACTAGGGGAGTCAGTAGTGTTAATCCCGGTGTGAGAGCTAGAGAAGATGAGTTGAGACGTCCCAACTCAAGCAGACAGGAAGGAAGCAAAAGTGGTGAATTCCTCCTTCCTCTGCCTTTTGTTTTATTTGCAACAGATTGGATGATGCCCACCCACACTGGAGAGAGCAATCTACTGTACTGAGTCTACTAATTCAAATGTTAATCTCACTCACAAACATCCTCACAGACACCCTCAGAAATAATGTTTCACCTGGGCACCGTGTGGCCAGTCAAGTTGCCACATAAAACTAACCAACAAGTAATTGGTGTGAAGTACAAACTACCTGTGACAAAAATGCCAGGATATTATAACAACCAAAACGTTCTAAATTGCAACCAATACATTAATACTGCCAGGGAAGTGACACAATACAGCATAGTTCCACCACTGATGAGCAGAAGAGAATAACAAGCTGGGTAACTGAAATCAAATACAAGTTCAAATATAAGTAATAGCTATGGAATTATGCAGGAGAGCAGCAACTGATGGATTTCCCTGATATTCAGTAAGGATGATTTCTTTCTTTTTTAAAGGAAATTAACTATGAATCCATGAGTTAAAGATAAAGAAGTACAAGCAATATATTTCATAAATTTCACCAGTGGCCATACAATAAAGATAATCATTATGTAGATGTAATAAGGAGAGAAATGTTGGTCATGGAGAGAGGTCATGGGCAATCAACTGGGCATTTCACCATCAGTCACAAACAAGATCAACAATAAGATGCCTTAGCTCTCACTATTAATGTCAATTTATACTTGTGCATCTATATCCACATGTACATATATAACCATAGTTCTAAGCTGGGGAGATAGAAAAAAATGTTCTTAGATGAACATTTTTTGTTGTCATAATAGGTGGTGCTACTGGCATCTAGTGGGTAGAGGCCAGAGATGTTGCCAAACATCCTCTAATGCACAGGACAGTCCTTCAAAACAAAGAATTATACAGTTCAAAATATCATTAGTGCTAAGGTACAGCAACACTGATATGTAGTTATTGAAATCTGTTTACAGGCAGACCTCATTTTGCATGGTACCATGTCTGAGATTTGATCTCTGTAAGGAGTGTGGAAACAATTTCAATAGGCATGAGATCCATTTAACATGGTACCATGCAAAGCAAGGACTACCTTTATTTAGTTGTCAGTTGAAGCTGAACTATCCATGATATTATAGCAAGAAAGAAAAAGCATTTTTAAAAATAGATCTCTTCAGCCTGCTCTTCCCCAGGCAGAATATTTAAATTCATGATGTCTGCAACTGGACTTTTCATTTTCTTTTTAAGATCTCTCTTCCTCACTATCTTTTTCTATTAATGGTGTTACACCAAGTGTTACAGCGGGTGGTCCCGAGGACAAACCAAGCAGCACACGGAGAGTCGGAGAATCAAGGTTTATTGGCTGGCGGGCTCAGAGGGGTCTCACCATCAAATTCTGAGCCCCATCCACCCGATTTTTTCCCACTTTTATTAAGTTGGGGAGGTCCTAGGCATTGGGTCTCAGGTAACTAAGGTAATAGATTAGTTGATGTGCCAGGTAATAGGTTAGTATTATGCTGATGTGGGTCTTCGGTGAGGGGTGGGGGTCTCAGGTGGCTGATGGGGTTTTCCTTATCAATGGAACTACCACTATCTTTTTCTCTTCCTTCTCCGTAAGCCACCCAATAAATTGCCAAGTCCTGGTGATTCTATTCCTACTATATTTACCACATCCATCTCCTCCTTCATATTCTTAACACCACATCCCTAATCCATATCTTCCTTTTACCATTCACAGACTACAACAACTTCATAATGAGGCACAGAATCTCTTTTTAAGCGTATGTAATATGCTTTATCCATTTTAAGCCTATGTAATAAATGAAACCTATTTACTAATAAATTACTTTCCTTAAAGCACGACGCTGATCATATAAATACTTTGCTTAAAAAGTTCTATTACCTCCCCACTGTCTGCAGAAGAATCTGACCCCAGTGTATTCTAGTTTCATTTCTCAACACTGCTCTACATGACAAAGGTCCCTCCTGAGCTGGATTACAGCACTTCCTTAGGCGATTACACCTTGCTCTTCCCAATCTCTGGGCCTTCGCTCACACTGTTCACCTCTTCCCTAGAGGTTTCCCTAGAAACCTCTTCCCTGACTCATATCGCTACCTATTTTTCTAGAACCATCTAGCTTTAATTTACCTTTTCTACAAAGTTCCCTAGAACTTCCAGGGTACATTTTTTTTTTTTAATATCCCACTTAAGGCAACAATTTCCAAAGGCCAGGCCACAAACTATCAATGAAAAACCTTTTTCCTGTCCATGATAAAATGAGATAAATAAGATCAATGTAATGGATTTTTTTCTAGAGGTATATTTATTCAGTTTAAAAAGTTGTCCTTTATTCTGACATTATGTCTATTTTCGTATTAAAATACCCTCTCTCTGTAATGATTAAGCTAAAAAAACAAGCCTTACTTGGCAAAAATAAAAGTTGATAACCACATTTGTCATCTCAGTTTTTCAAGGAAATTTCACTGGTCCGTGAAATCCAAAAGTCTGCATATCATACTTTACCTATAATTCTTTTTTTTGAAGGACTGTCCTGTGCATTATAGGATGTTTCGCAACATCTCTGGCCTCTACTCACTGGATGCCAGTAGCCCCACCTATTATGACAACAAAAATATCTCCCTGGGGTCAAATGGTCAAGTTAGTAAATGGTCAAGTTTTTTTAGTTTTTTGTTTTTCAAATCTTTTTCTTTATGGATTTGAAGTTGCTGTTATTACTCTATCAAATTACTTTACAAAAGGGCAGGGCGCGGTGGTGGCTCACGCCTGTAATCCTAGCACTCTGGGAGGCCGAGGCGGGAGGATCGCTCGAGGTCAGGAGTTCGAGACCAGCCTGAGCAAGAGCGAGACTCCGTCTCTACTAAAAATAGAAAGAAATTATCTGGACAGCTAAAAATAGATAGAAAAAAATTAGCTGGGGATGGTGGCACATGCCTGTAGTCCCCAGCTACTCGGGAGGCTGAGGCAAGAGGATTGCTTGAGCCCAGGAGTTTGAGGTAGCTGTGAGCTAGGCTGACGCCATGGCACTCTAACCCGGGCAACAGACCGGGCAACAGAGCGAGTCTCTGTCTCAAAAAAAAAAAAAAAAATTATTTACAAAAGGACTATGTAAACTGCAAAGTAGAGAGATGTTTGCATGCATAATCTCTTGTACTGGATTGTTAACTACAGTGGACACTGTGATGCATCACCCAGATCCTCCTTCCGGGAGGACTTGTTACCCCAGCTGCTGAGAGGGCTGTTGGCAGAGCCTTCAGCTGCCAGGTGCTTCAGGATTGCTCCAATTTCAGAGAGCCACCTCAGTCAAAGTCATGCCCTTGTCTTGGCAGCTCACACCCAATGACTCATTGACATCATCTTGAAAATGCTCAGAAGGGCCATTATAACTCCAAAGGTTTTCCTGGACTGGGTAGAACTGCTGCCTGGTCTGCTCCACAATTATTCAACTTTTCCTTCCGCCTACTCCTGCTTCCTTCCCCTCTCTTCCACAGGTATAAATCCCATGGAGTCTCCCATACACAATCTACTAACTCCATCTCAGAGTTGGCTTCCTATGGAACCCAACCTGCTTTATTAATTCTTTGAAATCCAAAACTATGTTTTTAATCTTTATATCCTCCTAAGAACTTTACACTGTATCTTGATCATGGTAGATACTTGATGAAATAAGAAAAGTTAATTAAGGTAGACCCTTTTGCTTGAATGTATATTTTTCTTAGGAAAAAAAAAGATGACTAAACAGACACAGTTAATAAAGTCATTATTTCTGTTTCTCTCACTGTGACTATATCACAAAAATTCTACGTCAGTATTGGTAGATTCTCATGTTGGATTTATAAGCTGACATGAAATACAAAATTTAAAATTTCAAAATAATATGACATACACTTAGAAAGGCTCATAGGTCTCTACAAACAGACACTAGCATACAAAAAGGAAATTATTAGAAGGAAGAGGAGGCTTGTATACATCTTACACAGGACAGAAGAGAGGGCAACCTCATTTGCCTGGTTTCATCACAAAAGGAACTGATGGACGATCTCCTCAGCTAGCCATCACAATGAATCAGCTCCATTTTTGGTTCCAGAGTAACGCCTCTTAACACTAAAATTTCAGGGAGAGAATTGTTTGCTTGGCCTGACTTGGAGCACATGCCCAACTGTTCAAAGACAGGACATCTGGATCAACAGTCCTACCAAGACTACATATAACAGGAGAAGAGGTAGTTCCTGAAATGGCAGCTGAAGTGCTATTATAAGGGTGGTGCAGATGTACAGGACACCCTGATGAATCTGCCTGCCTTACACAAGTCTATCAGGTGACATAAGCAAAAAACATCCTGAGACTCGTGGTCTCAGGATGAATCAAGGAAATATTGTAACAGCCATTGCTAAGTGTAACCAAAATGCCCTTTAGTTTTACATATTCAGGAGTGCTCAATAAGTGGAAATATCTTAATAAAATAGACAGATAGACAAACCAGAAAGTAGAAAACATAGATACTTAAATTATATCAACCAAACCTATGAAAATAAAGTGAGGACAGATTGCTTAAATTATTGAAATCAAATTGTTTGGAGTTTTTTTGACAATGGAAGTCTGATCATAAATGTTATTTATTTTTGCTGTAGCAATATAATTTCACAGCACCTATAATTCTGGATATATTAGGTGGCTGCCCGATATGAGATTACTTATTTTCTTATTCCTTTAAAGTTAACCTTAATCTTACATGTTTGGTTCTTCTTTAATTTATTTACATACCTTTGTGGCAGGATTGTCAGACAAAATACAGAATGCCCAGTTAAATTTGAATTTCAGATAAATAGCAAATAATTTTTTCATATAAGCAATCCCAAATACTGTATAGGACATACTTATGCAGAAATTATTCAGTGTTTATTTGAAATTCAAATGTACCTTGATGTCTTGCTTTTTCCCCCCTAAATCCAGCAACCCTACTTTGTGATATATATTCGATGTGTTTGATGTTTTTGGCACTCATTTACCCTACCACTGGTACCCACACTCCTCATTTCCTTTAGAAAACTATGTATCTCACTATTAATATACGTGGTGTAAATGGAACTGACCCATCTCCCCCAAGTATGTGATCCAAGCTTTGTCAATCAAACTGCAAGGCCATGCCACAGTGATTGGTTTGGTCAGGCCAATAAGAGCTGACTAAGACTTTTGCTCTACTTGTGGAAAAGAGGAGTTTTTTGTTTTGTTTTGTTTGTTTCCTTGTTGTTTTTCCTGACATTATTGCTAAGCTGGTTGGTGGTATGTCCTGGAACTGCAGGAAGCCAGCACATGGACAGAGCCTGCCCAAGAATTGTGGCTACATAGGATAAAGCTGAAGGATGAAGAATGAAAAGCCAAGACCTACTAAAGTCATTGAGCCCTGCCTGGATCCAGCTAAGCCTGAAGAGGTATATCTTGGACTTTTCAGTTATGAGAATGGATACATACAATTCATTTTTTTAAACATAAGCTAATTACACATAAATTTCTGCCATCTGCAGTCAAAAGTCCCTTTTAGAAAAGATATTGTGAAGTAACAAAAGGCATATACAATAAAGTTATTAAATAGAAAATCAGAACCTAATATAGGAGGACAAAAATGAGCCAATCCTTAAAGGTTAACATAGTTTAATGTTTTCCAGTGTATGATAAGTGTACCACTGATAGTACATGAAATGATTTTAAACAGCACACAAATAATTTTTTATTTTAATAGTTGAATATTATTTTAATGTGAATTAAATATATAGCTAGCACATCACACCCAAGTGTTCTTTTAAAATATATTTGTTAAAGTAATGAAATAATTTTATTAAAATTGGAATATAAATCATTCTTCTGGAAGTATGAGGATATGGCAAACATCATGAAGTGTTATGCAAATGTCCCCAAATTTTGGAAACATTGACATAATTAATGTGATTATGCATCATATTTTGTCTGAGTATCCTAGTGGCCAGGGGTGGGGCAGGCAATGGGGGAGAAATACATTATTTTATAACTATTATCAGAAAAGAAAAATTATGCCAGTGTTTCTGGAAAATCTATTCATTCTCTGCAGCTAAATTCTGAAAGAAACTTCTCATTTACTACATTTATAGAAAGACTATTAATTTTTATTACTTAAGAAAAATATCCTCAGTGATGGTTTTAAACTCAAATAAAATAATCAATATAAAGCTAATTCCTAATGTTTTTTCTTATAGCAATCTTCTATTAAAGCCAAGAGTTTTAAAAATAGAACTTAGTGCATTTAGTTCCATGAGAGACTTAAGTTAATATGGTACAACCATAACAGCCTTCCAGGGATTGAATTATAATAATAATAAAAAAGCTTAGGTTACCTAGGGGTTTCAGTGAAGTGCGTTTCCATTGAAAACTTTCATAAATCCCACATCTCTTACTGGGTTTTGAAAGTAGCTGAATAGCAAACAATTAGGGTTTATGCTGTCTGAGGTAGTTTTAGAATACTTTGGGTTATATATTGCTAACAGATTCATATGCTTTGAAAATCTAGAGAACAAAAGATAACTATTATTTAAGACAAAAAGAAAAAGGCTTTTATAATTCAAAGATTTCTGTAGCAACTACAATTAGGAACCTTTCATAATAGGTAAGAGATCAACATAATGTCCTTCAGAACAGAATATAAGTTGTTAGAAATCTAAGTATAGTCTTTTCAAGCCTTTTCAATTAGGAATTATAGGAATAGAGGTTGCAGAGTGGGAAATCAAGAATTTAGTTGTTGAAGAAAGAACAAGTAATATAATGGAACAACAGCAAGAGGCAAATGGGGGAAAGACCAGCAGTTGGCCTTGTAAAGCATATCATGGAAAGGAAATTAAAATAGCTTAAGGAAGAGTAAGATGATAATAAATGAAGCCTAATCTAACAAGAAAGAGTGATAGTACATATCCAGAGAATAAACATATCCAGAAAATAGACGTCCTTGGAACAATGGTCTGCCTTACTAAGGAAGCAGGAAGAGTACACTGTTTGCTATTTTTGGGGATAAAGTAGTTTCAACCATAGCTTTGGTTTAAATAAATATGAAGACTAAGATAAAGAACTGCACTGTTTTGGTAGTGAATTAGTTGAAGAAATGCTGGCTCCAGAAAGGTGGACTATAAAAGCAGTTGTTCCTTTAAGTTTTGGATAAATTTAAGAGTTTATATTTTTTATTGCATAAATATTTGACTTCTAATGGATTAATTTTGAAGAGACAAACTATTTCATTAGCAGATATTACTTCTGAAAAATTTATGGAAACTAAGAAGGGAATTATGGACAAACTATTAGAGTAACAGATCCTAAGTCCCTTTCTTACCACATTCCCCATAGAACTAACAGATATCCAATACTGTGAGGAGCAGTAATTTCCCTACTTATGATTGTATTTGAAACAAAATATATAATTGCAAAAACCCCTAATATATAGTTAATTGTATCAGGACTATTTTTATCTATATCGACATGACCCCTCTTCCTTAGCCCTGCCCCAATCTGTTCAGAAAACAAGAAAATTCTTCTATATAAGACAAATCATCTCTTGGTTATCATCTTTCTTCATCCTTGGAGTAACAATTTATTGTCGTATTTATCACTTATAGCTTTGTTAATTTAGAAGAATTAAAATGCAATAACTGTCAGAAATATTTATTTTTCCTTGAGAAATTGGCCAGTTTTTGATTAATACATATTTTGAATGATGAATCAAATGTTCAAAATAAGTAGCTTCTAAGTATTCGATGTTGTATCTTTTTACAATAGAAGTATCTTTAGTCAAACTATATAAACATAATATGTTATTCCTGAGTAGTCTGGCACTATAATTAAATGTATTTCTATCATTGGGACATTGCCACTTTCAAAAGAAAATTTTGTTTTCTTTGCTTATGAGATTGTTATGTATCAAGAGTGTCTGTGAAAAGGAAATAAGATTGGAGAGGAAGCTAGTAGCTGGCAAAAGGTCTTCCAATGAAGGTAGGAGAATTTTGAAGGAACTTACCTGGCTGCAGAGGATGACTTTGACAAATAGGTTAGAAGAGAAGTCTTAGCCACAATTCAAATATCTAGCGTTAGGAGCTCTGAGATGATTTAGCAGAAAAAGGAGATCGAGAGCTATAAGAAACTTACAGTAGTTTCTTAGCACTCTGAACAATCTTCCCTTTGTGCTCCCTCCCTTTCTTTCTCTCCCTCCTCTTACATGCTTTTAATCATTGGCCAACAAATCCTTATTGACTATTCTCAATCTGTGCTAGGCAGTGGAGGATCATATTCATGAAAAATACACAGGCTTTGTAGCAGGTGCTGTTTCATACATTATTTCAACTTACTTCCTACAAGGCAAGGAGATAGGTATTATCTCCATTGTACAGATAAGAGAACTGAGGTACAGTGAAGCCAAGTAATGACTTCTGTAGAGCTGGTCTTCAATTCAGGTCTGACTATAATGTTTGCATTATTTTCATTATATTATGCTGTCTCTTGATGAATTTTTATACACATTTAATCAACAGCTGATGCTATGTATGTAATAAACCAAATATATCCACATATTCTTTTTTACTTTTTTGCCTTTTCCATTTTTAGGCATAGGGGAATGAGGATCAGATGAGGAAACAAATAAGTTTAATTTATTTTAAGCTACGATGGAATTGCATGCAAGTTGCGATGTGGGCACAGAGGAACAAGTGGTGACTCACCTGGGAAATTCAGAGAAGGGTTCACAAAAGCGGTAAATACTTGACCTAATTATTGAAGGAAAACTCACCTGACAGACAAACCTGGGGAAACAGGAGAGGGGACATTCTAAACAGAGGGAATAAGGTGTGAGATGTTATCCTATGCAGTGACCTAGCATGATATCAAGTGGAATGGGAAAATGGTCTAGGAGAACAGACATCTGCATGAGAAATGAGCTGAACTGTGAGGCTCACAATATTCTTCCAGTTAATTCCCATTTGCTTTAGTTAGCCTGGGTCAGATTCTGTTGTTTGTAGAAACCTTAGGCAATTCTGAACTTGAAATCTTAAGTGATTCTAAAATTTGTAACATGAAGGTGGTACTGCACTGAGGTCTGTATTAAAAGTAGGATTTTTATGTTCAGAGGATTGTAATTCTTACCACCCTCTTTTCTAACAGAGTTGGGCTTATAATGAATATATTCATTTTCATACCACCCAAAACATATTTGTAATAGTGAAAAAATATATAAAATTGTTTATATTCTCTTATGCACTTTTACCCATTGCTTTCTAAAATACTGGATGTTTTCTAAAACCAAAAGACATGGGATTGATTATATAATTTTTAGCTGAAAAGGTCCTTAGCAATCGTTAATTCATTCCTTTCCTTTCACAAATGAGTAAACAGAAGCATACAAAGGTTGAGTGACTTCACTAAGATTATATGACTAGTTACTATCAGAAGTCAAGTTAGAATAGCTAATCCCCGCTTGCCCAAGTGGCTATTTTGCTAGATGTGAACAATAAAGACATTCCACCTACAGACTCTACCCTATCTAGGTCTTAAACTGACAAGAATAAATCCCAGTGGTCCATTATGAGTTCCCTCCTCCCAAAAGGAATGTGATTCAGACATAGTTTGTGTAATGCTGTCTGTCTTATGTGCTTGCGGAGAGGCAGGAAGGTGGTTGTTTGGTGGTGGTGGTGGTAAATTTAATCTCCTGCATGTTGTCTTGAAGCTCAGTCCATCAGAATCACCAGGAAAGCTTGTTAAAACATAGATTGATGACTCCTATCCCTAGAGTTTCTGATTCAGCAGATCGAGATGGGGCCTGAAAATTTGCATTTCTAACAAGTTCTCAGGTGATCCTAATGCTGCTAGCTGAGGAACCACATTTTTACAACTACTGGTATATGTCCCTCAGTCCCTAGTGATGCTGGCTTGCTGACTTTTTGCCCTGGTTCTTGTTTTCACTTCAGTTTCCAATACTCCTTGGTACTGAACTTGCTTCCAGATGCTTCCAGAGTCGCTTTCTAAGCCCAAGTCCTATTCTGGCAATCACATCATGCTAATTATTATTGGAAATCCCTAACAATATACCACACATTTCTCAATGTTAAGCATAAGAAAATGTAAAGATGAATAAGACATGATAACAGCTTTCAGAGAACCTTCAGGCTAACAAAGGAGACAGACATTTAAAAAGTAATTATAATTTGCAAATGGAAAATCTGTATATCACTGACTTTGACAATATGACATTTTAAAATAACTTACGACTTTCCTTAATGAATCAACTAAATAGCTATTTATAGATAAATGATATCAAAGTTTGTGAATCTATAGTATCAGTCCATTCAACCATTAGTAACTTTCCAAGGATAAATAAACTAGTTAATGTAGGGGGAAAACATTGTTAGCTCTTCTTAAAGACCTTGTATGAGGACAGAAGATGAAATTTTAAAAAATTGCTTACTTTTTTACAATTTTATTATGCATGTAATGTAGTACATAAAAAATGCTATCATCTTGATAAAATTGGAAAGCAACCATTATGTTTAAAATTTTATATTATTGCTTTGTCTTTAAAAAGACCCCTTCCCTAGTCATTGAATGTCCTGAGTTCCAACTAACCCCAATTGAATTAACTAGCTGCTGAGTACCTTTTGAACACCTTTTCTGTGTTCAGAGAATTCCTGACCTTATGAATCTGCAGATCCCTAAAGGTGAAGCTGAAATCTTAGGCTTCCTTGCAGCTGGGGCACAGGCATGTAGCGTTTCCAATTCAGACACACCCATAGGCAACTGTGATTTGAAAGCACATAAAGTGAAGAAGCAGGTGGTACAGGGAATCCATTCTGGCAAGGGTAGCAGTGGTACATCCAGCTTTTAGAAACTCAGGGGAGATTATAGTTTCTAATCCCCAGCTTTAGTGGCGGCTTTATGGTGTCTGTGCCTAGAGATGACAACAGTCAAAAACTTACTCAAGGAGTTCCGCAATGAAACTTGGATGTAACTACTAGCTGGGCAGAGGATGAATCAGGAAGTCTGACATTTGACCAACAGTCATTCGAGAAAGAGAACAGGTAAAAATTGAGGGGAGAAAATGATATGAAAATAACACAAGAAAAATTTCCGGATCTGAAGGACCTAAGTATTTAGATAAAAAGGGCCTTTGGAATACCCAGTAGAATGAATATAAAAATATCCCACTATGGTGCATTATCAAATTTCAGTATTCCATGAACAAAGAGAAGATTCCAAAAACTTTTAGAGGTAATACCGAGTCACATACAAAGGATCAGAATCAGAATAACATCATATTTCAACAGCAATGCTGAAAATTAAAAATCAGTGAAATAACACCTTCAAATTCTGTAGAAAACTGCTATTCAACCTGAAATTCTCTACCCTGTTAAATTATCAGTCAAGGGTGAAATTAGAATAAAACTATCAGATATGCAAGTTCTCAAAATTTTACTTTCTAGGTACTTTTTCTTAGGAAGTCACTAAAGGATGTACCCTACCAAAACAAAGGGGTAAACCAAGATAGATAACATTGGATACAAAAAACAAAGGGTTCAATACAGAAAGGAGGTGAAAGGAAATCCCAGTATGCTAACTAAAGAAAATTCCAGACAATAGCCATGTAGCAACAGTCCAGACTAATATGGGATGATGGAGGGCTTTAGAAGTGAGGTCTCCGATTAAAAAAATAAACTTAGTGCATCTAACAGATTCCTGATACATTTGATTATGTGGAACATAAGATGAGGAGGGATTTTATAGTTAAAAATAAAGGGGAAATGAAAAAATTAAAAGAAAATTTAAGGAAATTAATGAGGGGGAAAACAATCTCAGCACAGTTAAATCAGTACAAGAATGAATCATAGTGCAATACATGACTCATTACAGAATAACACACATTATTCTTTTTGATAATGATTTAAACACAAATTGTGCTATAACTATCAATATACTGGGGGAGAAGAAATAGGGAAGCAGTAGTTTGAAAGAAATCATCACCATTTATAATAGGAAGTTAATAGATAATGCTTTAAATTGATCAATCAATAAATAGCAACTATCATACTATTAAGAAAATACATATGAAAATACCAGAACAAACAGTCCAAAGAATTCAAGGTGAGCAAATGGGGATAGAGAGGGGAGCATGGAGCTTCTGTTTTATGTTTTATAGTATTATTTGATTTTTAAAATTATGTGTATTCATCACTTTTACAAAAACAAAAATTGATTTTAAAAAAGTTAAATGGTAAAGACCATATTCTTTACCCCAATACTTTCAGTGAGGTAATGGGGCATATGACATCTATAAATTATCCCAAGTATCCAAGCTGCCTACTCATCTGTAGTGGAGATTGACCTTGAGCACATCACAGTAAAGCAGCCAATGTTGTTCCTCTCTCATTTGGAATAATTAAATGAAGAGCCATTGAATATTCATTAAAGTTAAAGAGCAGCAGCCAGAAAACCAGTCAGCAGCGTCCTGGGAACTATAATATATTTAGCTCTTCAAATCATTTCTTAAGTAAGGTATGTATCAAGTATCTGGAGACTAGGCCCTATAGTGGTAGTAACTCTCACTGGTTATTTACTAGCATGAATAAGAATCCACTTTTCCACTAACATCAATAAGAAATTACAATGGTTTGTAAATAAACTATCTATTCCTATAAAAGTAAGCCCCAAACAGGCTTATACTGAAATGAATTTTAAAAGGGGAGGAGAAAAAAGTTTGTTATTAAATAGTTACTCTTCAAGATTTTAACTGATGAAAAATAAAACATTTAACATTTAACTTGGGAGAACATGTACCAGGACAAATTCCCTTAAGCACTGCTATATGCAACATTTACATAAAAATGTGCAGAGATATTTTGCAACATGAATATTTATAAACACACGACACTGAAGGTTGCATGAAGGTAGTGGTGTTCATTGCCCATGCTGAATCCAGATTTGCTGTTGTTTTGTCTCTAAAATTCTGTTCTACCATGGTCAAGCAGCTCCTCAGTACCAGCAATTATGGCTACAATGGCTGCTGAATGCCACTGATCCCTGTGTGCAGGCACCTCTACATTCCCCCACCCTGAAGGGTGTCACTAGGTTTTAAATTATCAACAGTAGCAAGGGGGATAGGATGCTTCAGAGGACTTGTAATAGCACATAAACAATGACATTTGTAAAGAAGAAAAATGGATAACAAAGAACCAGAACAAAAGGAATTTGCAAAGTATATATAACATAACAGCAGGAATGTATCTGAAAATATGCCCTCATTTCCATAAATAAGCTACCCTAATGTTTTCTGTTAAAGTGAAGGCTTTACCTTAAAGGATCATAGCAAAGAAGGAAAGAAGAAAATAAAAGTACTAGAATATATTCTACTTGAAAAAAGGAAAGTCAAATGGAAGAAATTAAACATAAGAATTGCCTTTTTCTTAGTTATTATATATTCATATACTTTTAATATAGCATATGCATTTTACATGTATATGAAAATAAAATCCCTACAGTCTTTGTAACCTAGCTTACAAACTTCAAGATGTTCAGTTGAAAGGAAATAGAGTGCTTATTTCCTGGATCAAATCCAATCTCTCAAACTGGGTAAAAAGAATTTTGAGATAAGAAAATAACTTGCCAAAGAAAACAGAGAGAAAGATGTCTTGTGTTCGCCCAAATACAGGATATGCTATCAAGAATGAAAGGAAAAAAGGACTAAAACTGTTGAAACAAGTAACAGCCAGTGCTGCCTGGTCTCTCAGGATTAAGCCTGGAAAAATAGAATCTTTTTTGCATGGTGTCGGGGGAATCCCTCAATATTGCTTGTTCACATCTCAAACAAGTAATGAAGTCATATTTCCAGTGAAAGGTTAATGCTTACATTTTCTGTATTTTATGAACATCAACAAATATTTGGAAAAGCCAAGAGGTAAGCAAAAATAAAGGGTAGAAAATAAAAAATTATAATTTCGGGGACAAAGTACTATAGTTAAAATTTTGAGGAAAAATTGAAGAAATGGTTTGGATTTGAAAGGTCTATGACAGTCATAATTTTCAGTCTTCGCGTCTAAAGAAAACAGAACAAGGGCAAATAGTCTAGGCTAATAAGAGATTGTGAGATGGCTGGAACTCAATAGTTCTCAGCATGGGATAGATTCTTCAAGGCATCGCTATGGTCCATTCACACTATTATTTCATAGCTTCTTCTTTTCACAGCCCTCTCCCACTTCTCTCTCCTGTTTTCAAAATAGTTTGGTGATCTACAAGTTCTAAAAGGCATTTCTAGCATAAAAATTATATTTTAATTTTTATTAATTAAAAGTTAATAGGATTCCATCCCTGAATGTGTAGTTATTAATAGTTTTGTTAATTTGGCATTCTAGGATATATATATAAGCTATTAGGTGTAATATATAGCCTAATCAGAAATTCTGCTAACAAAGGGATTATGCCTCAAGTTTATCACCATATACTTGCAGAATTATGTAGAGTTGTAAATTTGAAGGACAGTTTTTGAAGAATCAGACTTAGACTGAAGAAAGGTAAAAATACATATTTCAAGTCAAATTTTGATCCTTTCTTTAGTTCGGGGAAAGCAGAACAGACTATAGGCAAAAACTGTCAACGATAACTAATAACCACTATGGATCAGGTACTTTATATGTGCTATCTTTTTTAATGTTTTATAATTTATTTTATTTAAAACATTTTTAATAGACACCTATAATTATACATATTTATGGGGCACATAGTGATACTGCTATACATATAATGTGTAGTGATCACATAAGGGTAATTAGTATATCCATCATCTCAAACATTTACCATTTTTCTGTTGGGAACATTCAATCTCTTTTTAGCTATTTGAAACTATTTAATGTATTATTAACTACAGTCATCCTACAGTGTTGTAGAACACTAAACTTATTCCTCCTATCTAGCTGTAATTTTTTATTTCACAACTTTGAAGTAAGTGTAATTGTCTCTCTATATACTACATCTTTATGAAACAGAAATTTTCACTTTAGAGATGAGGAAATAGACTCACAGAAGCAACTTGTCCAAAGTCCATAAGGTTATAAGAGGCATAACATGAACTACAACTTCGGCCTATCTGAAGCCTGTACTTTTGGTACTGTACTTAACAGGTTTAAAATATAAGGGCTCTAATTCTTATCACTTCTCAAGAATTTGTAATGCTTTCTGCTATAACTGTGCTTGAAATTTCCATATTTTATTTAGAACGCCCAAGCTATACACTTTCATTTTCCTTTGTACATTTATTCCTTCTCAGCCAATTTCATTAAGGGTAGCTTTAATTTTAATTTTTTATAATGTTCTCAAAGTTCATTGAGATAGTTTATCAATTTTTTTAGTACATCAGAGATTTCTATTGGGAGCTATCAGAGATGTTAAAATCAAAGTTTTCCCAGTTTGTCATAAACGTTTTAAGTTTAACATAAAACTTCTGTTTATTGAAATGGAGTATTTAGCCAACATGATTAATGCTAATACGTTTAATGTGGAGAACAGTCAGATGCCTATTCTATGATTCATTGCAATCTGTATTTATCATTTCTATAATGCAAAATTTTGTTTTACAACAGTTGTTTAGTATTTAATTTACAGAACAAAGGGGGTTACCTTAAGTAACTTTCAATATTCTGAGGCATACAAATTTTGAAAAAATTGAGATTTACTTCTAAGGACTAAACCAGATAAAGCATTTTTCTTTGTGACATCCCCAAGTAGGCACATTTATCATGGCTAAAAAGAAAAACAAGATCTTTACAGGTTGAGAGAGAGAAAAGGATTGGGGTGGGGGGGGTAGATGTTTTCCAGTTCAGGAGACAGGAAAAAACATG
>CM052437.1:162886631-162911369 GCA_028533085.1 Varecia variegata | reverse complement strand
CCCAAAATTTCCGCCTCCAGTGTCCAGGCCTTTTTGACCAGGGGCTTGAGCGTCCCGCTTCCGCGCCCACCTGGGTCCTCACAGACGCTTCGCAAAGATGTGCGCCCGCAGAAGGGAGGCCGGCTGCTCAGCGGCGGAGACGAACCTACATCCTCTCTTCAAGCAGCTGTCGCTGGGGCCGGGTACCCATACGACCAGGCGAGGAGCCAGAAGCCGAGGCCGGCGCCGCAGACCGCACTTGCACTTCGCCCGCGACCAGCGCCTCAGCCGGAAGGGGGCGGGGCCTAGGGCCGGCGCGGCGAGGCCGGGCCTGGGGTGGTGGGTTCCGAGCCGCGCGTTTCCGGTGCGCTCCCCCGCGTCCTCCGTGCTGTGGTCTCGTCCACCCCCGCTGCCATGTTGGATTGTGCGGCCGCCGCCGCTGCCGCCGCCGCTGCGGGAGGGTTGGAGGAGGAGTTGAGAGTTTAGCGCAGTCGCCGGAGTGCGAGGACAACGACCGTCCGGCACGAACCCAGCCGGGCGGGAGCTGGCAGCTTCCCTTTCTCAGCTTCTCCCTCCCTTGGCGACCTCCTCCCCGCGCCGGAGGAGCCGCGGGATGCTGCGCCTCTGACCCCGTTCTTCCCCGCCCCTGTCACCGAGAGGGGGAACGAGGGCTCGCCCACTCGCCGGAGCAGACGGCCCTGGACTCCCAGCCCCGCCGGCGAAACCATGAGCTCCGGCCAGCAGCAGCCGCCGCCGCCACGGCGGGTCACCAACGTGGGGTCCCTGCTGCTGACCCCGCAGGAGAACGAGTCCCTCTTCACCTTCCTCGGCAAGAAATGTGTGGTCAGTGGCCAAGACCCGCGTCGCCACCCCTGATACCTCACGGGCCCGGGCTTCGAGGCCGGGAAGTGGGAGTGGGGAAAGAGGCGGGAGCGGCGCGTGGAGGGTCCCGCAGCCGGCCAGGCCTCCCGCCGGCCCCGGCCCCGGCCCCGCGTTGGCGCCCTCGCCCTGCTCCCAGGGTGCGCGCCGGGGCTGCCGGACGCCGCTTTCCCGAGCCACTGGGGAACAAGGGAGTGTCACCTCCGCAGGCCTGCGGTGGAACCCAGCTTGGCCGGGCCCCGTCTGCGTCCTTGCTGCTGGTTAAAACTTTACTTTCAGGCCACAAGGGGATTTTCTTCTTGCACAAGCTGTTTGGTCTCAGGAAGTGGGCCCCTGTTCTGGCTCTCGCTTCACCTACTACTTGATCTGGGGGTACTTTCCGTAACAATGCCCGGTTTGAAGAGTGGATAGATTTGGTAATGAAGCGGATCATTGATGGCTTTTAACCTCTCTTTAAAAAAATTCCAAGAGGGAATGAAGTCCAGTGCAGGTTTCTGGGCACTTTTCGGATCAGAGAAAGGGCAAGAAATGTTACTGCCCCCCGTTGCAGAGAAACAGGGTTTATTTCTCCAGCAATCTTGCCTAGGCCTGATTTCTCTTCTCCCAGATTTTTTTTTTCCTTGATGGGAGGGGTGCTGCTCTCCCCGCAGCCATGCGCAAGGAAACCTCAGTCTCTGGTAGTTCTTGGCCTTTGAGGCCGAGAATGATTCTTAGGTTGAGGCTGTGTGGTGGATTCCAGCCCCAGATGGCTGGTTGGGAGCGAGCAGTTCTGCTGTGGGAAGGGGAATGTGTGTTGTTGACGGAAGCATTCATTACATTGGCTGCTGGCGCTTCTGGGGGTGGGGAGGTTCTGCTCCGCGGTGTAGGCCTCCTTGGGATCCTACTGAGGGTGACTGGCTTGAACTGTGGTTTGTTGAAATGCTGGCTGGGTCCCTTTCTTCCCTCTTTGCTTGCTAGCACCTGCAGAATATATACCACTGGAACCCAGGAAACACCTACGGAAATTTCAACAGAGCAGTACCATTTTATAACTTTTCTTAGTAATGTTAGATAAACCAGACTACACCTGCTTTTTTAAGAAGCTAGAATTAGACAATTTCTGGAAAGTTACTGGATTAATTGTTAACGTTATAGGTGTCTACCCTTTGTATCTTGTGCCATCTAGTTGGGAGATTGAATCGTTACCTTCAATTTCAGTTGTGTTTCATATTTCAGAATTTAGACTTTAAAGAACATTGAGTTTACTGATTAGAAGAATGAAACAAGAGGGATGGCTCAAAATCAGAGTTTAGGGTAACAACTTTAAAGATAATGAAGTCACTCCTCATCTTCCCCCACACATTTTTTTAAATAAATGAGAAAACAGCCAGTGAACAGGAAGTCACACAGCAATTTGGTAATGTAACAGAACTAGAAGACCGGACTCCTGATGCCTAGTCTTGTTACACTTCTCACTACATCATGTTGTTTTAGAAGAGTTTTTTTTTTCTTATTATTGATTTATTTCTTAAAGTAGTATTAATGTCATTTTTTTTCACCAAAAACTAAAATAATTAAAATGTAAGATTCTTAAAGCAGCGCTAATTTTTGTATATTTTCAGCTTAGGAAAATCTCCAGCACTTTGAATGTTAATTCCCTGAAATGAAAAAAAAAATTTTCAGTTTTGCTGGTTTATTACATTTTGCTATGTAATCTGTATCAAAAAGGAAGTAGAGGTTTTATGTTTTACATACCAGATACATTATTTTAGGAAAGATGTTACATTTATACATTTGTATACTAATTGCTCTGTGCTTACCTATAGTATTTACTGGTTTCAAAAGATAAGAGATATAGACGAATACTGATAAAGATAATAGCATTGTGCATTGGTTAGCATAAGCAGATTGCCAAATAGGCTGTCAGTATTCAGTGCTTAATTTCTTTATCTTGTCTATTATTAATCAGCTCTACCTTTTGAATTTGTCATTTAAAACCATACAGTTAAAGTTACCTGTTCTTGTGGGATGAAATTATTTTGGCGATTAACTTTAAAATTTGAAGTCCCCAGTTAATGAAGAGTGAAAGAAGAATGATATTTTAATTTTGGGGAATAAATTTTCCCCCCTTTGCTTACTATGCAGCCTTTTGTAGTTTAAAACAATACTGAGATAAATAGTCTCATAGTAAATCCAGCAATAAGATTTGCAGGTCAGACCAAATACAGAGCTCTGTCTGAGAATTCGAGAAACAAAGGAGAAGTGGTTAAAGTCCCAGCTCTGGAGGGGCTTTCATTTCTTCTTTCATACAACAAACATTTATTGAGTAAGTAAATTTTGAGGTCAGCATCAGGGAAGGTTGATACTTGCCCTCAGGGAGCTTACCAGGTCTAAAACGGGAAACAACTATGTAAAATGAAGAGTAAGTCAGTACTTCAGAGTGATATGTAAGACGCTGAATGTCACAATGGAAAATGCCTTGGCTTTGTAATCAGCAAACATAGGGTCAAACTCAGGGTCAAACTCAGGGTCATTTTGGACAAGTTTCTTAACCTTTCTGTCCTAGGTTTGATTTTTTTCATCTGTAAAATAGGGATATTATCTCATGGGGTGGTTGTGTGGATTAGGACTGTGTGTAAATTTATGGAAACTATTTTTATAAAGTTTTAGGTTAGGTGATCAAAGGAGGATGAGTAAAACCTTTTTAGAATGGGTGACACTTGAATATTTAAGATTACTAGGTATTCCTCAGGTTGATGAGAGGCGTGAAACAGCTTGGAAAGTTGGGAAACCTACTAACAGTTTGTTACAGAACAAGAAGGGTTTCTGCGTGGGTTCTCAAATTTAGGTATGCCTTGGAATCATTGTAGAAATTATTGGAAATGTATATGGGTAGGCCCAATTCCTAGATAATACTTAGGTTCACTGGGTCTGGGTTCACTGGGTCTGAAGTGGGCCTTAGACATTTTTATTTTTAGCAAGCTTGACAGAGATTCTGACATATCCCAGTTTGAGAACCACTGCTGAAGTCCACTGTTTTGTTAGAGGGTAATCCTCAAGCACATAGAAAATCTTCGGTCTATATTTTGTGTGTTAAAGTTAAATTAAGTTAAAACAAGCAGTTTTTGTACAGCATTTCTCTGACCCCTTAAGATATCAATGTGCATTTCATAGCTATAAGAGGGAAATACACTTGAGGAAGTATTGCACAAGTTAGTGGGTAACCACAATATCAGATTGACTTTTAGAAAGTTTTACAGGAAATGTTAGAGACAGTATTGAAGGTGAGTTGAGGATTGTGAGAGTGGAGGCAAAGAAGATCAGATAGGTGTCTACAGTACTGCACATGAAATATGATGAGGGCCTGAATTAAGATAGTACTGGTGGGAATTCAAGGACAATTAAAACGTCTGCAGCAGAACTTAGTCCCAGTTAGACATAGAGGGTGGGGGAGGGAATTTTGCTAAAAACGTACATTATAACCACCCACAGAAAAAGTATGCAGAAATGTACATATCTCATTAACTGGAAATATGCCTAGATGTTAATGAGACTCCGGATTGGTGATTGGTTTTCATTGAGGAAATGAATCTTCAGTAAATCTATTATGCCACAGTTTTTAGAAACATTTTGTAGAAATTGAGGTTTCATTTAAAGTTATATGTAATACATAAATATATGTTATGTACTTTCACATAAAGTGAATAGTTCTGAAGCCACTCATTCGCTGGTAGTGTTGTAATAGGAGAACAGTTTTCTACAGAGCCACCTCTGGTCTAAATGGATTGGGGTTGATAATGTTGTTGACCATTACATTTCCCTGCTGTACTCACCTGGCTTGTTTTTTCAATAGTTAGTGATACTTAAGAGGGCATTTTTATTAATCAACTTTAATCTTCATTTCTTTTAATTTTTCAGCACTTGCTTTAAATTATATTATCTAGTTAGTTTTCCTAACTAGATTTCCTAGTGTTTCCTCACACTATATATAATTAATTATGAGAGATAGACTTTTGCCTATGTAGTCTATAATTTTGATAACATCTAGCACACAGATCAGTGAATACTTGATTGAATAATTATACTTGCTCTCTTGTTTGTTCCTTGGGAGGTCATTCAGCATTTCTCATTGCTTGATCAGGTGGTTAAACGTTTCGTTTCGAATGCAGGTGGTATCTAGACTTTAATCTTTGTTTATTAGGAGAACAAAATGGTTTAATTCTGTTGCTTAACTAATATAGGTGGCACAGTATGTTTTTTCTGTTCTAAATCAGACCTTTTAGATAGTGATTCTAGATAGAGGGAGAAATGTGCTTAGAGGGATCATGGTCTTGCATGATGATGGCCTGAGTAAGGCACAGCTGGTGGGAAATTAGGGCTGGGAATGTAGTTCGCCTTGAGTCATGAGGAAAGAGAAAAAGGTTAAAATTCATTGGATTCGGAATTACAAAGATGAGAACCTACCCTTGTATAGTATAGAGGAAAAGATGAGCACAAAAGTGTATGTAATATAGGGTGGACTATAAGCCCAAGAAGAGATTCAGAAAAGTCCAGCAGGACTGGGTTATAAGTCCTGTTTCTGGTTATTCTTAGCTGTATAGTGTAGGTGCATTTCTTAACCAGTCTCAGCCTAAACGTCTAGATTTGTAAAATGGGCTTAGTCAAGGATTTCAAAGAATAGTGCAATAATTATGTAATTATATACTTAGAGTACATGGCACTTACAGAGTGTTCTAGGAGTTTGAAGAAGCATATGCAAGAAAGTTGTTAATAATACTCAGTACTCAGTTTAGATTTCCTGTTGCTGGCAGGGAGGATTTAGAGTAAAATTTTGAACTCTATTATAATATTGTTTTGATTTAGGTAAATCAATTCTTAACAATTTTGTTTAAAGTCAGTTAATTTTAGGACATGTAAATTAAAACTTAAGGAGCAGTTTGAATAAGTCTCTTTGGGGAGTTTTTGGGCAATCAGAGCCTCCCTGGCTGCTGAATGAAGAGAAAGAAAGGGGTACTCACGAAAGAGTTAGGAGTTCTGGATTTTAGTCCATGCTTTGCTGCCATTAATACCAAGAGACAGCAGAACCTCAGACAGAACTTTTCTGAAACCCAATCGGATGCCTAAATTAGGCATTTCTGCTTCTTTTTTAGATGTGAAGGGCTAGGTTTTATCTTTTACTGTTAATATCTTTCTTACTTTCTCAATCTCTGTTCTTGTTGTGGTCTGGATATTAGAATTGAATTATTGAAGGAAAAATCTGACTGGGCCCTCTCTTGTTCCCACGCCTCTGGAGTTCTGCTGCTCCCTTTTTGGCCCTTTCTCTTTCCTCTTTGTTGTGGACAGTTTTAGGAATTTTAGTTAAAATAACACTTTTTTAAACGTTATCTTTTATGTAACATAAAAATGGTATCTGTGAATAATGTCAGATTGTCAAGTTAGAAATAAAATGAAATCTCATGCTTAAAAAGCAGATTTGACTAGGAAATTCAAGATTCTCCACATGGTGTATATATATAATCGGAGCATGCTTAAGTGTTGGCTAAAGTCCAGAGGAGTAGGGTTCCACTTGTAGTGCTGCTGAGCAGCTTCTACTATGTACATCAGTTTTCTAGTCTTCTAAAACATGGTTTTTTAAAGTCTGTGTAAAAAGGGGTAAGAGTAAGATATTTCCAAATGAACATGTGCTTGTAGTTGTTTGTTTTGCTTCTGTCCATATACCATAGATTTTTTGTGAATAATTTTAATGGAAGTGTGATGGTAGCTTGTTTTAGTTTTGAGTAGAAAAAGTAAATTTTAACAGAGCAGATATAGTTGAGCTTTTTAAAATTCTGTCTAGAAGTAATATTATAGCTTTGTTCCTGTAGATAAGAAACCCAGCATTATTAATAGAGTTCTCTTTTACCATAAAATTTCTGGAAACAAAATAAATCCATACATTCTTATTCACAGTGATAGAATATACATTGTTATTTATAAATGTAATTCTTATCGATATATGAACAATCTAGTATTTTAAAGTATGATAAGTCCTTAACATTGTTAGGTTCTTGGAAACTTGACTTTAAGTGAAAGGATGTATTAATGCAACCAGTTTTACCATAGACTAATTGTTATAAACAAAAATTAAGTCCCTATAGCATATTTCTAGTCACAGAAAATCACCAAACTTCTAAATAAAGACCAAAACAGTTTTAATATTAAACACCAAAATAAATGTGAGCTATACATACATTAAGAAAGGTTAATAAAAACAAGGTAATTATTTATCCAGTTCTTCCAGTTCAGGGTCACGGGTGGTCTGAGCCTGTCCCAGCAGGTCAGGTTGCAAGATGAGAACCAATGCTGGACAGAACACCATTCCATTGCAGAGTGCACTAGCTTCTGGGACAATGTAGACACACAAATGAACCTAATGCACACATCTTTGGGATGTGGGAAGAAATCTGAATACCCAGAGAAAACCTATTGCAAATGTGGTGAGTGTGTGTAAACTCCACACAGACGGTGGCCCTGGCCGGGGATCTTTTTTTTTTTGCTCTCATCAATGTTATAAGGAAAGAATGTTGAATAGGTGACATTATTAGAGGACCTGCTGTATTAAGAATTGTTTAGTAATTAGAAGATATTTGGGGCCGGGCGCGGTGGCTCACGCCTGTAATCCTAGCACTCTGGGAGGCTGAGGCTGGTGGATCGCCCGAGGTCAGGAGTTCAAGACCAGCCTGAGCAAGAGTGAGACCCCCGTCTCTACTAAAAATAGAAAGAAATTATCTGGCCAACTAAAATATATATATATATATATATATATATATATATACACAAAAAGTTAGCCGGGCATGGTGGTGCATGCCTGTAGTCCCAGCTACTTGGGAGGCTGAGGCAATAGGGTCGCTTAAGCCCAGGAGTTTGAGGTTGCTGTGAGCTAGGCTGACGCCATGGCACTCGCTCTAGCCTGGGCAACAGAGAGAGACTCTGTCTCAGAAAAAAAAAAAAAAGAAGATATTTGGCATATTTAACTGTATTCATAAATGTATAACAAAAAATAAACCCCATTTTTATTTATTGCATCTGTGTCAGTGTTCTCAGAACTATTAGAAGGTTGCACCACCATAACAGCAATCAATATAGGAGAGTGAAATTAATTAGAAAACATCATTTTCTCTATGGAGTTAATGTGTTGTAGAGGAACTGTGACCCTTTTTTAAAGAGACCAAGTAATTGAATGTAGAGTGGTATAAATCTAGAAAAGCCCCCTTTAGAAAATAGGATTAATGAAAGATCCATAGTAACACCATATTTCAATTACTATGAGTTCCTGTTAGTTTAATTGTTTTTTGCTGCGATTTGAACATGTCCCCCAAAGTTCATGTGTTAGAAACTTAATCCCTAGTGCAACAGTGTTGAGGGAGTGGGACTTTAAGAGGTGATTAGGTCATGAAGGTTCTGCCCTCTTAAATGGATTAATTTGGTTATTGTGGGAGTGGATTAGTTTTTTAGGGAGCGAGTTCTTGATAAAAGGGTGAGTTTGGGTCCCTTCTTGTCACATGTTCTTTTGCCGTTCCACCATGGAATGATACAACAAGAAGGCCCTTGCCAGATGTGGGCCCCTTGACCTTGGATTTCCCAGCCTCCAGAACTGTAAGAAATAAATATCTGTTCTTTATAAATTATCCAGTCTCCGGTATTCTGTTATAGCACCACAAAATGAACTATTAATAAGACATTCTCAATATCCTTGGCTTCTTGGTTTCTCTGCCATGGTGATTTTTTAAACTTATTATTTTTTAAAATTAGAGACAGGGTCTCATGTTGCCCAAGTTGAAGTGAAGCAGCTGTTCAACAGGCATGATCATAGCACTCCGAAGCCTCGAACTCCTGTCCTCAAGCGATCCTCCCACCTCAGCCTCCCAAGTACATAGGACTACAGGTGCACGTCACTGCACTTAAACTTATTTCTAATTTGACTTGAAGATTTACTGTAGAAATCCATTTCTGTAAAAGAGTACCCATTAAAGACCAGCTAGATTGAAGCAAAGAGGAATGTGAAAGACATCTAGGAATATAAGATGCTGTTAAAAATGATATGGGGAGATTTATATTATCACAAGGCAAATACACAGTAACTTTAGGACAATGAAATGTTTTCCAAGTTGCATTTTAAAGTTAAACTTTTATCTTAGATTATTTTCTTTAGCCTATTGATATGACTGATTACAGTAGTTGATTTTTGAGTATGGAGCCAACCTTGCATACTGGAATAACTTCCACTTGGTTATGATGTATAATATGTATAATTCTTACTATATATTGTTGGATTCAATTTGCAATTTGTTTTTTGCATCTTTGTTTATGAGAGATAATGGTTTGTAATTTTCTCTTTTTGTTAGGTCTTTCTCTGGTTTTGGCATTAGCATAGTGCTGGCCTCACAGAATAGTTATGAAGTGTTTGCTTGTATTTCTGGAAGAGATTGTAAAGAATTTGTATCATTTATTCCTTAAATGTTTAGTAGAATGCGCCAGAGAAACCAGTGTTGAAAAGTTATTAACCTTTGGAAGTTTATTAATTATTGATTGCATTTCTCTAATAGTCATGGACCTATTCAGATTGTCTAATTCTTTATGAATTTTGATTAGATTATGTCTTTTCAGGAATTGGTCCATTTTATCTAAATTATCACATTTGTAGGCATAGAGTTCATAATACTCATTTGCTATTCTTTTACTGTCTGTCTGTGGGATCAGTAGTGATAGCCCTCTTCCATTGCTCAAGTCAGCAATTTGTATCCTCCCTCTTTTTTTTTAGTCTGGTTAGTTTTTTTAGTCTGGTTAGAAATTTATCAATTTTATTGATTTTTTTTCATTTCTGTATTGATCTACTTTTAACTGCATTGATTTCTACTGTGATTTTTATTTTATCTTTTCATCTGCTTGCTCTGGATTTAATTTGCTTTCTTTTAGTTTCCTAAGGTAGATGCATCATTGATTTTAGATCTTTTTTTCTTTTCTAGTACATTCAGTGCTATACACAGCTTTTGCTGCATCCCACAAATTTTGATGATTTGTTATTTTCGTTTAGTTCAAAATATTTTAAAATTTCTTTTGAGACTTTGACCCATGTGTTATTTAGAAGTATTTTGGAATTTTCTAGCTGTCTTTCTGTTATTAATTTCTAATTTAATTCCATTGTGATCTGAGAGCATAGTTTGTATGATTCTATTCTTTTAAATTTGTTAGGGTGTGTTTTATCGCCCACGTGTAGTCTGTGTTGGTGATTATTCTATGTGAGCTTGAGAAGAATGTGTAGATTTTGCAGTTGTTAGATGAAGTATTCTATACATGTCAACAAGATCCAGTTGATTTGGTGTTGTTCAGTTTAGCTATCAATAATCCTTACTGATTTTTTGCTTGCCAAATCTGTCAATTACTGATAGACAGGTGTTGAAATTTCTAACTAAAATGGTACATTTATCTATGTTTGTCCTTGCAGTTCTCTTGTATTTTTATACTCTGTTGTTAAGCACATATACTTTACAGATTGTTTTATCTTTTTGAAGTATTGACACCTTTATCATTATGTGTGCCCTTCTTTATCCCTGATAATTTTTTTTAACTCTGAATCATGCTATGCCTGAAATTAATATAGCTATTCCAGCTTTCTTTCAATTTAGTGTTAGTATGGTATATCTTTCTCTGTCTCTTTGCTTTTAATTTATTTGTGTGTCTTTATATTTTAAGTGGGTTTCTTGTAGATGCTATAGTTGGATCTTTTTAAAAAATCTATTCTGACAGTCTTTGTCTTTTAATTGGTGTATTTAAGAGTATTCATATATAAGATGATTATTGATATGGTTGGATTAATATCAGCTGTATTTATAACTTTTTCTTGTCCTTGTTTTTTTTCTTCCACTCTTTTTCTGCTTCCTTTGATTTTTGATTCAAAATTTTATATGATTCCATTGTCTCTCTTCTCTTAGGATATCAATTATACTTTTGTTTAAAATTTTTTTAGTGGTTGCCCTATAATATGCAGTATACATTTACAACTAATCTAAGTTCAATTTCAAATTACACTATACTGCTTCATGGGTAGTGAAGGTACTTTATAACAGAGTATTCCCAATTTCTTTCTCCCATCCCTTATAACAGCAGTCCCAATCTTTTTGGCACCAGGGACTAATTTCATAGAAGACAGTTTTTCCACGGACCAGGGGTAGGGGGATGGTTTCGGGATGATTCAAGTGCATGACATGTATTGTGTAGTCAAATCTCTCTGCTAATGATAATGTATTTTCAGCCACTCCCCAGCTCTAGCGTCACCTCCTCAGCTCCACCTCAGATCATCAGGCATTAGATTCTCATAAGGAGTGTGCGACGTAGATCCCTCGTATGCACAGTTTATAGTAGGGTTCGCACTCCTAGGAGAATTTAATGCCACCACTGATCTGACAGGAGGCGGTTCTCAGGTAGTGATGCGAGCGATGGGGAGCAGCTGTAAATACAGATGAAGCTTCGCTTGCTTGCCTGCCACTTACTGTTGTGTGGCCCCCTTCCTAACAAGCCATGGACCAGTACTGATCTGCAGCCCAGGGGTTGGGGACCGTATGTAGCCTTATAACATTGCTGTCATTAATTTTACTTATCCAAAATTTATAATAACTTAAATATATTGTTGCTATTGTTATTTTAATCAAACTGTTACCTGTTAGATCAGTTAAAAATAAGAAATATAAAAGATTTTACTTACCTTCATTTATTCCTTCTCTAACAATGTGTCCTTTATATATATTTGAGTTTCTGACCTATATCATTTTTCTTCTCTGGAGAACTTTTTACCATTTCTTACAAGGCAGGCCTGCTGGTAACAAATAACTTCAATTTTTGTTTGAGAAATTATTTCTCCTTCACTTTTGAAGGATAGTTTTGCTGGATATGGAATTTTAGGTTGCTAGATTTTTTTTTTCTTTCACTACTTTAAATATTTCATTCCACTCTCTTCTGTTTGCTTGGTTCCTAGAGAAGGCAAATACAATTCTTACCCTTTTCCCTCCACAGGAGAAGAAAATTCCTCCAGTAGGAATTTTTAGGTTTATTTGAAGGCATGGTGAATGAATTAATTTTTTGAGCCTCTCTTTGATGCACCTAATGATTATGATCTTTTCCCTATTTTTGAGAAAGACCTAGGAAAGTTTGAGAAGCTTTTTAACTCTTTATTTGATTAAACGTACTCTGAGCGATTATAATCTTATATTAAGGGGGCCCAAAGTAATGCTTATAGTATGTACCTATTCAGTAACTATTTATTGAATTTAACTGTCAAAAATTCAGTATCAGAAAACCTGTAAATCAGGAATTGGTTTCATGCGTACACCCACATATATACTTGAAAACTCATTTTAGTATTACATTTTAAATTGATTTGGTCTTGTTGTATCTTTTTATTCCATAACCTTAGATCAACCTGTTCATTTCTAAAAACAAGAATCTTTCACAGAATGCTAGGAAACAGTTTGAAGGAATCCAAAAAATTATGTAATACACAGCTGTGAGACTTTAGAAAAAGCTCTAATAGCAGTCAAGTGACTTATTTAAAAAATATTTCTTTCTTATTAAAAATATAGTGCTCATTATTAAAGATTTAGACCTGCAGTGTCCAGTATATTACTTAGTAGCCATTAGCCACATAGGGCTATTGAGCAATTGAAATGTGATTAATTCAAATTCAAATGTTTAGTAAGTATGAAATATATACTGGATTTCTAAGACGTGGCACAAAAAATGATGTAAACTATTTCATTAATATCTTAATATTGATTACATGTTGAAATAGTGGTTTTTATGTATTCAGTTAAATAAAATTTATTAAAATTAGTTTTACTTTTTATTTATATTAGCTACTAAAAATTTGAAATTACTTATTTGATTCACAGTATATTTCTTTTGGATAGTTCTGACTAGGCAGTTCACAGAGTAATAATGATAATAGATAAAATCCATCATCCAGAAATAACACTTATTAATGTTTTTATGCAAGTCCTTCCAGGTTTTGTTTTGCATGAACTATTGAGTGATGACGACACACATAATGTACTTAACTCTCAGCAGACACACCTCCACAGGCACAGACATGAATTTTTTATGGACATTGTTTCATGTCAGTAAGTATATCACTATCAGTGGACACATTATATGGATTCACCAATTCCCTAGGGATGGTCAGGTTTTTTTTCTCTTCCTCCCCTGCCAACGCCGTGTTGCAGGGTGTATGTGTGTGTGTACACATATTTTATCTGTCTTCACAGACTTGATCTGTTACTTTACAAAGTCCAAGTAATAGGTTTGCTAAGTTAAAGGGTAAGCACTTTTTAAAATTTGATTTTTGCCTTGCCAAATTCTACTTTCCAATAATTTGTACCTTTTATAATGATAATGTAGTGTATTCTTTGTAGTTCTTAAAAGTACCCAATCCCCATGTAACATTAAACAAATATAAGTAGCCATATTTTTTGTATTTAATTTCATAAAAATTGTTCTGAATTTTAAAATGTGATTTTTTGAATGCTGGGCATGATTTTTCTAAATGCTGGGCGTGATTTTTGAATGCTGGGCATGATTTTTCTAAGTATTTTTTGGGATATCTCAATTTGAAAATGAAAGTGAATGAGTGAGAAGATGAATATAATAATGTATTTTGCAGTCAAGTTTATGTATTTCCCTTGTAAAGTGAGGTATTGTTTCTTTTCAAATAAAGCAAATAGGAAGGTTGCATTAATATTTATTGTTAATAGGAACTTTCTCCCTAAGTTATGTACCTACCTTGAAACAAAATTGTGTCAAATATAAGAAGTCAGTAGTGTTTCGTGGTTTGCTTTAACACTTCTTCATATAGTGATACTTTTTTTCACTTAAAAATTAAATTATAATTTTTATACAGTAAAATACACAGATTTTAAATATTAAGTTTGATGAATTCTGACAAGTGAGACACTGTATAACCAGCACTTCAGAAATAATATTTATAATATCTGTAACACCTCAAAAAGATCCCCTGGGTCCCTATTAGCCAATTACTTCCTAATTCCTGCCTCTCCCTCACTTTCCTCTCCACCCTTGGCAATTGCTTTCTGATTCACAACCTTATGGCTTAGTTATGCCTGCTTTGGCATCTTTCACTCAGAATGTTTTTGAGATTCATCTATGTTATTGCATACATGTTCCTTCTTTTTTATTGATCAGTAGTGTTTCATTGATGAGTATTCCACAATTTGTTTATATGTTTTCCTACTGATGGAGATTTGAGTTGTTTCCAGTTTTGGGCTATTATGAATAAGGTTCCTGTGAATGTTTTTTTGGTGTGTGTGACATGTGTTTTTATTTCTTTTGGACAAACACCTAAGAGAGGAATTACCTTGTCATTGGGAAGATGTATATTTATCTTTATAAGAAACTTTCAGATAGTTCTCCAAGTGGCTGTACAATTTTTGCAGTTCCACCAATAATGTATGAGACTTCCAGTTGCACCATATTTTCTTCAACATTTGGTCTGATCCTTTTGATTTTGACCATTCTAGTAGATATGAAATGGTATCTCAATGTGGTTTTTATTTACATTTCTTTGATGATTAATGATATTGAACACCTGTTCGTGTGCTTACTGGCCATTTGTGTATCTTTGTTTTTTATGTAGCTTTTGAGGTCTTTCGTTCATATATACAGTGGTTATTTATTAATGATTTGTAGTAATGCTTTATATATTCTAGACACAAGACTATTGTTAGAGATGTACTTTAGATATTTTCTCCCAGTTTGTAGCTTGCATAATATTTTTAAAATGATGATTTTTGATGGGCTAGATTTTTCAGTGTTGATAAGGACTAATTTATCATTTTTTTTCTTTTCTAGAAAATGCTTTTTGTATTATAAGAAATCTTGGCCTATGCCAAGGTCACAGTGACAGTCTTCTGCTTCTTTTAGAAGCTTTGTACTCCTAACTTTTTGTTTAGGTTTATGATTCATCTCTAATTTTTTTATGTGAAATTCATATGAGATGATCATATGAATTTTTTCTTTTCAGGTTCTTTTTTTATATAGTACTTATTTGATACAGTACCATTTGTTAAAAAGCTTTATCTTTCTTCATTGAATTGAATTGGAGGCTTTTTCATAAATTAGTCGACCATGTATGTTTGGATCTATTTCTGTATTCTAACCCGTCCCATTAATTTGTTTTTCTGTCCTTAATGCTAATATAATATTGATTTTATTATTGTAGTTAAAATCAGGTATGGTTAGCCAACTTTTTTTCTCTTTTCAAGATTGTTTTGGCTATTTTATGTCCTTTGAATTTCCATCTAACTTTTGAAGTGAATGGGTCAGATTTCTTTCCTAAAGTCTGCTGGGATTTTGATTGGAATTCAGTTAATCTATTGATCCATTTGGGGAGAATGGATATTGTAACAATATTGAGTTTTTCAATGTATGAAAATATTTCAATGTTTATTCTAGGAATTTATTTTTCTATGCTATTACAAGTGATACTTTAAAATTTTATTTCTAATTGTGAGTTGCTAACATATATAACTATACTGTATTTTGGCCTTGTCTACTACACTGTTGCTAAATTCAATAATTCTAGTAGCTCTTTTTGCAAAAATTCTATAGTTCTTTTTTGTGTTTGTGCCCAAACCTGGCATTCCATAGTATTTTTTTATGTAGGTAACCATGTCTTCTGTGGGTAATGACAGTTTTACTTCTTTCTTCTCCCATCTTTGTTCCTTTTTACTGTTCTTACCTTACTTATTTGGCTTGGACTTCTAATATTAACAGAGTGTTGAATATAAATAGTAAGAATGGACATCCTAGCCTTGTTCTTGATATGTGTGGGGAAAGCAGGATTTTTCATAAATGCCCTTTATCAGATTGAAGAAGTTCCCTTCTGTCTCATTTGCTGAGAGCTTTAATCATGAATGGGTATTAACTTTTGTCACATGATTTTTCTGTATATGTTGAAATGATCCTATGATATTTTTCTTCATTCTGTTAATGTAGTGAAGTATATTGATTTTAAAATGTTGAGCCAACCTTACATTCCTGAATTAAACCCCACTTGGTAATGATTAGTCTTTTTTATGAATTGCTGTCTTTGACTTGCTAATATTTTGGATTTTCACATCCATATTCATGAGGTATTTTGGTCTGAAGTTTTCATGTAATATCTTTGTTTTATTAACAGGATTAATGCTGGCTTTATAGAACCTTTAAAAAATATCCTTTAAATCTCTAGCTAATATGTAATGGTGAGATTATATGTTTGCTTTAAAACATTCATCTGTTTATTTTCCTTTCTTGTGACCAAAATTAACTATTAGGGATTCTTATAGACTTAATGTTCAGTTAAAATTTTTGGTTTAGAGAAGGAATTGATATTCCACCTCTGCCATTTAGAAGCCAGTGGAACATTTAATTTAAATATTTTTTTGTACTGAAACACAGTACAGTGGTTAACACAGGCTCTGCAGTAAGGCAAATTTGAGTTTATAACCCTATTCCATCAGTTGCTACCTCTGTGGCAATGGGCAAGTTACTAAATCTCATTCAGTTTTACTTTCCTCATGTGTGAAATTGGTTCCTTCTAGGGTTGATATTAAATAAGGAAATACAAGTAAAGTTCTCAGCACTGTGCCCAATACAAGTATTTAGTTCTAGATAGTTGATATTAATATTTTTATTTGGGATACTGGTGAGGAAAAAGGCATATGATAGTTCAAGAAAGTGGTTTGGTTTTCTTTTTTTAGAAATATATGCCAATATAAATTAAAATAGAAATATGTTTCAGAGGTGTAAATTCCTTGTAAAATTACATGTGTTCTAATTGTTATCTTTGCATATCTTTACAGTTTTCAAATTATTCCTTTCCTTTCTTTAAAGATTGGCATCTTGAGTTTAGAAGTCTATGCCTTGTATTTTCTTAGCATAGTAGTGATGGGCATACTTAATATTTATTGAGCAATTAACTAGAACATTACATTTATGTACAGTGTATGTGCCACAACAATGTATAACATAAAAGATGGAACACCATCTATTTTTAAGACTGACTTGAAAACCACAAAATTGTTCAGTTGACCAAATGTACTGGAAATTATTTCCTGCTTCTGTGCTCATCTGACTATTGGCCTTGATGTGCTTTGAAAATTAGTGGGGAGAGGACATTCTTTCTAAAAATGTATGCTGACTTTGGTATGCTTTCTTTGTCCCCAAACTTTTACTCCCCCTTCTATGGGGGAAGATGTGGTAGAAGCAAATTCCTGTGGTTTGTGGCATTTAAAATATTAGGAATGGGGATGCATTAACTGAGGTTTTTCACCATGTCATATAAACATTTATGATGAATTGAAGTGCCAACAAGAAAATTGTCATTCTTCTAAAAAAAGTTTAATACCACAGATTAGCAGTTTCTGCGCTTCTGAAAAATTTATTTAAGATAATTTTGATAGCCGGGCGAGGTGGCTCACGCTTGTAATCCTAGCACTTGGGAGGCCGAGGCAGGCGGATTGTTTGAGCTCAGGAGTTCGAGACCAGCCTGAGCAAGAGCGAGACCCTGTCTCTACTAAAAATAGAAAGAAATTATCTGGCCAACTAAAAATATATATAGAAAAAATTAGCCAGGCATGGTGGTGCATGCCTGTAGTCCCAGCTACTCGGGAGGCTGAGGCAGTAGGATCGCTTAAAGCCCAGGAGTTTGAGGTTGCTGTGAGCTAGGCTGACGCCATGGCACTCACTCTAGCCCGGGCAACAGCGCGAGAGTCTGTCTCAAAAAAAAAAAAAAAAAAAAGATAATTTTGATAATGTAGCAATAATCAATATGATTCTAAGAAAGACACCCCTTTCAATTCAGCAAATGAATGAGGGCAAAATGTATATAAATTCTGTGCTAGGGATTAAGGATACATAGTTGAAGAGTAGGTGGCCCTTGTCTTTAGAAGGTGCATTGTGTATTGATGAAGCAGACCCCCACATAGGAATCTATAACAAGTCATTCAGTGATCAGTGCTTTGTTAGATGTGTAAATGAAATATTACAGGAAAACAGAGAGGGAGGAGTATTTGCTTGTGGAAATCAGGAAAAACTCGATCAAGAGAGTGATATTTGAACTACATATATGGAGTTTGAAAAGTTTCCAACATGATATTCTTACAGAGTAAACACCATGAGCTGAGAAAAGTATGGCATGTTTGGGGGGGGGGGTCTGCAGATTATTTGGCTGCTATCTCTGACATATATTGGGTTAATAACAAGAGATGAGTATGAAAGTGTTGATTGCCTCAAACTAAAAAGAGCTTGAATCCTTGAAGAAGAGTTTGGACCTTATTTTTATCAAATAGGAACCTGTTATGTTTTGAACATTAATCTATATACTAAAAGATAGTTGGCAAGAATTCATGAAGGAGAGAATAAGAGGCAGAGTATTCTCTTAGGGGGCTGTTACAATACTTTAGGTCAAAGCAAGGTATAAGTTTCAAATCTCATTTATATACTTGTATGTAATAGCATATACATATAATGCAAAAGTTTGTCATTTGTTGAATCCTATTAAAATATCGGAGATATGAGAATATACACAATGTATGCTTTAAGAAGTGTATTGTTAGTTAAGGTTCTTTTTGTACAAATAATGTAAACTAGTTTTGGCTGGCTCAAGCAAAAAGGAATTTATTGACTACCAGACGATCCCATGGAATCCAAAACAGAGTTGAACAATAAAGCTTCAGCAACAGCAGGAGGTTGGGAAGCTCTGAGAAAAACAGCAGGAATCAGTGGAACTTCTTTCCAGCCATCTCCTCCCCCAACCCATGAGTCTTGTGTCTCAGTTTGGAATTCTAAATTCCTGGGAGAGGATCTTAATTTAATTGATTGAGGTTAGCACAGGTGCTTGTCCCTAGAGAGACAAAAGTTCTCTAACATTGGAAGTATTGGGGGTGGGGAACAGGCAGTGCCTGCAAGATAGGTTTGTCATATGTGTACAAGCTAGAGAAAACCTTGTTAAAATATAGTACATGGTTATTAATTTGATTTCTCACTGACCTAAACTTGTTTTAGATGCCATTGTGTAAAATATTTACTCTCTACTGTACTGAAGTGCTTTTTCAGTTACAATTCTGATCCCAGATTTGCAGATAGTAAAGGTGTGAGGGTATCTTTCTTGTTTTTGGGAGCTTGGGCTTTTTTATGGTTCTCTTTATTTTAATTGACTAACTTGCTGACAATAAAAGAAATATTAATACCAGTCCTTTAATTCCTAGCTTCTGCTCTAAAGTGACCTGATTGGAAATATTGCAATGAACTGATAAATCTGATAATATGAGTATCATAATAATTAGCATTTAATAAGTACATACAGTGCCAAGCAATGTTCTCAGCACTTTATGCATATTATTATTTCATTTAATCCTAATTACCTTTTTATGAAGGCACTGCTCAGAGCATTTTACGTATTAACTAAATAAAGTTAGTAATATTATTCCCATTTTATAGATGAGAAAACAGCGATAGGGTGGTTTAATAATTGCTTAAAATCACGTAGCTAGTAAGTGGTGGAATCTGTCCCAGAGTCTGTGCTTTCAGTCATCAGACTGTTCATCCCTGGGACATCCCTGATTCTCTGCCCTCACCTGTGTCCAGTCAGAATACAGGGCTCCCTTCTCAGGCTTTCCCAGAGAACTTTGGTTCTTGCTTTCACTTTGGTACTTATATCATACTTTTTTATAGTTTTTTTTTTTAAACATGTCTCCTTTACTAGGTTATTAACTCCTTGAAGACAGGGACCATCTCTTAATTATCTATTTTTTGCACCTAGTATTTGTTAAATTGAATTAATGCCCTGTTCAAATTTAGTCTCTAGATATTTTGTGAATGAATATGAGTTTGTTAATTCGTTTTGTTATGAACATTCCTTTGTATAATGATCTCAACTCTGACCTTCCCTTGACCTTCTAAATTCCATGTTGTTCTAAGAAAGTATTTGCATAAAATCTCTTCTCTAGGACTTCCCAGAGCATTACTGTCCAACTGAACATTCATTTTATGATGCTGTCTACTATAGTAGACACCTGTGGTTATTGAGCACTTGAAATATAGCTTGTATGACTGAGGAACTGAATTTTTAGCTTTATTTAAATAGCCACATGTGGTTAGGGCTACCTTATTAGACAGTGCAGCTCCAGAGAGCAAAAAGAAAAGGAGTCCAGAACCTAACAGTAGCATCTTACCTCCCTTCCACCCCCAGCCACCCAGATCTGGGGCTTACCTGGAAAGGACAGTAAAAGGGTGGAAAGCTTGTTTGACTCGAAGTGAAATCGTTCCCAAATAATTTAGACATTTTTAAAACTATAGAACATTTAAGTTACTAAATGTGTACGTGGGATCTAAGGGTCACCTTTTCTATTTAAAATAAAAATTCATCAGCTTGTTGTTTTTGCCTTTATAGTGCATAATGCAATTTTATAGAGTAGTATTATATAAAATCCTCACATTCTTTCCCCTCCTCCCCTGAGTTCTTGATTTATTAGTGGTAAAGATGTTTTAAAAGAAAAATAACATGACTTACTTTTTCCTTTTAATGCAGTCAGCTTCCTGTTCCTTTGAGGGGGGTGTCAATTGAATATGTAGTTGTGCATGTTCATTGAATTGCAGTAATAACTGGAGTTAGTCAAATGTATATTGACTCATAAATTTTGAATAAAAGTTGGTTTTTGAAACTGGCCATGTTAAGCTTTCTGAGGAAGTATAAACCCTAGTTTATTAAATAAATAACTTATTCACTGTATTGACTAGCTCATTATTAATGTTTTATACTTTAATTTTAAATCTCTTAAGTTATGAATAGGATATAAATCTTAAAAACAAAACTTGAGAAAGGTTTCTTGCCCTTTTTTTTTTTTTTTGCCTGTCCAATTCTTATGTATAATGTATGGGAAAGTCTCAAATGTTGTTCTTAAAGTCGTGTGTTGAATTTAAACTGTTTGTTGTAAAAAAAAAAAAAGTCCTTATATTTTTACCCCATGCTTTCAGATTCTCATATTTTGTTCATTTGCTTTCAGATTAACCTTACCTTTGCATGTTCTTCCCCTACTTTGATTGTATATGTGTAAGTCAAGCACTTTAATTGTGCCTATTTATATAATATATACATATATACCTGTGACTATCCTTAAATGCTTGGATAATTAAGAGTTGCTGAATATAGAATAACAAATATGGAAGATAAAGCCAATTGAATTTTAAATTTGCTTATCTTGATTAATCATGTTTAAGAGTTCAAAAGAGAAAGTTTGTGAAAGAAATCATAGACGTTGGCCTTCGTTATAGACATAGGCTATCTCCCTATAGTAACCAATGTTTGTTTTTTGTTACTTTAAGCCATTATAGGTACTGTAGTATGTTATTCAGCAATGTTCACTTTTAATTTTTAGGGAGAAGGCTTAAAAGGTACTCAAAATTCTTTCTGAGTTATAGTTTCTAGGTCAGAAAGATGATCTTTTTTTTCCCCCAGACTTGCACCATATTGTAACTTGAATAGGTCTTTTCTTCCCTTTGTGTGTGTATTTTTCAAATCAATATTTAATTTTGGAAAAGCTAAAATAGTCACATGGTTTATAAATGAAAAAGTATGAAAAGAAATTAAGTTTCTCTTATATCCGATCCTACATTTGGCTTGTCATCCCTTCCCTGACAAAACACATATGCACACACAAAACCTCTAAACAGCTACGAACTGATACTAGTTTTGTCTCTTCTCAGAGAGTTCTATGCATACTTAGGCAAATGCAAGTTATTTCTTTTGTTCCTGCTATTGTGTACAGATGTCACCATACTCTACCTTTTTCATCTTGCCTTTTTTTTCCACACAAGTATATCCCATCCATCTTTCCTTAAAGAGCCTATTTTTTAAAGCAGCTATATAGTGTCATTGTGTAGCTGAACTGTAGTTTATTTCATAAATGAGTGGGTGTTTTTCTTGGTGATCTAGAAAATTCCAGTTGCCTGAGTAATTTTGGATAATTTTAAGGTCTGAAGATTTGAATTAGTAAGCATAAGATTTAAAGTACTTAATGGTTTGTGTTTTGTTTTTTTTAAGAGACAGGGTTTTGCTCTGTTGCCCAGGCTAGAGTGGAGTGCAATGGCACATTCACAGATCACTGCATCCTTGAACTCCTAGGCTCAAGTGATTCTCCCGCCTTAGCCTCTTGAGAAGCTGGGACTACAGACATGTGCCACCACACCTGGCTAATTTTTAAAATTTTTCTTCAAGATAGGGTCTCGGTGTGTTACCCAGGCTGATCTTGAACTCCTGGCCTCAAGTGATCCTCCTGTTGGCCTTCCAAATTACTGGGATTACAGGCATGAACCACCCCACCCAGCCTAAATACTTACTGATTCTGACAGAAATCTTTCTAAAGTGTGTTACCCCTTCACCCTGATTTAGTTAAATAGACCAAATACATTACTGAACTTATTTCAGTTCTTATATGATAAATTATATTGTCTATGTGAACATTTTGGGTGCCATATATTTTACTATGCTATATTTCTTGCTCCAGAGACTTTTGTTACTGTAGGATGCAAATTGTCTTATCTTGTTGTGTCTTCTGAATTTATTCATTTTTGACCATAGTGAGACTTGACTTTTAGGGTTGTTGGTGGCCAGTTATAGCTCTTTTTTTTTACGCTGTTTATTTTTGATTCTGTAATATTTCTCATCCCTGCTAATAGTCAGAAACTTTCACTTTAGTGTTTTGTAGATTTGTTGCTATTCTTAAGTAATACTGTTTGAGCAATGCTTGCCTGTATTTTCTGAGAATGTGGCATAGACTAGAGAGAATTTATGGCAGTTCTGCTGTCAAGGAAGCATTAGATTGGGCTTCCCCCCAGGAGAGTTGTTATTAGTATCTGTGCCTCTTAATGTGTGAAAACCCCTGTATTAGCTATATCAGATATCATAATTTTTCCTGTTCAAAGTTTTTTTGTTTTTTTTTTTTCTGAAGAGAAATTATTTTGTTTCTCAGCATGTTTGCTTCTTATTGGCGTTTGACTTTATATTTCATCTTTTGTAATGGCATTTCCTACTCACTAAAAAATATTTAACCCAACCTTTTGTGTAGTTTGAAAGGACTTATTTACCTGACGAGACCACTGACTTTTTTGAAGAGAATCTTTTTGGCAAGTTTCATTGATAAGAGGAACTGCTTCTTCCTTCTTATTTCTGATGACCAAAGCTGAACACAGTGTCTTGTTAGGCAAGCTTATGGTGCTTATCCTCATAAATAGTGAGCTGTGTGTGACAGTAGGTTAAGTGTTAACACTTTCATTTGTTTTTAATTTTAACAATTATATAGTTGCATGCCATGTGCCTGGTATTGAGCTAGGTGAATATAGAAATAAGACAGGACCCTATCCTCAGGGAATTGATGATCTAGTGAGGAGACCTAAGTGAACTGATTATAATACAATAATGTTTATAGTGAAGGCACTTAGACACTGTGGAAACTCAATGGATAGGCCTCTCTGTCCTACACTGAGGGAGAGTGGGGGATGGGGTCCCATAGGTGATATCTGAGCTGAAGTTTGAAAGGCAAGCAGAGCTAGCCAGGTAGAAGGTTGAAAGAGGATGTTTCACTTTTGGGAGTACAGATTTTGAAATGGAGAATCAGGATATGAGGGAGGATAATAACTTTTGAGACAGTTCCATGTGTCTTCAGCGGATGATGTGATAGATAACAGTGAGGTTGCGCATGCATTCTTCCTACGATTGGAATCACATTGTTTTCCTCATCATTTTGCTAATATTCTGCACTGATCAGACCACATGTAAAATATCTACTTCATTTTAACAAGGGTGACCAGACCGATAAGGGATTCATAAACTAGGTCATAAGAGGAATTACCAAAATAAATTTTACCTTAGCAAGAGATGACCTGAGAAGGAGTGTTGTTGGGGGCACATCTCTGTGGAAGCAAAAATGTCATTGCCACTACACAGAAATAAGAAGTATACTATAATTAGAGGACACTTTATATGCCTCCAGTTTTGTATCATTGTAGCTACAGTGCCTAGCATTGTGCCTGCCACATAGCAAATACTCAATGGATGTTTGAATGAAATAATCAAGAATACAATAACTATAGTATTGTATTCAGAAAAGAAATTTAGGTTAAGCATTAAAAATGTTCTAACTGAGCTGGTAAACAGCTAAAACAGTAAGGTATTCTTATTGCTAAAACAGATAATTTTTCCCTGAAGTTGTGAACTCCCCATTACAGCCAGCATTTAAGCAAATGCTATGTAATCATCTATTAAGAATGTTACGTGGCGGATTCTTAAGAGTCTCTTGCCACACACACCCATTGGCATTTCCCACCTATCGTATTATGTGGTTTTTTGAAGTTGCTTGGCCTTGGTTTTAAGAAAACCAAGTGGATAAGATCACTGTGTATTAAGAGGTTATCTCATTAAGTATGGTTTGGCAAAATGAATATATTGGCTTATATCGTTGTTCATTTGCTTCACATAAAAAATGCTGTTGTTCTGGATTGTTGCATCATTTTCACACTCTAAGCAAGGCTGATCCAGGTTTTGTGGTCTGAAGCTTTTATACAGTTTGGAGGGGCTTTTCCATAAGAAAAAGAATCCAAAATTAAGTATAAAAGTGTTTACTTAGTATAAGAAAAGATCACAACAAATAAAAAATACCATAAACATCACAAAATTTAGAAAAATAGCTTATTACTCATTATTATAACTTATTACTAATTTAACTTACTAGTAAGTTATTATTAATTAACTACCTGATATACTTCTTTGGTACTTTTTTCCTGCCTATTTTGTTTTTTTTTTTTTGTTTTGTTTTG
>CM052437.1:162861115-162886531 GCA_028533085.1 Varecia variegata | reverse complement strand
GCCTCCCAAGTAGCTGGGACTACAGGCATGCGCCACCATGCCCGGCTAATTTTTTCTATATATATTTTAGTTGGCCAGATAATTTCTTTCTATTTTTTAGTAGAGACGGGGTCTCGGCTCTTGCTCAGGCTGGTCTCGAACTCCTGACCTTGAGCGATCCACCCGCCTCGGCCTCCCAGAGTGCTAGGATTACAGGCGTTAGCCACCGCGCCCGGCCTTTCCTGCCTATTTTGGCCACATATTCATCGATCACTTCTTTACATGACAACAGTTTTATATTTTCTTATAGAAAGGGCCTTTCTGTTTGGACAGGGCTTGACAAACTACTGTCCATGGACCAAATCCAGTCTGCTTGTTTTTTTTTTAAATAAAGTTTTACTGTAGCACAGGCATTTCTGTATTATCTGTGGCTTCTTTTGTGCTCTATAGTGGCCAAGTTGAAAGAGACCATCTGGCCCACAAAGCCTAAAATAATAACTAACTGGCCCTTTATAGAAAAAGACTCCTGCTCTAACATATTTGTTCAGAATTTATTTGTTATTGATAGTTGTGAAGCTGAAAGATAATTTTTGAAACCAATTACTAGTAATGGCACATCTGTAATTTCCTTCACTTTGCTTCAAGGATGCTTCTTGCCCAGGGAAGAACTTTATATATCAATTGGCTGGACTATTCCAGAAGTGTCCATGAAGTTTGGTCACATTAATAGTGTACCAAACCCCAGGAGCTGGGCAGCACTCATTCAGATACTTAGCCTTGTGGTTAAAGATTGAGTCTAGATGCATCATGTGATCCAGGAGGGACAGGACAGGTTATTGCCTTCAGGAATAGCTAGCTAGAGAGGAGCCCATAGGCATGAGGTTGGGGTTGCTGTTACCTCTTATGTGTCCCCAAAGGAGAACAAGCCAAGCCTTTTAATTAATTAATTAATTAATTTTTTGAGACAGAATCTCACTCTGTCACCCAGAGGAGTGCTGTGGCATCTGCCTAGCTCACAGCAACCTCAGACTCCTTGGCTCAAAGGATCCTCCTGCCTCAGCCTCCCAAGTAGCTGGGACTACAGGCGCTACCACTACCATGCCCGGCTAATTAAGCCAAGCCTTTTAAGAGGATCTTCCAAGTGAAGGACCATGAAACCTAAACTTATTGGCTTCATGGTAAATCTACTTTTGTCCCAGGACATAACAACTTATGTCTGTTTGGACTTTTTTCTTTCATAAAGATCCTGTTTTCCATGCACCTACAATCCTATACTTTCTACCACCCTCACTGCCAAGCCCTGATTCTCTTTTTCCTCCCAGAAAATAAGGTAAGAAACAAACCAAATTAGGGGGAGGGGCAGTAGAAGAATAAAATTATGTTAAGGATATATGGTCCTTGGAGGATTATTTTTAGATGGGATAGAGCAAAAATATAACAAATGAGGAACAGGGATGAATTATTGAGTAGTGTATATTGAATACAAAATTAACAGCTAATTGGGAAGTTCATACAAAGCTGTATAATATATATGTGACCTTTAGCAAATAAACTGACTTCATCTGTAAAAGGAAGGGATTAGATTAAATGTTCGGTAAAATTTATGATGAAATGTTATTAGATGCTATTTGGGTCTAGAATTTAGGAAGACACAAATCCTACCAGTGACCACAATACGTAGTACCTACTTTACCTACTTTTTCACCTTGTCATACCAAACTGTTCTTTGAGGGAAGAGTAACAGCAAAGTAGTAGCAGAGTAAAAGAAAACTCTCTCTCCCTCTCTTTCCCCTCTCTCCACCGCCTCCATACACACACACTCTCTCTCTCTCTCTTTCTGCCTTTCTCTCTCTCTCTTTTTCTTTTGCCTCTATTATTATCAGGACTTGGGTCTCAGCTGGTAATGTTAAACTTTGGTGAGCTGAGGTGGGAATCCTAGGGTACCTCCTTCCCAACTCTGTTCCCTGAAAATCCAAACTTCAGGTTTTACTATACAATCCAACCAACCTTGTAAATGAGACAGGGAAGAGGAAACAGAAGAGGAAAGAGAACAAAAACCCCTGTTAATCAGATCCACTTAAACTACAAGGAAGGGAGAGGCAAAAGAGCAAGCCACACCTATGAGCTGCCCTTTTAACAGTGTCCTCACCCATTTGCAAATATGACCCAGTCTGTAATAAGATCAGTATCCCTCTCAACCTTCATTTGTATATGACTATCCTTAAAGTAGAAACTTAGGGAGAATACAGTGTAAGCCTTGCCATTTATAGTTTTAACATCTGTAATTTTAATTGTTTGCAGGTAATGCTAACAATCTATGCCACATAGTAGTTTACAGTTTTCTAGATGTATGAATTTAAATCATGGGCACCATCTGAGATTAGTGTGTGGTTGTGACTTAGTGAATGAGCCTAGCCTACTGCCCAGCACACACCTTTCAGTATGACTTTTGTATATAATTTTTTAAATAGTTCAAAAAAGAATATGCATTGGTAATGAAAGTGAGGTCTAAAACTTTAATGATTTGTAACTAAAAAATTTTGATAACTTGTAATTTTAAACACATGTCCAGTAAAAATGGAATGGAGGAAGAAATTAGAACCATCTATTATGGGCCATATGTTTTTAGTATATTAAAATAATCGCTTACACCTATTATCTATTGTTATAAATAGACCACCTAATAACTTTGTGACTTAAAGCAGTATCAGCATATTTCTCATGATTCTGTGGTTAGTCTGCTGGTGCCACGGAGGCTCGCTCCTGCACTTGCATTTAGTTACCACGTCTAATGGGGACTGGGCCGGGAAGGGATAGGTAGAATGGGCTAGGGCCTTGCTCTCCATGTGGTCTTCGATTTCGCATTTTATGGCAGCAGTTTCAAGAAAACAAGCCACAATGTGCAAATTTACTGATGCCCTTTTGGTTAAAGCAAGTCACAGGGACAAATCCAGAATTAGTAGGGGTGGAGAATATATAAGAACTTGGGTTAAGGGCCATCATAGGAATAATACACAATTGTACCACATCTCTCTCCAGTCAAGGTTTCTAAACTGTATATGGATGTTTATCTCTTTAAACCACAGAATTGAGCTATGTTTGATATTACTTTAATATTAAATCTGTAACTTCTTCCCATGCCACTCTTCTCTTTCTTATCCCCTACCCTACACAGTTCCCAAACCTTCCCTAGCACTTTGCCATGGCAGGGTCTTTGTTGATGTGACTACTTAGAATGTTCTTTCCTCCCTACTTCATCTGACTCATCCCTTTTCATTCTTCAGGTAAAATGTCAATTTAGGGAAGCCTTCCTACACTAGTTAGGTTTTACACTTTCCTTGCATACTGGATTTTTCCTTTATAGCATTTGTAATAGTTACTAATGCCTGTCTCCTCATTAAACTGCATGTTTCTCAAGGAACCTATCTGCCTAATTCATTTTTGTATTTGACTCCATTTTCATTCCTGTCCTCATTCCCCAATTATCACAGTCCCTTGTACATAGTAAGTACTTTATAAACATTTGGTAAACAAATATGTCTAGTACAGTAGTTTTCTTAAAAATCTACTAAGATCGAAAAGACTGGTCCTTAAGATGGCAACTGTTTTTTATTTGGCTCCATTTCTCATCACTGTTGTGATTCTGTTTGTTACTTTTTGCTTTTGTCCTCCTCCTCCTTCTCCTCTTCATCCTCCTCCTCCATTCCTCCAGCTTTGCTTTTTTTTAAAATTAACTGTTTCTTGTGGTGTCTTCTGTCTTTGCTGTATTCTTTTTTAATCTCTACTGGTTTTGTTTGTATGTTTGTTTTGTTTTCTCTTTCCTTTTCTGGTTATTTCTCATTTTGGAAATCACCAAGTGGTAAGACCCCTCCTTTTCAAAGTGAATTTTTATGTTTTCTCTTCTTGCATAGTTTTTAATGGTACTCACCACTCAGGAGTTCCTTGTTTACTGCCAGATGTATTGTTTTTATTTTTTAAATTGCTGGTTTCTGTATTGGGTTTTTGAGGTTGACATATAACTGAGGTGTTGTCATACTTCCATTATTTAGAAAATGGCCTGAGATCACTGCATAATTAACTGTAAGAATTCAACCAAATTCTTTTCTTTTATACTTCCTTCTATAATGTGTAGATTAAAATCTCACAGTCATGTCTCGGTATCCACAGGGGTTTGGTTTCAGGACTGCCTGTAGATACCAGAGCCATGTATACTCAGGCCCTGTAGAACCCACCAATATGAAAAGTCGGCCCTCCATATTCTCTATTTTTGAGCAGCATGTGGTTGCAGATGTGGAACCCACCGATATGGTGGATATGGTGGCTATTTATTAAAAAAAAGTCCGCGTATAAGTGGACCCATGCAGTTAAAACCCATGTTGTTCAAGGATCAACTTTATATTTAGTATAATAATGGGTCATTTCATATGAATATACCATCAGAGCATCTAGGAATGTATTTAGAGCTTAGCTTTTATGTAATGAGGAAACTTAGGGTAGATTTTCCCAGATAAGTTTTTAGACACTGGGGCCAAGTACACATATAGACATGTACATACATATAAAATTTGGAGTATTTGACTATTAATTTAGGCCAAAGTGATCATAGAAAAGACTTTATTCTTATGATTTTTTCCCATACTCAGTTTATTTTGGATATTTCTTTAAAATATTTCTTTAAATATTTTCTATAACAACATTGTTTGTTTTTTAGATTAAAATAATTATTACAGACAGTTATTTAGTATTAAGTCATCTTAGTATTTGTTGTAGGATGTTAATTGCTAAAAGCAGTGACCCATGAATCCTGATATTTTCCAGTCTTTCCTCTGTCATTTGCTTATTCTGTAATTAAAGAAACACCTGTTTTCCTGATCTAAAATTCTGATTCTGACCTGTTATATAACGTAGTTGTTCTGAAAATGTGAAAGGAATTTAAACAATAGAGGTGCCAGATGTTCATGGGTTATGTCTGATTCAGGATGGAGCTCCTTTTAACAAAGTTGTTACATGTATAGAGGAAATTGGAAGAAGTGGCGGTCTTCTTAGTTTTGGGTTGGTGCGACAGTGGCTAATGTATACATAGGAAGTAGTGGCTCTGAGAAGAGCCAGCTTCTCAAGATTGTCATGCCTGTGAAAGAAGTCCAAGAGTCCTACAGTTTTTATGAATCATTTGTGCTTGTTAAAAGTTTTTATTTTGAAATAATTTCATACTTACAGAAAAATTGCAAATATAGCAGAAAGAATTCCTATGTATCCTTTATCCAGATTTGCCAAATGTTTATAACATTTACCGTGGATCGATCACTCTCTCTCTCTCTCTCTCTCTCTTCCTTCCCCCATATGTGTGTGTGTGGATATGCATGCATACATGCATGTTATTTTTTTCTGACTAACTTGAGAGTAAGTTGCAGACATAATGCCTCTTTACAATATTTCAGGGTATATATCCTACAATCAAAGTCATTCTCTTACTATCATAGTATCATTATCAAAATCAGAGCATGCAATTTTCAATTTAACAAATATTTGTTTATTTGGGGGCAACGTATAGGTGGAGTGAAAGCATAGGCTTACAAAACTATTTTAAGTGCTTAAGGCAATTGCAGTTTGTTTAATGAGTAAGAAATCAATAAAAAAGTTATTCTATTTTAGAATAGGATCAATGAAGAAAAGAGTAACAGAAGATATACAAAAAAATACTCTAGAAATGTGACGAAAAAGCAGTCATTTCAACCTAGGGAATCAGGGAAATACTTCTTGACTGGTGCAAAGTTAACTAACCCAAGAGAGGCGGAAGTGCCCTGTGGAAGGACAGTGGGAGGGAATTCATTTTCCCAGAATACATCCCTATCTTATTTCTGCCCTTGACAATCAAAGTTGTGAGGGTGAACGTGTTATTGCAGTTACTCAGTAGTGAAATGTCAGGAATACATAAGTTCTGTTTCTACAAAAGTTGATACAGTACTTTTTTCTTCTTTTAATTAACAAATTTGAACCTTAACATTATTGAGCTAATAAGAAATAGATTTCCCTTCCTAAGCACATGTTCTTAGGTTGTTTTTCATTAATATCTTCTTGATTATGAAAGACAAGAAGTAATGGAGTTGATTAGCTATAATTAATTTTAAAGAATGGAAGGAATGTTTTTAAAAACGTAATTAAGCCACTGTCAATCTAGAGTTTAAGGGATAGTTACTATTTTATATTGTCTAGCATTTATATACTGTATTAAATGTGTGCAAGCTATTCTTATAATTCTGAATTATCAGAAAAGGCTTTACAAGGTGCTATGGTATGTCATTTTCAGACTTTGCCAGTTTAAAGAAAAAAGTGAAATGAATACACTTAGATAAGATTGTAGCAAATTTTTAAAAACCCAGCTACGGAAAATTGCTTATGAATAGTTAGGTTTTCAGTTTTAGAATAAAATTTATAATGCTAAACCATGTCTGTGGGAAATTGTAGCATTGTTAAATGACTGTTTCTTAAGCAGATATTTTAAGAATTTGTTTTAAATTTATATAAATGTGGATTTTTAATTTAGGATTTTTTGTTTTGTTTTTTGTAAGTTCCCATATGTATCCACACGATGTATTACAACATTAATATTTGGTCCTTTGGCAAGGGGATTTTCATAATGAAATTTCAGACTCTATTAAAGAACAGATTTTTTTGTTCATAAAAAGTAACATAGGGAGATTTTTAGATCTTCGTCTTGGCATGTCTAGTTTCCTAATTGTTCTTCTTTTAAGAAATGATTGCATTTTGACAGTAATGTGCTAAAAAGGCTTTAATTTATATGAATTCTCATTAGAAAACAAATTTTCTCACTTGATTTTGAATTTTTCAACCTGGTATTTGATACCTTTGGATAATGTTTGCAAAATCCATTTTTCTGAAGTTTTCAGTGCTAGGGGCAGGAAGCCTATGGTACTATCATCCTGAGATTGTACACTTGCAGAAAAATATAGGCATGTTTTGAGCAGGCCAAAGGTGTACCTATGTTCTTCAGTCTCTTCTTTGAAACTCAGTGTCCCAATATACACATTTTTCATGTTTCTAAGTTTTCATAATTTTTAATGGCTCTTCTTGTGGAAATTTTCATACTTGTTTGTGTCCTCGTGACTCTGTGCGAAATTCAAAGATGAATTTAGTCTGTAAAGGTAAAAATGTACATTGAACACTGTTATCTGGGCAAATCTTTATGAACTTTTGATCTTACATTTCTGACTTTAGTATTGTTATAGAAGGTTTGTCCATATAATACTTCTTTAGAATCCTTACCGAAGGAGGCAGTCCTCAGGCATAGCTAAGTAAACCTAAATCCGGGTATCTCCAAATCTCACTGTGATCTATTTTTTATTACAAAGCCCAAATTCCATTGAACTAAGGTACCATAATTATTTAGCTCCTATTTTTAGTTATTTCTCTTCTTCCTATTTAAAAAATCATAATTAATATATGTCCATATGAAATTTTTATACTTTCATTAAAATACAGATATTTTAACTTCTAAATTATTTCCTTGATTTCTAGTTTAGGCATGAGATTACTAGATCAAGAGACACGATTTTTGCTTTCAGAGGTTTTATAAGTGCTATTATCAGTAAATGTGTGTATCACTTTTACAGAAACTAAATAGTTATATTCTAAGGTTATAGTATAATAGAAATTTAATTTAGACTAAACTGGAAGTTTCCATTGTTTGATGATACAGTCTTGAGGAAGTTGGCAGCAGTGTTGTACTGGAAAACCCTAATGCCCTAAGGTGCATGTAATGAGTTAGCTTCTCTCCTATGCATTTGAAAGGGTTCTCTAGGTACTACACTGGGTAAAATCAAGACAGCAGTCACTTAAATCATTTTTCATATCAGTATAGGTTTCAAACTGTGTGGTCACTTGTGCAAATAACTTAAAATCTTTTTTCCTCTCACTTTTACCACTTTTAAAAAAGAAGGTAGATGATAATCTACCTTCTAGGGTGATAATATGTTAAAAGTATATGGCACTATAATTAGTAACCATAAATCATACTTTCAAGTTTGACTTATACTAAAGTGATTAACTGCTTTATAGAAGTCAGTCTTTACCAATACTACTATTTCATTGCTTAAATGGTTCACTTTATTGGGAAACTATATACAGGAGTAAGAATACAGGATTTGAAGTCACAAATTGCTTGGATTGGAATATGGTTATTGTATTATTAATTACTGCATAAGAAATTACTTCAAAAAGTAATAGCTTAAAATAGCAATTAATGTTTATTATCTTTTTGTTTCTGTGGGTCATGAATTCAGGAGCAGCTTAGCTGGGTAGTTGCAGTCAAGGTGTCAGCAGGGGCTGTGGCCATCTGAGTATTATTTTGAATGTAATGGTTATAAATTTTATATTTTGCAGACTATGTCTTCAGCAGTAGTACAGTTATATGCAGCAGATCGGAACTGTATGTGGTTAAAGAAATGCAGTGGTGTTGCTTGTCTTGTTAAGGACAATCCACAGAGATCTTATTTTTTAAGAATATTTGACATTAAGGTGAGTTTTGTTTTGCTTTCAATTTAAACTGTAGGCAATTAGGTTTTCTGCCTCAATTATAATTTACTGTAGATTTGTTTATCCTGTATGTAATATTTAAATTAAAATATTAGAAGGATGAAGCTTGGTTTTAGATATTGAAGTATGGACATGTGACCAATTGGGAATATGTCCTAACCCAGAACTTGAATGGTTTCCTATTTTATCTTCCCACTGTTACTTCATATTAAAGCTCATTTTAAAAAAATTATGCCTTTAGGTCTTGGGCTTTCTCCACGTTCTCTCTTTTTCTAATGATACTCTGTTCCATCTTGTCCATTATAGAATAGCCTACATAGTCCTTTCAGGGAAAAACAAAAGAATATTTTAGCTTTGTGTGTACTGTTATTTAGCCCAGGTTTAAAGCATTATACAATATTTATAAAAATATATTTGCTACCCATTTTTCCTTATGTTGTTTCTCACAATAGGTATATTCAGATTTTTACAGCTTTATATCCCTTACTCCCAATCATAAATCATATTGTCATAGATTAGATGGCCTTTCTTAGGTATTCATCTCTTATAGTTGTTGTAAAAGTAATTATCATTTTGCTAAGGTGAAGTCTTCATTAGTTCTTTTAAGTTCTTTCTATAGATAAGTTTCCATGGTTAATATTTATATGTGGCAATAAGTGTAATGGGATTTTAATTACCAAACACTAAAACTGCCTTTGAATTCTCGGGTACTAATATGATCAGACAGATCACAGTTGAACGTTTTTATATCTCTGGCCTCAGCTACCTTATTTGTAAAATGGGATGACCATCTGGGTCTGTTACCAAGTATTTCACTAAGATTAAATGAGATTTAAGTTACTGTACTTTGTAAATTAGTTATGCTGCTTCCTTTTTTTTTTTTTTTAAGAGACAGGGTGTCGCTCTGTAGCCCAGTCTAGAATACAATGGTGGGACCATGGGTGACTGCATGCAGCCTTGAACTTTCGGACTCAAGGGATCCTCCATCTCAGCCTCCCAAGTAGCTGGGACTACACGTGCATGCCACCACGCTGGGCTAATTTATTTATTTATTTTTTTGGTAGAGATGGGATCTCGCTGTGTTGCCCAGACTGGTCTTGAACTCCTGTCCTCAAATGATCCTCCTGCCTTGACCTCCCAAAATGCAGAGATTATAGGCATGAGCCAGCCAAACCTGGCTGATGAGTGCTTCTTAATATCTACTTTCCCCATACCCCAAGACAGCTGAGAGATAGGACATGCTCCTGTTAGTAACAGTGGCTTGTTGTGGTAGTGATTCTGCAGGATGGAGAACACAAGCATGGTTTGCTTTGATATATTTTTCGTCACCAATAAGAAGCACTATTTAGAAATGGAACACAAATACAACTCTACTAAAACTCAGAAAGGAATTCCATTACAGTGGTTATAATGTGTGTACATTATATTTTGCATATTTTAAAATTGTGATCTAGATAGAACCTTGCATTTCTGAATAGGGCAATGGTTATGTTTCGCTAACCATTTATTTCCAATTATATATAGATAACCATTGATGAACACTCACAATTAGCCACCTTTGGTATTAAAGTTAAATATATTTTTTATACTATGGTGATCGATATGGCTATCATCCGTGGCTCTCTTATCCATAGTTTAAAATTGATGTGTTTTAATCATCAGTCTCTTTCTGCAGCATGATTAATACTACTTAATACCAGCATTTAATTAGCAGGCAACTCTGTAAAAGTTAAGAATTCGAAGATTGTTAATGAGCAGTACAGAGAAGATAACATTTGACCATCCTCCATCTATTAATATAAAATTGAGGAAAAGAGTATGATGTATTCCTGTAGTATTTGATGGCACATGGTCTAAATACTGTTAATGAATTATATATTGGTAATCAATGCATGTATAAAAATATCCTATTCCTTCTACGTAAATTGATGATCCCTAGTAATTACTCTGGTTACGTATTTGACCAAGTAACTGTATTTGGAAGTGCTTGGCTAATGAGATTATATCTTAACACACTGAATTAAACTTGCTTGATATGTAGGTTTTACAAAAGAAACGTTATCTAGTGTTTACTGTTTTGTTACTAAAAAATTACCGATTGAATTATCTGATGCTAATTATGTTAGACATATATGTAATACATGTTTTTATAAAAGTTATTGTTTATATATGTAAACAATTCCTCAATATGAGCTATCTGCTTTGTTTTCCTAGAGTTTTTTTTTTTTTTTTTTTTGGTAGTTCTTATTTTAATTTTTATTTTTTTCTAGGATGGGAAACTATTGTGGGAACAAGAGCTATACAATAACTTTGTATATAATAGTCCTAGAGGATATTTTCATACCTTTGCTGGAGATGTAAGTCGTATTTTTCTTTATTGCCATGTTTAATTTTTCCTTTGCCTTTTCTGATCCAAATTATTTATAGAGCCCTATCGAAAGATCAAATTCAATGTACTATAGTTTTGCTGAAAATGAAGTATGTAGTTGATTATTTGAATGTCTACTGTGATAGGTAATTTGGTAGTCTTTTATTTTAGGTTTTCCATGCTTTTTGCCTTCTGAAGTTATTCAGATCATAAAATAACATCTGCTAATAAAGTCAGCCTTTTTTCTTCAGAAGTATACTTCTGTCACTTTTGTTATATAAGGCTAAATTCTTGCATTTTTGTTCTTACACCTTTTTTATGAAAACATTTCAGACTTGTCAAGTTGCCCTTAATTTTGCCAATGAAGAAGAAGCAAAAAAATTCCGAAAAGCAGTTACAGACTTGTTGGGCCGGCGACAAAGGAAATCTGGTAACCCTCCCTTTTTTTTTTTTCCTTTTTTAAAGTAATTACTTAAATGGGACAGCAAACTACAGCTCAAGGAACAAATGTGATCCACTGCCTGTTTTTGTAATTAGTTTTATTGAAACACAGTTATATTCATTGGTTTACATTGCTTGTGGCTACTTTTTTGCCACAACACAGTTGAATAGCTACAACAAAGACTATATAGCCCTCAAAGCCTGAAATTTACTATCTGGCCCTTTATTAAAAAAAAAAATGTGATGGTTCCTACCTTAAAAGAAATGATATTTTTATTGAGAACTAATTTTTTCAGATTTACTGAAGGACCCATCCTAGTAACCATTTTTGTTGATAAAATTCCATGTATACTGATTCTTAAATTATAATTTTAATGTCATCATTTGTAACTTACATATTTTAAAGTATTTAATACTTTTTCAACAAAGACTTTAGGCAAGTTTAGAAGCAAATAAGTAGAGTTGCAAACAAGATCTGTAAACATTACCTGTCTATTCTGTCCCTAATGCTATATACTATAAAACCGTAAGGAACTTAGTTTAGTGCATGAAACAACTCTTAACACATACAAAACAATTAGAGAATGTGCAGGGTAGTGTAGAGCTTTAAATTAATTGGTGTAGAACTATTGTTTAACAATAATAGTGTATAAAGCTTTTCTCTTTTAAAGTGGAGGATGATTAGGAAAGGTGAACGTCTCTAAAATTATCTTAAGCAGATCAGTTTTAGGAGAGAACATGGGAGTTGAGATTGACAAACAGATACTCTTAAAACTAGCCATGTCCATACACTCCTTGTAAAGTTTTTCTCTACTTCCAGGGGTACGTGTTACCCCAGTTTGAAGATCACTGTATTCAAGGATGTGCTTTCCCAATAAGAGAAACTAAAGCAAGAAAAGGCAGACATGGAAAATAGCAATGTAAAAGCATATATTCATCTTTTATACGTCTTGATTGTTATTTTAGTAAGTTTCCAAGAGAGAGGTGAGGTAAAAATGAAAATCAAATGAACTAAATTGTTGCTTCACTATTGCCATGTTACTACTATATCTACTTATTGTAAGTGAATAGGAGAATTATTAAGGGCCTATTATTTTTTGTTACTTTTGGGTACCAAGGGCATTTATCACTTGATTCCATGCTAGGAAAGGATTTAATGCTATGGTATTGAAACCACAACTTTAGGAATAAGTCACTGCTTATTTCAGTGGCATCCTTTGGTGCTAGGCCAGGGGCTCTCTGGGGCTCCTTTCAATCAAAATGTGACATTTTCAATATGAAAAAGGGTAAAAAATACTTCTTAAAATATAAAATAATTGATCTTGAAGTTGGCAAGTTAAAGGTGCCTTTCACCTGGCACAGGCATTTTGTTTTATATAGTTCTTAAACTTATAGGCAAAGTGTTTCAGAAACAGAAAGATCATAACATTAGGGAGGCAGCTGAGTCATCATTGGATAGCCCTTTATGCTGAGTCAAACTCCATCGTCACCTCTCTTTAACTTGAACACATGGGGTCCAACTTGTGGAGCAACAAAGAATTCGTCAATTTTCTTTTCCTCACAATAGCCACTTAGTATTGTGAGCCATCTATCCTACTCTCCTTATTTCTTCTTTTCTTTAGTCTAACCAGTTCCAGTTTCTTGAACTATTCCTATGATATAGTTTATAGTCTTTTCATCGTAAATACTATGCTCTGAATCCACTATAGCTTTTACATCTGTTTCAAAATATGGTATTCAGATTGGAACACAGTACTCCATAGGTAGTCTAAGTACTGTGATACTGAAACATCCCTCAATTTGATTAAACACTGTTCTGATAATATTTCTAGCAAATGCCTCCCACCGTTAGCTCCCATTCTGATTGTTCAACCAAATCCTCACCCTCTTTTCACTTTCAAGCCAGGATGGTGTCATAAATCTAAGTAATTGCTTCTTAGAATTTATATTATACTCTGAACTTTTATATTTATCTTATTATGTTTCCATTTTTGTGTCACCCACCAATTTAAACAGTATTTCCTCCCTGGGTACAGAGATAACATCACCTTGGAAATTGGGACTTGACGTTTATTGACATAGGCAGGACTGACTGACTTCAAATGTTTAAGAAAGTTACTTTATCAGATCTTCAGATAGAGTAATACATTTATATATCCCATTGCTAGGATTTTTAACTTGTCTACCAGTTAAATCCTATTGATTCTGGTTTGTGATTATTTATAAACTAATTATTGAATCAGTTATTTATAGTTTCAGAAAGTTTTATGTTAGAAAATTTGTGGAAATTACATTTAAAATTCTTTAACCACTTTTGAACTTTCTTAAAGCCAAAATAGTGTCTTGTTCTGAGCACACCTGGGATGTAAGAATATGAATGCAATGAATTGATAGACATTCTGGTTTTCCTCCTACCTAATTAATTGGTTGTAGCTTTTGAGTACTTTTGATCTGTTCCAGTGCCTAGAGTTTTCTGGGTATTCTCAGCCCCTTTGTGCTTTCGTCCATTCCCATAGCTTTGAAAACCATGTGTATGCTGATGACTCCTAAAGTGTTATCTTCAGTACTGACTTTTCGTCTGACCTTCAGACCCTGTCTACTCAAGTTGGGTGGCAGTATAGACTTCAGACTTAACATGTCTGGTCAGAACACTTGATCTATGTCTATATCCCCAACCCCAGCACCACTCAGATCTGTTCCCATTCCTCTTCTATTCTTTCCTGTCTCAGTAAAAGGTATTTGCTCTACCTCATCACTCAGGCTTACCATGATCCATTATAAATCCTATCAGTGATTCCTGTTGGTTGTGCCTTCAAAAATATGTCCTGGATCTGATTATTTCTTACCACCGCTGCTGCTACCATCCTAATCCAAGCCTCTATGATCTGTCATCTAGGCTACCACTCTAGCTCCCTGAGTAGTCTCCGTGCTGCCACTTTATTCCTTCTATTATCTCTTTTCCACACAGTAGCCAGAATAAAATTTTAACAACATAAATTAGATCATGTCACTTGCCCTATTCAAAACTCTGTAAGAGCTTCCTATCATATGCAGAATAAAATCTATAGTCTAGTCCTTAACCACAGACTGTGGGATCCTACGTGATCCAGTCCCTGACTTTTCCTTCTGACTTGTTTCCTTTTACTGTGCCTTTTGCTCACACCAGTCTAGTCTTCATAATGTTCTTCTATGCTGTGCCCTCCTTAGGGCCTTTGAATATATGGTCCCCTTTCTCATTTTATTTAGATCTCTGCTTAAATGTCAGTTCTTCCAAATGTCAGTTCTCCTTAATCACCTGTACATCAATTTAGGAATAAGAGTTTAAGTGAATTCAGTTTTTTATGTTTGTGGTGTATTACTACGTATGTCTAATAATGTTTTCTAATCTATTTTCTAACAGAGAAAAGACGAGACCCCCCAAATGGTAAGCTCTTTGACAATCATTGATCAAAAAGATTTTAGATTATAGTTTAATTCTTGTGGAAACATGTACCATACATTAATACCTAATATTTAGTATCTATGAGCAAATACTATAGTTTCTTGTGTTCTTATTTTAAATTAATTAATGACAGGTGAGACTTAGGAAACACACAGTTCTTTGGGTTTTTTTTTTTTTTTTCATAGCATAAAGGAAGAACACATAGGGTGAAGATCACTAATCCTTATATTTTAATTCTGTAATCACAGTTGATTAAGTTTGGAAACTATACAGTCTGGTTTTAAGATCTTCCCTAAAGGCAGTAAATTTTGTCTAACATTTGTTGATTTCCTACTTTAAGATTTATCCTTTTTTCTTATTTCAAAATAATTATTTTATACTTTAATTTACTGTAAGTGTGTTTAGAACTAATCATAGCTCTATGTAACACTGTTCTTTAACTTGATAATGAACACTTGAAGTATTATGAATTCATTTTTTAAATATTTAATACCAGAGAGTAAAAGCAGAATACCAAGATGTACAAGATAAAGTCTTCAATGGTTTTCATCCTGAATTCCATAAACTCTCCCTGAAATTATGTGCTAAATGTTATAAGTATCTGTGTTCTTTTCTCTGGAAAGAGGATCCATGGCTTTCATCACATTTAAAAGGGTCCCTGACTATGAACCATTGCACCAGGAACCTTCATTATAATAAGAAATAAAGCTGCTTCTTTTTAAAAGCATCTCAAATCCTCTTATTAGAACTTGGAATGATTATTCAAGGGAAACTTTACTACATAACACAAAGTTCTTCTTCTTTTTTTTTGAGACAGAGTCTCGCTCTGTCACCCTGGGTAGAGTGCAGTGACATTATCTAGATCCCTGCAACCTCAAACTCCTGGGCTCAAGTGATCCTCCTGCCTCAGGCCCCCGAGTAGCTGGAACTACAGGTGTGCACCACCACGCCCAGCTTATTTTTTCTATTTTTGGTAGAGATGGGGTCTCAGACTTGTTTAGGCTGGTCACGAACTCCTGACCTCAAGGGTTCCTCCCACCTCGGCCTTCGGGAATGCTGGAATTACAGGTGTGAGCCACCATGCCTGGCCCAAATTTCTAAATCTATGACAGCTATTGGGGATTGTTGGGGTTTGTTTCTTGTATGTTGTCTTCTGATTTTGTCCTTAAATTTGTTTTCCTGACATAAAAACATGGACCCAATGTCACTGTATTAAATTTTGGGTTATTTATCTTATTTTAATTTTTTTAAAATGACCACCTTCATTAGTGCTTGCCATGTGCCAAGTATTGTATATTTTGACTTTTTTTTCTTTTCTTTTTTTTTGTTTTTTTGAGATAGAATCTCGCTCTGTTGCTTGGGCTAGAGTGCCGTGGGATCAGCCTAGCTCACAGCAACCTCAAACTCCTGGGCTCAAGCGATCCTACTGCCTCAGCCTCCTGAGTAGCTGGGACTACAGGCATGTGCCACCATGCCTGGCTAATTTTTTCTGTATATATATTTTTTAGCTGTCTAAATCATTTCTTTCTATTTTTAGTAGAGGCGGGGTCTCGCTCTTGCTCAGGCTGGTCTCGAACTCCTGACCTCGAGCGATCCTCCCACCTCGGCCTCCCAGAGTGCTAGGATTACAGGTGTGAGCCACCGCACCCAGCCTTGACTTTCTTTTAAATGGAAATATTAATGCTTACTTCATAGGGCTGCTATGGGATTAAATGAGGTAATCAAAGTGCTTATGGTGCTTAATAAATATTAGTTATCCTGATGAAGATGATGACAACAATAATAATAGCAGCTACTATTAAACGATCATTTACTACTTGCCAGGTGCTTTTTGGCAGCCTTGTGAAGTAGCTCTTCTTATCCCCATTTTATAAAAGAGTAAACTCATCTATGAGGCACAGATAGGTAACTTGCTCAAGGTCACATAACTAGTATGTGGTAGAGCAGGATTCAGCCTCAAATGTTCTAACTCTAGAACCTGGCCCCTTAACCACTATGCTCAAGATGATCTTGAAGGATAAACTGAGGCCTAGAGAGGTTAAATAACATGTCTCAAGATACATAGCTAGTAAGTGGCAGAGACAAAAGTAGAAGCGGCTGAGTCACAAGTCATTCATCTGTGAACTTTTAATGTAGTGTTAGAATTTTTCCTTGATATGTGTCCAGTATTTTAACCTCTTTTTGAATTTATTAAATTATTTTGAGTTCATTGAGCATGTACAGTATTAAGTACCAACAGGGAAGGCATTCTAGTGGTACTATCTAAAAATTTGGGGGAAAGTAACCTGAGATTTTAAGTACAGATGTTGTGGAAATCATATAATTAAAGTTAAGGATATAAATACTTGTCGCTTGGTATCTATGGAGGATTGGTTCCAGGATTCCCATGTATACCAAAATTCACTATGCTTGTGTCCCTGGTATAAAATGGCATAGTGTTTGCATATAACCTATGCACATCCTTCGTATACTTTAAATCATCTCTAGATTACTTATAATACCTAACACAATTTAAATGCTGTGTGAATAGTTGTTACACTATGTTGTTTTGGAATAATGACAAGAGAAAAAGGTCTGTACATGTTCAGTATGGATGCAACTACTTTTTTTTTTTTTTTTTAACATTTTTGATCTTTGATTGATTGAATCCATGGATGCAGAACCCATGCATACAGAAGGCTGACTGTTTTCTAAAAACATTTCACTTTTTCAATGCATATAAGATATATTTCTGAACAAGCACCTAATTTCCATGAATAGGTAGAATTTGAAAATTCTTTATGTGACAGTGGTATCTCACAATTTTATTACCCCTACCAAGAGAGTCACTTATGATAAAATGAAATTTCTGTCTTTGAGACTGCTATTAGTTTTTAAAAAATCTTTAGTTATATAGTTTTAATCTTTTGGTGCAGTGGTCCTAAACTTTTTTTCATTAAACAAATGGAGAGGTGTTTTTTTTTTTTTAAATAGTGTCATTAAAGGGCAAAATTATACAGCATGTATTGCCAATACTTGTATATTTATTTATTTATAAAATATACATATAGTATGGCATTAATATATTACATACACAATAAAAAATGGAAGTTTTAATATTTTTTCCTACTTTGCAGTCTATTGATTAGCTTACTCTCCACTCCCACTATGTGGAGACCACTGTTTTGGAGGCAGCATTACTGTATTTGGTGTACTACCACTAGGTGGCAGTGGGCACCTTAACCATGTCTTGCAGTATCCACCGAGGTGCCTTTTTTCAGATCCTTATTTAGGTTATCAGTTTACCAGACCTTTTCAAATTGCAATTATTAAAAGGACAATTTATGTAGAATTTACATACATTCCTAAAATGCAATTCAGTATCTTCCTCACTAACTCCTTTAATTTCTTTATTGGTCAGTCTCATATTTTAGTTTATATGCTTTCCAATGATATGTTCTCAGCTTCATGACTGCTTGACATCAGAGGCCTTTGGGCCACCTGTTTCTCAACTGTTTTACCTTGGTGAGAGTTCTCTGCTTTTTATTTAATTAATGGGAAACTTGAGTTCTTTTAGATTTAAAATTAGCTAGAAATGTCGGTTCATAAGAATATTTAAAAACCTTTTCCTGTGACAGTTGTCCTTAATCAGGAGATAATTTATCATTTGTTTTTTGAAAAATACAGAAAATATCCCCCTTCTTTTTCAGGGGGGCTGAAACACCTACCAAGGTAGGTGGTAGGTGTTCTTAGGATGAGTGTAATTTCATAAATGGAATAACTAGACTTTACTAGAAATGACACAAGAGTACATATCTGTTACCAAATCTTCATAAACTTTATTACAAAGTGATTCTTTGCCTTAAACATGTTACCACTTTTTTTAGTGTGTCATTTTTTAAATATTTAATTAGGCTTTAGAATACCATTTTAAACTTACTTCCTAACATCGTCAAACTCTTAAGTTAATAATTATTGTCAACAGAAATAACCAAGAAACTAATTTCTTGGATGTGTAGAAAACTTTTTTTTCTAAATTCTGAAAGTTGTTAGTAAATATTTATTAAGTGATGAATTGTTGAATTACAAACTGAGAGAACTGATAAATTGTTAAAGAAATAATGTATTATGACATTTGTAAAGTTAACATTGTCAATCACTTTGTAGTTTGACTTTTGTGTAAAAGGTAGAATAGTTAACAGAAAGGGGTAAGGGGCTAGGAACCAAGATACCCGAGTTCACCTTTGCCTCTGATTGTAAACTTTATGTATCTCTATAATCTAGATTTTCCTATGTAGACTTATTTAAATAATGTTTTAACTAGTACTAATGGAATTTGTCTGTAATGATTCTAAAGAGGTAATGCCAAGGCTTTATAAACTGCATGGCAGATACATAACAGTATATCTATACCTGATTTTTGGGGAGAGGGAAGAAGAGAAACACAGTCAGACTACAGTAGAGTTAAACAGTGTTATTCATTATACATACCACTTAATGTTTTGTTACTGTCCTCTTCATTCTTGAACCTTCTTCAGAGACAGCTGAAGTACTTTCTCTAGTAAGTTATAAATCAGGCTTACAAGAACTTTAACTTACCTTTCAGAAAAGAATTTACTAGCTTGGATAATTTAAACCATTAAATTTAATCCAACTCTTGTTTTCATTTGGATCACCTGTAGTATAATATAGATTGCTTTTATATAAGCTAAAGCAGCTTAAAAATATTTTTTGTTGTTTTTTCCTAAAAACCAATTATAGTGTTTTTTTGATTTTGTTTTTTTACTGGTGAATATGTCTGGTTGTTCCCTTATAGTTGCTATTTAAACCCCTGTTTCAGGAAAGGTGGTATAAATAGAGTGCTTAATTCTGGTACTTCTAAATCTATCTTAATTCTTAAGTTTTATTACATGTAAAGATAAGAGAGTAAATAGTAATTTATAGCATCTTGTTGTGGATGGTGTTGCTGATACTGACTGGTAAAGATAAGTTGTAAGAACAGAGAGGGCAGAAAGGGAAGTAAGAAGTAAAAATAGGTCACTAGATCAGTCTATGAAGGTATGAGTGTGACCCCAGTTCAACCTCTAACCCTTGAATTCTGGATTTTCTCAATAGGTCCTTAGTAAATGCTAAACTCTGATAATGGAACAAATTTGAAAAATTAAAGTTTTAATTTCCTATTGATTTAATCAGTCCTTCAGATCATTCTGTGCTACTTAACTAACCTTTACTTCTTCATCCAGTTATTTTCAGTTTATTCCTTGACACTGAAAGAGCTTTTAGTGATTTTTGTCCACATTATTCACTAGCTTCCATTTTTTCCAAGAATTATTTTTTGCCAATATCAGTGACTTCCCATGGATTTTTAAATGAAATTATAAATCAAACATTTAGATCTTTTATATACTATATATGTAAATAGGCTTTCAGTATTAAGGGAAATAGCTGAACTTTGGTGATATTAAAATATTCATCTTTCCATATTATTTACCTGTCTGATAAGGTGACAGATGGCGTTCATGAATTTGTTTTAGCTCTGCTTCATCTTTAAGAGTTGAGAGAAAATAGGTTATATATAATTTACGCACGTAGGTAAACAGTTTTCTTTCAGATAACTTTAAAGAATAGGATACATTTGAGATTTTTAATATAATTGAAGAATTACAGTCTAATTGGCATTTAATAATCACCTAATATATATTAACTTATAACTTTGTAAGATTTCTATTTGCCATTGTATGATTGTGTTGGGGGTCTCCAAGACGATCTCCGTGGTCGGTGATTCACCAGAAGGACTCGCAGGACTCAGTGTATAGTTGTACTCATTGCAAAGATTTATTACAGTGAAAAGATACAAAACACAGTCAGCAAAGGGAAAGACACATCGGATAAATTTCGTAGGAGACCACACACAAGCTTTTCCCAGTGTAGTCACAGAGGATGTGTTTAAATCCTCCAGTAATGAACTGTGACAACATGTGAAATGTGTTTAAAGGAAAAGCTCATTTGAGACTTAGTGTCAAGAGTTTTTATTAGGGACTAGTCATGTCAGTATCCTTTGCCTAGCACATACCAAGATTCCAGACTCCCAGCAGGAAAGCAGGTGTTCTGCGTAAACCATATTGTTAGCACAAACAGTTTAGGTACAGTGAGCCTACTTTATTATGGAATGGTAGGAACCCTTTTGAAATCCAAGTTCCCAGATACCAGCTAAGGGCCAACCTGGCAAGTAGGCCTAAGGAGAGCAGTCTTAAGCTTGCTGTGTTAACTCTTTTCTCTACACAATGGTAATAGTGTTAATATTTTATAAATTTTGAAAGTTGTCATTAATATAATCACCTCAGAGGAACTTGATCTGATAGGAGGTTTTGTCAGAGAATCATAATATTAAAATGGGATCTCTAAGGAATGTGTGTTGTCCTTTAGTTAAATTTATAAGAAATTTTTAAGTTGAATACTTTGCATTCAGACTTTCATGCTTTTAAGATCAAGAATATTTCTGTGATTTATAAGACAAGTTTTGTGCTACATTTAGTGTCACTTCTGAAGATGCTATTGATATCATCTGAAAGTGCCTGAGATATTTTTACTATTGCTCCTTGCAGAAGATGAATGTTTTAATAATTTTTCCATTTTAAGTTTTTGAACTTAAAAAACTCTGTACTTCTCATAGTCAAGGTTTATTTGTACTGATGGGAAAAATATTACTGGACTTAAATATGATAGTTTTGGGGAAAATGGTAGTAAAAATTTTATAAGTACTTTTTCCTCATGGACTAATAGTTGAAACAGAATTAGGACTAGATTTTTTTGTTAAATTTAAAACAAAGTAGATGTTTATTTATTAATACTTTTTTTATCCTTGTTGTTCTATGATATATACCACTTGACCAATGAGCAGTGTGTTGGGTATGAGGCTATTATAGTTAAAATTTAAGAGATCAGACCAATTAAATGGAAATTGTGATTGGAAGTTCATATTCTTTATGAGATTTAATGTTATAAAAATACAAGTTTGCTTTGAAATAATGTATCTATGCTAGTGTGTTTAAGAATTTATTAGAAGTTTTTGAGATTCAGGCAGTACTTTATTATTTATAAACAAATTGTAGGTTTAAATTAAACCTATTTTGGCTTTATTTACAGGTCCTAATCTACCCATGGCTACAGTTGACATAAAAAATCCAGAAATCACAACAAATAGATTTTATGGTCCACAAGTCAACAACATCTCTCATACCAAAGAAAAGAAGAAAGGAAAAGCTAAAAAGAAGAGATTAACCAAGGCAGATATTGGAACACCAAGCAATTTCCAGTGAGACAGTTCTTTTGTTGTTCTTATCTTCACTTCTGATGTATTCATTGCTGCTCTTGACTTGTTAAAAAATTTTGTTTTCTTTTTGGGAGGATGCTTACATTCATCACTTGTATATGTTTTTAACTATGGACTTTGTTGGAGCTTTTGGTTATTTTTTAAAAGGCAAATTGCTCAGTAGATGTTCTTTTAATCTTACATTTTATTTACTCTTCTACCCATCAGAAGAGAAAAATTAAAGTTGTTTCTTCTACTAATTATTGGACAAAACTGATTTCTTACTTCACTTTATAAATAATATTTGGAAACTACCTAGAGGCATTTCCTAGAGGCAGTAAAAACCTTTAGTATTCATATAACATATTTCAAGCATCATTTTATTAGCTCATTACAAAACTCCTGTCCTCTCAAATGTAAAATATTTGTATTCTTCTGCTAATTTGACTTTTAAGGAAATAGATGTTCAGAGAGAGTACACAAAAATGTTTAGATTGAATTAGTAGCAGAGCCAGGGCTGGAATTCTGGTCTCCTGACTCCTTGTATGTAGTTTTTCCTAGAATATGGTTATGTCTATGAAAACCATTAAAAAAACCATTCAAAGCCAAATGTTCATTGGATTTCACATATATTATGGTTTTAATGCCTGTTATTTTATTTTTCTGTATTTTTCTATTTTCTCCTTTAGGCACATTGGACATGTTGGTTGGGATCCAAATACAGGCTTTGATGTAAGTATATTTTCAAGCCATGTATATTATTACTCTAAATATGTGGGAATGTTTTAGCCTATCTTTAAATTTTTATATTTATTCATTTTTGTGGATTGTAGTGTGTATATGAATGTACTTGTGTTTTATGTATGTATACCACTGAGGTTTGAAACCATGGTATTACTCATGGCTAAGTCTCTAAAGACATTTTTTGAATTCCTTGGCTTTATGTACTATGTAAGTAAAATCCTTGTGCTTTGAAAATCAAGAGAAGAAAGTCATGTCTGCTAAGTCATAATTTGGGGGGAATGTATGCCAAATTACTGGAAAGTAGTATAATCAAATTCTGAATATTCAGTTGTTGAATTATCTAGATCTTTTCATTCTTTTACCATTTTTGGCAATTTCATTCATTATTTTATAGCACTGTGAGCAAGGTAGGTGAAATTGCTGGTAAAAATTAATCAGGGTTTGGATAAACTATTTTGAAGAGAAGTATTATTTGTGATTGGGGTCAAAAATCCTTTTGGTTATGTTTATTATAACTACACTTTTAATTCCACAAACATATATTGAGTGCCTCTTTGTGTTAGGCACTGTACAAAGTGCTTGGGATTATAGGGAGGTCCTTGCCCTCAGATTTTCTAATTGATTTACTTTTTGTGTGTTTCTTCATGATTATGCATAAACTTATTTAGGACAAGGTGAAATAAGTAAACATTGGAGATGTCTGAATAGGTTAGTAGAAATCTCAATAAAATGTCCTCTTTTTGAGGAGAGGGAATGAAAAAGAAATAGGATAAAACAGAAAATCTATTCTTTTTATCTGTTCAGTTTTTTTAATAAGAAAGTTTAGTTAGCATATAAATAATAGAGCCATGTTAAAAGTTTATAAACTTAAAATAATTTCTTAAGAATATGGCTGAGAATTAATTTTTATCACGCTTATTTTAAGAAAATTGGGATAGATTTTTTATAGTTAGCAGTTATTTTATCTGTTGTAGCTGAATAATTTGGATCCAGAATTGAAGAATCTTTTTGATATGTGTGGAATCTCAGAGGCACAACTTAAAGACAGAGAAACATCAAAAGTTATATATGACTTTATTGAAAAAACAGGAGGTGTTGAAGCTGTTAAAAATGAACTACGAAGGCAAGGTAACTTATTTCTATTTAGGCATTTTGGTCTGTTTTTCTTTTGAATCTTTTGAGGTCAGTTTAATGGAAGACAGCTACATATATTCACGCGAACCTTTCTTTGAGCAGCATGTGTGAATTTATGGACAAGTTATGTGGCCCATCACACTATGTCTTAACATTATTTTCACATAACTAAAAAGACTTGGCACAGTTTTGTTTTATTATTAAAAATTCTTTTATTCATGAAAAGCCATACAAAATCTTCCATATATTCTATTTTAGAATAAGAAATTATAGTTGCCTAAATGTTTTACTTAATGAATCCTAGAAATCACCATTAAATTTTTGTTATAATTCAGAAGTAACAATTTAAATATAATCACTCTCTAGTAATGCAAACATTTTCAGAATATAAATACTATAACTTTCTGTTAATTTTGAAATACAAACTGTTTTTCTTGGATAAAGTCTAAAATTTTCTTTTTAGTACCTGAGAGCACAATTTGCAACCTAAAAGATCTGATAGTTTATTAAAGCACCTCATATTTTAGTTGTATCTTAACAATTATCATATTAAAATGCAGATAAAATAACTCAGTTTTCTAATATGACAGTCATGCCTTTGCCATCTTTTAATTTGGGATTCCTTTCTTTTCTTGTTCCTAGATTTTGCATACTCATAATACGAAGTATGACAGAGTAAAACTTTCAGTTAAAGCATTCTTCTGAAGATTTTAACTGTCATTTTAAATTAGATATTTGGCGTACCTGTCTATTTTCCTACCAGTGTTCAGTCAGTATTTGATTGATTCATTCATTCATTCGTTCATTCACATACTCAGTAAACATTATTATGCCAGCACCAGTCTCAGGATATTTAGATGTAAAGATAAGGTTTCTGCCTTCAGAAATCTTATAGTCTAGCATGGAAACAGATATGTAAGCAAGTATAAGGTCATAAGTACTATTGTGGAAACACAGTTCTTTGGAAACTAGCATGGTGCTAATTTATCTTAGTTTGCAGAAAATTACATTTCCAAATTCTGTGGATTTTTTAAAAACACACCTTAGGCGCAGTACCATTGTTTCTAAATGTTCCCAGTCGGTCACAATTACTGAGAGTGTGTAGATAATAGCAGGTCTTGAGAACTTCTCTGTGTTCCTTGACTTTCTTTTTCTCCACTGTTACACCCACCTACACCTTAGACTACCAGGTTTAAGGTGCTCAGCGTCTCTCAGCTCTCTGAATTTATAAGTTTATGAATTACTCTTGAACATTATTGGATCATCCATACTGGTGCCCTGTCACCTGAATAAACTAAGAGTTGACCATATTAACTTGATTAGGTTTGTTTTTTAAACTTTATTATTACTGCTTTTTATTTTACCTGTTTTTAAAATATTAAATTAGACAAGGTCTTTCCTTAGTTGAATTACTTAAAACAAACCAAAAAAGACACAGGCATTAAAAAGCATGCTTTGGAGGCT
>CM052437.1:162844610-162861015 GCA_028533085.1 Varecia variegata | reverse complement strand
TCGAGACCAGCCTGAGCAAGAGCGAGACCCCGTCTCTACTAAAAATAGAAAGAAATTATCTGGCCAACTAAAAATATATATAGAAAAAATTAGCCGGGCATGGTGGTGCATGCCTGTAGTCCCAGCTACTCGGGAGGCTGAGGCAGTAGGATCGCTTAAGCCCAGGAGTTTGAGGTTGCTGTGAGCTAGGCTGACGCCATGGCACTCACTCTACCCCGGGCAACAAAGCGAGACTCTGTCTCAAAAAAAAAAAAAAAAGCATGCTTTGGGAACAAAAGATAAGGTCTGCAAAATTCTTACTGTATTGAAGAACCTAACTCTTAGTATGGAACCTTTTAGATGCCAAAGAATGATTTTTCATAAGACAAATTTTTTAAAAAAGGATTAGTAGAAAGGCAAATTAATAGTTTGTTAAGGAAATGTTTTCTAGGCAGAGCACATAATGTAAATTAATATTAAAAAGTATCAAAAAATAAATTAGAAAGGGAAAAGTTGATGAAGTTGTTTTAAAAATGGCTTTATAAAACCTACTGAATCAAATCTCTTGACACTTTGTAAAATCATGTGATCAGGCTTATAAAAACGTAATAGACTTGTGATTTTCAACATTTCTTTGTGTGCAATTGTTTGAAGTTCATTAACTCAAAGCAATCTATTCTATAGGTCCACCACAATGGAGTGGTATGTATGTGAGACATTATTTGACCCAGTGCTCTAAATTGTGCATGCTGTGATATGTTGATTTTCAAAGCAACTAAAGCTCATATATCCTGCCTCCAAATCTAATTTCCACTGAGGTTTTGTACCCTGTTCTTAAACTAATGTTTTGGGCATATAGATGCTAAAATAAAAGAAAACTAATTTTTATATGAGCCAGAGCTTATACTTTGTAATTTAGATAATTTCACTGAAATTTTGTGGATTAAAAAAAAAACACTTTTTGCCCACAGCACCTCTGTTGTTTTTATTGTTCCTAGTTATATTTATTATTTTTAGTGATTGCTTTTCACACTTGACATTTTTTCAGTAACCTGTATAAAATAAATGTACATTTATACATTAATTTGGGTTGGGGAGGGGGAAACTATACATAAATAAACACACAGTTCTACACATTCCTGTTCAGGGAGTTGCCAGTATTTCCATAAATTTTAATTTGTGTTAAGTAAAATTTTTGTTTGTTTTATCTTGATAAGAGTACATGAGAATAGTTCTTTAATGTTTCTTGAATTCTATAATACTGCATTTTTTAAAGTATAAGTTAATGTTATTTTATAATTTCTTGTAATTCCCATAAATATCTAGAGGGTTATTTCATATATACCAGTACTCTTAATAGTGATCTGAAATGGTACTTATTTTTAAGTGTATCAATCTTTTTTAATAGTATGCCATCAAGAAAGACTTTTTTCTGTAAGCTCCATTCTTTCTTCCTTTTAACTACACTTTGATAATAGCTGTTTTATTATAACTTTTGTTTCATGCTTTTTACTTTGTTTTTTAAAAATCTAAAAAATACTATTGTAATTCTGATTCTGGTGTTTGTGGTGACTTAGAGTTTTGAAAATCTGTAGACTACAGACTTTCTCATAGTGGTGTGTGGTGTCTGCTTAGCAGACATTTTTGTGCATGTAAACCTAATTAACATCATTCCATCTATCCTTTCCTCTCCTGTTTTAATTCATTCACATTTTTACCTTGGGATATAGCATGTCTTTTGCGTACTTTACTTTTAATGTAGATATAATATAGACTGTAAAAATTGAAAGTTGGTAATAGATGTTTTCATCGAGAAAATACAAAGAAGTTTGCTGTCACTTTTCAAGGTAATAGAAACCCTGAACTTGTGCTACACTCAAACTGGGATGCAGCTGACAATTTATTCACTATAAATTAAAGCTCTTCCTTTTCTTGAGCAAAGATTTAGTGTTATTTGAATGATGTTAGTGGAACCACAAATTATTCCAATAAATTTACTTGCTGCAAGCTCAAGAGAACATTAGTTTTTTGTATGTAAAACTCATACAAAAAATGATGAATCTGAAGTTGTTAGTTAGTGAAACCACAAGAAATGATTGTCTAAATACCATATGGAATAGGATAGGCTGACTCCTTTTCCTCTTGAATAACATGATCAAATCATAAAAGTGTCAGTCTAGACAAATATCGTTGATATTTGAAATATAAAACTAAAACTTATTAAAATGAAATTTTGTATATGTTTGAAGGGTTTGATATACTATATCATTTAGGGAGTATACATAATACGTATATGCCATATCATCCCTTTTTTCGTCTTTGATTGCAAAATATGTTAGAAAAGGACTTTGTTTTTAGCTAATTTTAAGTCTCCTTCTTTTGAGTCCATTTATAAAATTGGGTGAATTTCAGTTGCAACACCCAGACTTCCACCGTACCTTGACAGTATATCATAGGAGCATGCCACTATAATAGCGTATGTCTTAGTGGGATAACTCTCCTGCTTTCAGCTTTATATGATTTCCAGTTTGAAAAATTTATATACCAGGATACAATAGCTGTGTGAGTATTAGCCTTTCTGCATGTTTCATCCAATGTTTATAATTTCACTTGATAAATTTTTCTAGCATGATTCCCGTGATTGTCACAGATGAAATCGTAAAACACTGTTTTATTCCCTTTGAAATGAGGGTTTTTTCCCTCTCTGGTGTTATTGCATTATTGAGCATCTAATTTGTTCTTTGTAATTAAGATAGATATTTATTTATAGTTGAATAGGTTGGGTAGGAATATCCATTGATACCATATTATACTTTGTATCAGTAAATACAAATAGCTGTTATGGATTCTAGGATTTCTCTACTCCTAAAAATACTAATTTTTGTTTTTCAATGAATGGAGAAATAATGAAGTATAATATTACATGAGTTTGTGTATACTGTTGGTAAAACTATGAAGTAAAATAAATTTTAGTACTTTAAAGTTTTAGTTATATTCCTCAACATAGTTTAATGTTGCTCTACTTTAAGTTTGATTTACAATTATATCTTACATTTTCACTTAAGTTGAATAAGAGTACAAATATTATTACTACAGAATAATGGTAATTTTTTATTAATAATTTTAATTTTGCACTTTATAGAAATTCTCAGTTAGTTAATAATCAGTTTATATCACCTGAGTAAGTGATTGAACATTTCAGCTGAGCAAGCAGCCTCTCACAATGCTATAACTAGAATTGTAGGCTCTTTTAGAAATACATGACATTATACTGTAAAGTACAGTATAAAGTACAAATATAAATTAGATGACAAAGGCTTACATTTTAAAAGAAAAGCATTATATTTGGGTTTTAGCTCAAATTAATGTTAATAAATTCTAATATGTTATGCCACGCCATATAGTTATGAATGTGAATTAATTTTATTAAAAAACTAAAATGTATTTGATTCTTTAAAGAGGGAAGCTATTCATTGATTTTTACTAAAATGTAAAATAATGCTTATTAACCAAAATGTTTAATTTCATTGATATGATTTTATTATTATTATTATATGAAGTAGAAAAGGGTTTATTCTCCTTACCTTCAGAATTGGTCCTGATTCCTAAAAACTAAATTCTACTGTTTTAGCCAATGTTTTTCAAGAAACAAAAGGAAGGTGATCTTTAAGCTGAAAATTCCCAAATAAAATTGAAAAGTAAATGAAAAGATGAGGCCCTTTTTTCTTGATAATTATTTTGTTTTCATACTTGTTAAAGTGAGTTGCTTTTAAATATGATGATTATTGGGGGGAAAAAAGCATGCTTTCTTTTTTTCTGTTTTCATTTCAGCACCACCACCTCCACCACCATCAAGGGGAGGGCCGCCTCCTCCTCCTCCCCCTCCACATAGCTCAGGCCCTCCTCCTCCTCCTGCCAGAGGAAGAGGTGCTCCTCCCCCACCACCTTCAAGAGCTCCCACAATTGCACCTCCACCACCACCTCCTTCCCGGCCTGGTGTAGGAGCCCCTCCACTGCCGCCAAATAGGATGTACCCTCCTCCACCTCCAGCTCTTCCCTCCTCAGCACCTTCAGGGCCTCCACCACCTCCTCCACCTCCGTCAGTAGCAGGGTCAGCGGCACCACCCCCACCACCTCCACCTCCTCCTCCACCTGGGCCGCCTCCTCCTCCTGGCCTCCCTTCTGACGGGGACCATCAAGTTCCAACTCCTGCAGGAAACAAAGCAGCTCTTTTAGATCAAATTAGAGAGGGTGCTCAACTAAAAAAAGTGGAACAGAACAGTCGACCAGTGTCCTGCTCTGGACGGGATGCGCTTTTAGACCAGATACGACAGGGTATTCAACTAAAATCTGTAAGTAATCTGTTCTTTTCATTTTAGATCATCTATCATAATGGTATTTTAAAGTAATTTATAAGACATTTTTGAAAGGTTTATTCTTTTGTTTTTTTTTCCTCTTGCTATTTAGCTTTTTAACCCTATGGATATGTTAATATTTTTATGTACAATGAAATGCACAAACTTCTAATTCAGTTTTGATAACTATCTGTAGCTGTGTAACCCGTACTTAAAATGTAGATCATTTCTGTCACCTCAGAATGTTCCCTCAGGCGTTTCCCCAGTTAGTTCTTCCAAAACCAATCACCGATCTAATCGCCATAGATTAGTTTTACCTATTCTAGAATTTCATGTAATTTTAGTTTGCAATTCATTGTTCTAGACTTTACTTTTAAATAAAAGGTACTTTAATTTAACAAAAAATTCTTATTAAACTATAGGAAATTAAAAATAGCCCTACTTGAAACCAACTGCAATCACTTTTGTAAATCCAAATTAGTAATGTTATGAAAATTAAATCATATTCTAAAGTTTCCATGTTCTGAAATTTGGATTAGTAGAGAATCAGACTCATAGAAAATTGACATAGTTGTAATAGAATTTCTGACAGTAATGGCAGATAATTTAGGATTATCTGAATTGGGTGAGATGATCATTTAATCTTCTAGAGGTTAGAAAAATTTTTTTTATAAAGGATCAGGTAGTAAATATTTTAGGCTTACAGGCCTTATAGTCTCTTGTCATAACTGCTCAACTCTGCTGTTGTATCACCGAAGCAGCCACAGACAGTACCTAAATGAATGGGCATGATTGTGTTCTATAAAACTTATTTTTGGACACTGAAATTGAATTTCATATAATTTCACATCACAGATATTCTTCTTTTGACTTTTTGTTCTAACCATTTAAAGATGTAAAAACCATCCTTAGCTTTTAAGTTGTAAACAAACAAACAAACAAACCAGGGGAAAAAACCAAAAATCCAGAGGACAGGCTAGATTTGGCCCATGGGCTATAGTTTGCTGACTCCTATCCTAGAGCCTAACCTAGGCTCTATGTTTACATACTTTCTTCTGAGCTTTTATATGTAATGTGTTCTACAGGACTTAAGGTAGGTAATGGATGGTAGATTTTTCTATGAGGAAAATGAAGATAACAGAAGGATATTTAACTGAATTATTTTGCAATGTAAGGAATTAAAGTAACTTTCTAGATCTCAGAAGCTTTGGCTAGGAGGAGAGTGATGGGTAGGAAACAATTAATTGAATGAAAACATTTAAACTTAGCATAGCATAGATTTAAGAAGTGTTTGAACTTTAAAAAACATCTAGATCTTTTCTTTACATGTATTCAGAATAGCAATCATTTTTGCTCCCTTTGGCATTTAGTTCAGACTAAAGGTGTCCCAGGAGCAGTTGAAGAACCCTGAAGAGTGGATAGTGGAGAGAATTAATGTCAAAATGACCACAACTTAGGTTAATAGCAGGTTTTAATAAGGTCATTTACTTTCAGCTTTTGCCTTGGAATCATTGCTAGCTCCTGTGTCATTCTCATTCCCATATCTCCCACTCCTAGCCTACCTTTTTGTTTTTTCTTTTCTATTTCCTTTTCACAAGCTTTTGTTTTTTTTTCCTCTCATTTAGCTATAATAAGGTGACGTTTTATTTTTAATGAATAAAATTGAATCCTCTTTTCTTAATTTAAAAAGTTGGCAAATTAAATTTTCTTTTTTTTTTTTTTTTCTTTTTTTTTTTGAGACAGAGTCTCACTGTGTTGCCCAGGCTAGAGTGCCGTGGCATCAGCCTAGCTCACAGCAACCTCAAACTCTTGGGCTCAAGCAATACTTCTGCCTCAGGCTCCTGAGTAGCTGGGACTACAGGCATGCGCCACCATGCCCGGCTAATTTTTTCTATATATATTTTTAGTTGTCCAGATAATTTCTTTCTACTTTGTAGTAGAGACGGGGTCTTGCTCTTGCTCAGGCTGGTCTCGAACTCCTGACCTCGCGCGATCCTCCTGCCTCGGCCTCCCAAAGTGCTAGGATTACAGGCGTGAGCCACTGCGCCGGGAGGCTAAATTTTCTATTTACTCTCACCATTATTTACTTCCCATCCCAACCCACCCCTCTTACCCCCCACCAAAAAAACCCCTGTCAGTTGATCTCTAAATTTCTTTTAGAGAGAAAAATATTTTCCATTCTAAGTGTAGGATAGTAGGCCATTTTTATCCTAGATAATCACTTTCCCAACCAGGTACAGTGGCTCATGCCTATAATCCCAATGCTTTGGGAGTCCAAGGTGGGAGGACTGCTTGAGGCCAGGAGTTCAAGACCAGCCTGGGCAACGTAGCAAGACAGTGTCTCTACAAAAATAAAAAAATAACTGGGTGTGGTGTATTCCCCTGTACTTGGGAGGCTGAGAGGGGAGGATCATGTGAGTCTAGGAGTTTGAGGTTGCAGTGAGCTATGATTGTGCCACTGCACTCCAGCCTGGGCAACAGAGCAAGGCACCATCATCATCATCATCACTTTCCTTTTGATAGCATTCAGTGTATTATCATAGAGTGCATAATCAGTACATTATTGGCATGTTATACATATGATCTTAGTCCATAATTTTATGTTTCAAAAAAATAATCATTCTGTGGTTGAAATTTTTCTGGCTATGTTTCTTTAAATTTTCTGTATAAATCATCCATTCTGTGATGAATATGATGAACATAAAACCACAGATTTACTTTAAAGAGCTAGCAGGAGGTATATAAATACTCACCTATTTTGAATTTGAATAATTGAAGTGTTCATAGTACTTCAAATAGCACCTTGTCCAAGAAAGTACTTAAAAAAATGTGTCTGTTGTCAGTGTGTGTTTTTACTTTGTATTCTCTCCTTTATATTATCAGATTGCTTAAAGGTAATCTAAATGTCCTGTTTGGTATTGTACTTCTTTGAGAGCCTCATACAGAAATACTAAGCTCTGAAACTATTTCTGTTACCTTTTTCATTTGTGGCACTTCTATACTGGTAACAGTTAATACACAGTCCCTGAAACATAAATACTAATGAATGAGTTTGTATTTTCTGGGGAGTTACTTTGAATTTTGTCAAAAAAGAAAAATAAAGGTCTTAAGTCCATAAAGAGCAAGTAGTATTAGGAGAAGAGTTATAAAGACCAAAAGGCAAAATTTGTCTTAATAAAATAATTTTTTTGTGGGAAATGATTTAGAATGTCAAATAAATAAAAATATACATTTAAAAACTTAGGTAATTATTTGGTACAGCTATGCTATTTCATCTTTAATTATACCAGTATTATACCTTTACATGAATAATAGAAGTCCACAGACAAAATTCACAAAATGAGTATATAAAAACAACTGCTAATTCTGGTCAAAGTGCACTTAGAGCAGTACTTTCTAAATTGTATTTTTCTTCCCTGAATATCTACAGATTTCCTGTAATCTCTCTTTTTTAGTCTGAGTGTTGGAAGCAGAGATAATTTTGTATGGACTATCATCCTGAGAAATTAGATTTTAATGAGAGTCTTTGTTTTCTGAATGTAGTTTGAAGCAGATGGTTGTACTTCAGTTAGGGATAGTTAGTTGCCTTGTGCGGCAAATACATTTTGAAAGCTTCTCAACTGATCTCAAAAGTTATACACTATGAGAAGGGAGTTTCATTTTGAATTACAATATATGCTTATTAGTTATAACTTTATATCATATGAAGTATAAATATAACATAAACGTGTAAAGCTGAATTTTCTAGTACATAAGTTTCTTTAGTTGCTCTTAAATATCTTAAATAGGCATCCCACTTAACAACACTAGGAATGTAAATATTACCCTAGGTTTATAAAATATGCCTTTTGGTAATAGTTTTAAAGTTTATCATCTAAGGCTTTGTGTGTTGGAATGAACAGAAATAACTTAGCTGCAAGGGCAATTATCATTCAGGAAAGGATTGAATTGTTAATCTAAATATGAACATTGATTTGGAAATTTATCGATGGCTTATAGATTAAGAAGAAGAGGAAATATTTCTTGAGTAATTCTTTTAAGACAGCAGTTTATTTCTCCTTAATTTGTTTAATCCTGTCTTGGGCTTGATTCTTTTTAATTTTCTTTTAAGATAAGTGATTCTAAGACAGTAAGACTTCCTTGAAACAAAGATTCTTTAAGGATTTTTTATTGAGTTTTGCTAACTTTCTTTTCCAAGGTATGTGATGGCCAAGAGTCTACACCACCGACACCTGCACCCACTTCAGGAATTGTGGGCGCATTAATGGAAGTGATGCAGAAAAGGAGCAAAGCCATTCATTCTTCAGGTATTTATGGTGTGTGTGTGTGTGTGTGTGTGTGTGTGTTATTTATTTATTTGTTTAATAAATTTGTTTGATACTCTATTATTTTTGTTTTACGATTATCACTAACTTTCTCTGTGGTAATTGAGTAACTTGCTAATGTTGGTTCTAGAGTATATTTTAAAAAGTTGTTGCCTCTGTGACTAGTCTGTCTGAAACTTAATGGATGCCAGGACACCACAGCAATAAATATAAATTGGAAGAACAGCTTCAGAAAAATGGCAATTTTGTTTCCTATAGCAAGAAATACTTAATAGAATCCCTAGCAAACAACCTCTAAACAAGGCTTGAGAGCTTTGCATTTCATATATCTCTGACATTCTTAAGACGAAACAAATTCAAGAGGTTTTCTTGATCTGTAAGGGTTAGGGCTAAGAATTTAGATAATTTCTACTGTTTCTAGAGTTTGCTAAAGAATACTAATTTTTTTAAAACCGTTTTTGTCATTTCCTAAAGATTTATTTGAATAAACCAGTCCTTATTCTGAGGTTATTATTAAACATATACATACCCCCATATAAATGAATATTGCTTTTAAAAAAGAACAAGAATACAGATTTTGCTGACTGGAATGGTGGAGGTTTACTAAAGAGTTTCTCCAACATGATGTGCTAGAATCAGATCTTTGTTCTTATTAGATCTTATTTAATCTCTCTGAACCTCAATTTTTTTTATTTGTTATATGGAGAGAATTCACAAATCATATGATTGATGTGAGAATTAAAATAGTATGTAACTAACAAGCAGATTACCTAGCACATAGTAAGTGCTCAATAAATGTTACTCCTTTTCTTTGTTTCTCTGTAAGGATGTGGATAGCTAAGATCCTTGAGCAATATTTGTTATGGACCTACTTGTTCCTGTACTGCATTGCAAAGATAAAGCAGGCTAATTCATTTCATAAATACTTACGGTGGAATAATAATAAAATTTTAACAAAACAACAAAAATCCCTGCCTTCATGGAGAGTGTATTCTAACAAGAGAAAGACAAGTAATAAACAAAATAAATTAGAAAAAAATACATAGTGCTTTAAATGGTGACACGATACTAAGAACAAAAATTTTTCAGCTGAAAAGGGAGATATGGAGTTACAGGCTATGTATGGGTGGGAGGTTCGTTTTGAAATGGGATGATGAAGTCTAACTGAGGTGACATTTGAGAAAAGACCAGAAGCGCAGGGAGTGAACCATGTAGAAAATTTGGAAAAGTGTGTCATATGGAATGAACAGTAAATGCAAAGTCTGTGAGTTTGAGAAACAACGAGGAGGTCAGTATGGCTGGAGCAAGGAGGGGAGGGAAAGAATAGTAAGGAATGAAGTATGAGAGGAAGTAGGGGGCCAGTAGTAAGGCTGTGAGAGCACTGAAAGTATATTAGCTTTTATTCTGAATGTGATGGCAGGGTCTTTAGCAGAGGAGTGGTAATGATCCAAGTAGGAGATGATGGAGGCTTGAACCAGGTTGATAGCACCAATGAGAAGTGGTTAGATATTAGTTATGTTTTAAATGTGGACTGGGTTTGCTGATAGATTGGAAGTGAAGTTTGAAAGAAAGAGAGGAGTAAAGGATGACTCCAAGGTTTTTGACCTGAGCAACTGGAAGGGTGAAATTTTCTTAATAGAGAAGGTATAGATTAGGAAGAGAAAGTTTGAGAGGAAAAATTAGGAATTTTGTTTTGTGCATATTAAATTTGAGATACTTATTAAAAATTCAAATGTAGATATTGAGTAGGCATTTGGTTAGGAGTCTGGAATTCACAGGAAAGGTATGAACTGCTAACATAAATTTGCATATCAATAAGACATACATAGATACATGGTATTTGAAGTTATGGGACTGAGATCAAAGAAGTGGATATAGATAGAAAAGAGAAGATCTAATAAGATCTGAGGGTTGGAGAGTGTGGTATCTAGAAGCCAAGTGAAGAAAATGTTTGAAGAGTGATCATCAGAAGTTCAAATGCTTCTGATATATCAAAGATGAGGACAGGGAATTGAGTTTTAATTAGAAGGGTAAAAAGAGAGACTGATTATTGGGACCGCCTACTCTGTTTCCTTTATGGTTTAGTATTGACAAGGTTCCTGCCTATTGCTAGAATTGATAGCTGAACAACACATCAGTTGTATTTTTGACACCTTTTCTTTAGAAACAGTCATTAGAGGGGCGAGCCTTTGTTTTCCTAGGTTTGTTTTACTATAAATGTTTATTTAGAAAACATTTATCTGCTATAGTTTACATTATTTTTATCAGCAGATGGCCAAATTTTCCTCTGAAAAATGTGACCTTCTAACCTGATTCATGCTAAAAAGTTAGCTAAACTTTAAAGACATCACAATTGATACTGAAAATACTATAAAAAATATGGTTACTTAAATTGAAAATTGTTTATAGGCAATTTTCTCACTCCACCTTTACCCCCAGGGTAGGTGTCATAGCATGCAGCAATAATTTTACATCAGTACTAAGTCTCAGCTTATCTGTTTGTATATCTGTCTCCATACCACTCAAGACACTTGAAGGCAGGAAAAGTAGGTCCTTCATCAATATATCATTGAATGAATACAGTGACTGGCACGGAGGAGAACATTATTGAATTGAGCCTGATGGCAAAAGTTTGAGATGGCAAGAATTAAGAATTCTTAGAATTCAGACTTGAGAGTAAACTCAGGTGACTAAACACCATGAACTTTAGGCTGAATAGGAAAAGAAAATTAAAAAGATAACTTCAGATATGGAAAATGCTCAAGAAAAATCTTGCTGGCTACTAATATCAGAGATAAAGAAAAGATCCTCATTCTGCCTAGAAGAGGGAAATGTAAGGTTTCTGTGAAATATATGATCATGAGGGAGCATTTATTGTGTTCTGATGTTTGTGAGTTCTGCTAAATACTTCCCTACAGTGAGTTTTTTTTAAAGATATAATTTGTATTATATAATAGTCATGATGATGTAATGAATATATAGCATGCTTTTTACTTAATTTCTGGTCCTATTTCTTTTAAATATTATTCCTATGGTAGTACCTGATGATGGAATTATTAGCTACTTCTCTTCACCATGGATCCTGATAAATTCCCATCTTTTGTCACTCTGCAAATGGCAGCATAGTTGGGTATACTGGATGCTTTTCATCCAAGTTTTGTGAAGCATGTCTAGTAAAAACTTTGGGTTGGATATTATTTCCCTTACTAGTAAAGTAAACACAAAAGTTAACACAAAGTCAATCGAACTCCTTTCCAGATAAATTCTGTAACAGTTTAGAGCTGACCACTGGATTTAAATAAATAAAAAATAACCATTATTGTTATAATAACTTAGTTTGGGGCCAAGGCAAGTTATCTTTGTACCTGTCTGGCTTCTGTTTATTTTCAAGTTCTAATACTAGAGCTCAAGTACTTTATAAGTACTTTATAAAAACCTTCAAACAATCTATTTTATATGGGGAAAATGAGCAGCTAGCCCACACATACCTTCACATACTCAGATCTTACAGGCTCTTTATCATTGTCAAGTGCAATTGCCTAGCTACTATCTCACTGTACAAACTTGGCCTTTATGGGTTTTATGAGGTATATATATTTAAGAGGCTAGTAATTATGGGAAGCTGATATAATATAGAAGTGTGCTCATAGAATTTGATGACATCTGAATTTTTATTCATTCTTTGAACAAGTATTTATTGAACATCTTCTGTGCAGCACTGTTCTGGTGTTTAGAACACGACAATAAATGAGACAAGCAAAGTCCTTGCTGTCATGGAGCTTGTATATCTAGTGTGAAAACTATCGATCCACAAGTTAAATAGAAGAAATTCAGATAGTGGTGAATGTTAAAGGAAAATAAAATGGGATAGACAGCTACTGATTGTGAGGAAGGGATATACTTTACGGATAGGTTGCTCAAGAAAGAAGAGGAGGTGTTTTTTATGGCACTTAAATGATGAAAATACTCAGCCAAACAGAAGAAATTGCTACTGCTAAAGCTCTGAAGCAAGAATAAGCTTGGTAAATTTGAGGGACATAAAGAGGCCATCTTACTAGAAATAGTGAATTGAAGGAGAGAGCATTATGAGAAAAGCTTGGCGGAGGAGGAGAGACAGTAACTGGGCAAATCACACGGGGTCTTGTAGAATGAGGTAACATCAGCTTTTATTCAAATTGCAGTGGTCAGCCACAGGAGAACCTTAAGAAAGGTAGCAACATGATATTTTTAAATCTTAAAATTTAAATAATATCATTCCATTTGCTGTGAGGTAAATAGACTATAGAGTTGCAATAATCCAAGAAGAGTATGGTGGTGGTGTGAGCAATAGCGGTAGAAGTGGTGAGAAGGAGCAGACCTGATGACTGGATGGTGAAAAAAGAGGAAGCAATTATAATTTCTAGGTTTTTGGCCTGTCTCCTGAGAGGATGCCATTTATTGAGATGGAGCAGACTAGGGTGAAGGGGAAGAAGGTTGAGGAAGGAGATAAAACTTCAGAAGTTTTGAGTTTGAGAATCCACATGAAGGATACAAGAAGGCAGTTGGATTCATGATAGGCAAGTCTGAAATTCAGAAAGGACAACCCAAATGTGATTAACACATTAACAGACATACAGGTTGAAATTTGTTCGGTAGATACTAAGGCACAAGGACCCAAATCTTTTGACTCCTATCTTAATCTTCACTTTACTTTTGAATGATCAAAGCCCTCCCCAACTAAACCACTTGTGATTTCTCAGTTATTCCATTGCAGATACAGGCTATCTGGAGCAGTCTTTAAATTTGAGATTACATTGTTTAAAAAATACGTATTTTTATATCATCCAGTACTCTTTAGCCAGATGAGAGAGTCAAGTTCCCATGTACGTATGTGGGTTGGAACATACTTCACGTAAGACTGATTTTAATGTAATTTCAGCACTTTCATAGAATGAACTGTCCCAGATTTGTAACTGTTCAATGTTGTATTCACTTCACAGTGTGTCAAGCACCAGCATTGCCATGGATTGGTTTCAAATAACGCTTTGTATAGAATTGTATATATATATAGTTCTTTAGATGTATGTTATAAAATTTATTTTAAGCTATTTTAGTAATCGGAGTCCTCCAAGAATCAAAGTTTGTCTTTCAGGAGTTAATAGGAGAACTCACCCAAGAATTATGTAATGTCATTTTATTCTATGGATATATTTTAATTGTCTTGATGATTTGTTTCTAGATGAAGATGAAGATGAAGATGATGAAGAAGATTTTGAGGACGATGATGAATGGGAAGACTGATCTATATATTATATATATTTTTAAGGTGAAATACTAAACACTACTTTCTGTCTATGGGTTCTGTAAAATTATCATGTAAATGTTCTACCAATTTGCTGTATATTTTTGTTGCCTTTTTTGCTTTTTTTTATTAATCTGTGCAATACCTCATTTAATCTGTAAAGGTTTGTCATAATCCTCTACAAAGCTACTCCCTGTTATTGTGTGCAAGTTTACACCACAGTGCTCACTTGACTTGTGAATATTTTTCATTCCATCAACAAGGGAGTTTAAATATTATATGTGAGACTGACAAAAACCTTAATGTAATTTAGTTATAATGCCAGAAGGAAAACACTATTTTCATACCCTACTTTTTCTGTACCTAAATTTTCTTATAAAAATCTAGTATAGCACTACGTTCTTTTTTAAGTGATGCAAACCTTAGTTTCTTTAGCCCCTTCATTTTGAGTACAATGCTACATATGAATGTTGAAGCTGATAGATTGCACAGTTCTTTAAACATCACTACACTGATGCAGTTTCTCAAATTTTAGCAATATGCTCTACATAAAATCACTACAGAAATACTAGTGGAAAAAATCAGTAACACACCTCTTACAGCAATACTACCTGTTATTGGTACAGCAGTGGTATTTGCAGGCTGGATTCATAAGGAACCCTATATACCTGTTCTTGACTGAGGTTATTTTTATGCTATAGCAAATGTGGTAGGCTCTTTTTGACAAAAATTCTAAAAATATTTTTGGTATTATTCTGAAACAGAAAAGTTAATATTTAAGTTGGAGTTTACGGCGCTTGGGGAGTAGTTTCACTTTACATGAACTGAAAACGGTATACATTATGGTTATACCAATATTTGGCTAAAGATGCTATACAAATCAGAATGTTATTAAGATCATGTGGAATTTAAGTATTTTTATTTTGCAGTTTGTATGGATTGAGGTTAATCTAGTTGGCAAAGAAATGCACTGTAATGCTGAACCTAACATGCCATAATTTTTATTTTGATAATTTCTCAAGGTTTTTGTCAAGTATCATGTGAAGGGTTACATTTTTCTTAAAAGATGGGTGGTCCCAATGTCAAATTTTCTTGGAATACATAACTGAGTGAGAGATTTTTTTTAAATAAAACTTTACAACCTGCACATTTGTTATGCATACCTAAATGGTGTATTAAAATTAGGGTTTCCTTGCCTCTCTACAATACACTAATCTGCCTAAAGGTGGTTGTTTCGTATTTATAGTGCTAATTATCACACCTACCTACTTTAAATTTTAGGTAGAAAATTATCTGATTTAAATACAGACATATTTTTCTCACATTGAGTCATATGCAGAATGTAGTTCCAGATGTATTTCATTACTATAGTCACAATATCCAACTAAAAATTATGCTATCTAGAGTTGTACCGACCAAAATCTAGTATTGGCATGATCTTGACAGGCTGGACCTGCAAGATGTAGCTTGAATTTTAACCAGTTATCACATAATCTCTAGTGATCATGCATCTAGTTATCATAAGAAATAATTTAAAAGGTTTTGTTGCTGAAAGCAGTAAGTGGTGCAGTAAAATAGTTAAGTTATTCAAAGAATGTTACCTTCCTTGCAAGAGTAATTTAAGCACATGGGAAAGATTCCAGACTTTTTGTTTCTTGCAAAAACAGTGCCCTCTGCTGCTAGAAACCTTTTTCTGCTTACTATCATTTTTACTGTGGCTTGAGCTCAGTGAGTCTGGTGTGGATGAGGCTGAACAACTACTAACCAATAAAATTAGGAATTTGTGCAAATGATAAATGGAACATTATAATTATTTTAAATAATGTTAAGCATTTTTCTTTTCTTTTTGACATAAAAAAATTTAAATTTTCTAGAGATGTCTTTAAGGTTAATGCCAATTTAAAATCTCTTTTAACTTTTGGACAAGGAATTCAGGATCTTCCAGCTAAATTTGGTATATAAATATTTATCAGGAACTCTTTGAGAAGAGAATATCAATTCTTTGAGCTGGAAACACAATTTTAAACAAGTAAGATGAATGTGTAATTTGCCAAAGGTAATTACGTTTATTCTTTTTTCTTAAAGAAAAAAAGACTTTTTGTTGTTGTTATGCAAAGTCTAAATTACTATTGGTTGAAACACAGCAGCTGTGGAATTCAGTCCAGGCAGGAAGACTGAATCTGCTTTACCAAGTAAGATAAAAGGTTGCATGTTTCAGTCCTCTACCATCTTGCACTGTGGGCAGCACTATTATACCTGTGCATTGTCTGAAAGCCTCCCGCATATACTCCAGCTAAATGATTGTCTGGTAGCCTTCGCATTTAACAAACTAGCATGAGGCTTTTTATATCTAAATGCTACGTGATAGACAATTTCTGCTAGCCACATATTGTATGTATGAGATTCATAAAGACTTTCAATCATTTCATTTTCAAACAACTGAAATTTTGTTTAGTATGTGAATT
>CM052437.1:162735758-162844110 GCA_028533085.1 Varecia variegata | reverse complement strand
GTGGTGCCTGCCTGTAGTCCCAGCTACTCGGGAGGCTGAGGCAGAAGGATCGCCTGAGCCCAGGAGTTTGAGGTTGCTGTGAGCTAGGCTGACGCCACGGCACTCACTCTAGCCCGGGCAACAGAGTGAGACTCTGTCTCAAAAAAAAAAAAAAAAAAAAATTCTAAATATACGATTCCAAAAAAGTTGTGGTGCTGTTTAACTTGTAAAGATTATATAGTTAATTAAGACAGTGTTTCAATCTGGAACAAGTGATAAGTCATCTGAAAATTATGCCAGAGTAGCCAGTGTACAAAGAGATAATGCCTCAAAATAGAAACCTCAGCTTTAGATTGCAAATTTGTCTAATGAACTCAAGAGTTAGGGTTTTAAAGATTATAAGAATTTTTCCCCAGGATGGTTTATTTAGGGAACAGGACTTCCATTTTCCAGTTGTCAATCATTGGCTTGCCCAAAGGGTCTCCCAACTGAAGCCTGCACAGCTACTCATGACTACAGCCTGACCACTGCCCCCAGATCACACATAGGAAAGGGGTGGAGTCTGAGGGAGGAAGATTATTAGCGAGAGGGGATGTGGATATTTTTGGAACTCTGGCCCTAAAATGTGGCAATGTTAGAGTGAAATGGAACAGTGAAATACCTTCACTGGCTGCTCCGTAGTGATATGCTCCTGGGAGCCGCTTAGCCTTCATGGGTAGGTCCTGCTCTGTCCTAGCCTTTGGGACCAATCTCGCCCCTATAAACTTTGTTTTTCAACCATGAGCCTTTTTGATAAACATAAAAATTTTAAATTCAGAATAAATATTTGAGTAAAAAAACTGAAGACAAATGATTTGTTTTCAGCTTATATACAACAAGACAAGACATTCTTATATTCCTCTCCTGTTGCACCATTCCCCAGTGCCTCCACTCTGGAGATCCTTATTTTATAAGGAGCTCTAGGCCGTTTGCTCTTGAACTATCCAAACAGGACCAGTGACTAGTACTCTTGTTTTGTTCCTAGGCTCCACCTGTCCCATCTGAGCTACTCCCTTACCTCCTTGCCTAGTTCAGATCTGGAGTATAGCTTGCCTAGCCCATCTCCTGCCCTGCCAAGGATGGAGGTCAAATGCCTTAAGCTCCATTGCCAAAGTCTAGGTCACTGCTTGCTCTGGTGGAACCCCATGGTTACATGTCCCACACATGCACCCACCTCCAGCACCACCACTACAACAAGGGCCCCATGATAATGACTTTCCTACCTAGACTGCTTTTTATTTGCTGACTGAATCTCTCTCCACATATAGCCATCCAGATGGGCTCTGGGCTTACTCACCGTTAATCCATGGATTGATCCACAGATCTTGGTATCCGGTATCCTTCTTCAAGACATAAAAGCCATGGAATACAGCAATTCTATTAATAAGCAGTTCACTTCATTGGGGAGCTTACCATGTTACCACAGAGTCCAATAATATTACGCACTAAATGTATTTGAGGGTAAAATACTTAACATTTATTCTCCCTCTTTGGCTTGGAAATATTTTGGTATGTCAACATGTCATATAAGTATATGGTTTTCAAAAATAATATCTTTTCTGTCATGAAGTTCCAAAATGAGTGAGCGATTGGGGTGTTCTTCATAGCTGAGCAAAACCATTCATATAATATCTGGTCATTGAACAATGGAAAAGGATCCCTTACTACTGATGGCCAGCCTGGGAGGAGTAGTGAGAGGATACTGGCATGTCATCTCTTCGTTGTTGAGTAGCTAATTGTCTCCATCTATTCAAATGTATGTATTGAGTCCTTGCTGTTTTTAAGGCCCAAAGATAAGATACAATGCTGGACCTCCAGGATATCAATCCAGTAGGATAGCACAAAGATTAAGACATGTATACAAATAGTATAATGCAAGGCAAAATGTAGTAGGTACCAGAAAAGTCTGAATGAGGAACAATGAAGACTCGGAAGAGAAACAAATTTCACAGAAGTGAATTGTGAAAGATAAGTAGCTTATTTTCCAAGGAGATGGAAAAAAGGGCATTCTGAACTGAAGATAGCACGAGCAAAAACAAGGAGGTGGGGAAGCCAGGATGGTGTTTGAGGAGCAAGACCTGAGTCTTATGCTGACTGAAGGTGTTGAGTGAACTAGAGCCATTTTCTATCAGGCAAATCATAGCCATTGTACAACATCAGAAACACAGAATGCTATTATCATAAAAACTACCATGTAAGTAAAGTATCTTTTCTAGGGGTCATTCATTCATTCAACAAACATTTAATCACCTGCATTTGACCCTGGGACACTAACAAGATCAGGCATGGCTGATGTCCTTAAAGAGCTCCTGTGGCAAGTACTATGTTAGAACTTGTCATCGATGTTGAGTCTACAGAAATCAAAGACGGCTAACTGTACAGTGGGAAAACGGGAGGGTTGAGGGTAGAGAAAACTGCAATGAGTTATATGCATGCCTGGAATACAGCAGGAGCAGGTTTTGGAAGAGGAAGATGAGTTCAGTTTTAAATATATTATGTCTGAGGTGCCATTTGAATCTGTGGGTCTAGAATTGTAAGGGTAAAATTTATGCTAGAGTGAGGATGTAGGAGTCATGGTGTGAATGGTATTTAAAGATAGGGGTTTAGATGAGGTCACCTAGGGAGATTGTGGAGTGGAACATAGGCTCTATTGAAGGGTGTGTTTTTCCCCATCTCCTTGGGTTAATAAGCTCTTCATCTCTCAAAGCCTCTTTTGAAGGATGAGTAGGTGTTAACCAGATGTAAAGAGTGGGAAGGGAATTCCAAACAGGTAGATGGCATGTGTAAAGGTGTTTGTCAAGAGGTGGGCATCACTTGTTCAGTGAACTGCAAGTTACTCAGTAATGGCTCAAGCACAGGCTACATGAGGACAAGCAATGGAAGATGAGGCAGAAAAATAATCAGGATCATATTCTGTAGAATATGGGTTACCATTAAAGAATTTTAAGCAGGTCACTAATGTGATCAGAATAGCATTTTGGGAAAATATCACTCTGGCACGTTGAAGGCAAATTGGGAATGAAAAAGAATGGAAACAGAGAAACCAGTTAGGAAGCAACAGCAATACAATAGTCCAGACAACAGATTGTCAATGACTCAGCAAGGGTTTTGTGGTGGTCAAGGAGAGGATGTAGCATTTTACAGAGGGGAGAAAATTCTATTCGCAATTATAACTTTAGGGTGGCTCCTGTTAAATAAAAGACCCTTTAATCTGCTGACCACATTGACCACTTTGGATATGCAGAGATAGAGCTAGAACTGCCTTTGGGAGGAGAGAGCTGAATTTGCTGTGCATAGTAGGAAAAATTTAGAATTCTCAAGAGTAATCTAGGAGGGTGGTAATGAATGAGGCAGAATCATGAGAAGAGGAAGGAAGTGATACACTAGCAAAAAAACGCAGACCGTTATGTGGGATTAAATAGCCAGTGAGAAAAAATCTCTAGTGGTGAGTTAGCCAGAGGATTTTTACTAACAGGGCATCTCGTGTTCGATTTGAAGTGGTTTGTGTTGCTGTAATGTCAACCCCATATTCATTTCCCCAATTTTCATGCAATATTGAGTTTGTGGAAATCAAGAAAGAGGGCCGATGTGGTCAGTGTGGTTTGGAATGGAGACATTAATCGTCGGTTTGCAAAGTGCAGACTTAAAATATGGAGCCAAAGGGGGCCACAAGCAGATAGGCCTCCCCCTGCCCACACTTCCATCCAGGAATTCTAGAACTTTTGCAGAAGACTTTGGACTGTCAAAGATGGAATGAAGTTTTCAGTCTACTTTATCTGGATCTTAGATATATAAGTTTATATATGTATATATACATGAAATAATTTTTTCTCATGTCAAGTAAAATGACATACCAGAAGATGTGCCTTCTTTAACCTGAGACTTTGTAGACCCTCTGACTCTCATGTTTTGAAGCATTGCATTACACTCTTCATCTTGGGGAGTCATGCCATGCTACCCCTACAGTCTGATTTTCATCTCCACTGTCTTATGGACTTGCTCTGACCCAGGTCAACAATTCTCATTAACACTTTCAAGCTCTAGGACTCACCGAGACATTTTATGCTTTTGACTGCTCCTTCCTTAGTGCAGCTCTCTGCTTCGCAACATGACTCTCCTCTGGTTTCTCTCTGCCCTCTCCGGTCATACTCAGCCTCTGCTACTCTCTACAATCTGCTGAGTTGGTCTCGTCCAAACCCCCACATCCTTACTGCCAGCACAAATCCCACGCCCACCCACCATTCTAGATCCATTCAAATGGACAGGCACCTCAGACATAATGTATCTTAAACTGAAACCATCTTCCTCTTGCCAAACCTGCTCCTGCTATATCCCTCGTCCCATTTTGTGGTATTTTGGGCCACCCAAATTCCTGGCCCAGCCAGGAATGCAGGTGTCAACCTAGACTCTGCTCTTCTGTTGCTCCCTGCCACCTACATCTAACTAGTAACCAAATTCTTTGGCGTTGATGCTTTCTTAGTCACTGTTCTGTCGGTTCTGACCTCCTCACACCTGCAAAGTGTTCACAGTTAGAGTCTGTATCACTTCGTTTTTAGACCATTATACTGGTCTCCTAACTCGTCTTCCTGCCACCAGCCTGGGCCTCACTGAATCTGTGCTGCTCTTGGTTATACAGTCGTATTTTAAAAGCCTATAAAAAACATCATGTCACTCCTCCTCTTGAAATTCTTTGGTTCTCCTCCTGGCTTTCATAATTAAGTTCACATTCCTTAGCTTACACTAAGTTGTTCAGGACAGGTTCCTCTGGCTCTCAGCCCAGACCAGGCTTTTTAAGCAGACATAGAAATTTTTACCAGATTTTTGAAATGCATCTTAATACAGGCTCTGTGGTTCATATAGGCATGTAATTTGGCTGAGAGAAACTTGGTAAACATGACAATTTGGTCAAAACCTAATTTCCAGTTTTGGTGTACCACAATGATGCCACACAACTCTAGTCTATCTGGGAGATGCCTTTTTAGCTGTGATTTGTCAGCCAATCATTTCTTCTAAGGGCTTTTGCAAAAGTTAGAATAGCCAAATACTAAAGGATGAGCCGAAACAAACAAAATATGTAATGCCAGAGAGAAGACCAATCAAAATAATCTATCCAACAGCTACTGAAATTGCTTAAATAAAATGGGGTTGCTTAACAGTATGTAGGCTATCTTCCCCTTTTTGTAGAAAAAATAGTTATAGGTATGTTCAAATATGCATTTAAAAGGATTTAAGAAGATATACACTAAAAACAGCAATTGTTCTGTGTGGGTGGGAGTATGGGGATTCTTTTTGTCCTTTTGTGTATATTTATGTTCTGATTTTTCTTAAATGATCACATACAATAATAGTCCTATTCTTACTCCACCCAAATTTTCAATACTAGAAAAAAAGACTGAAATACTAACTTTTTACCAAATTGTTGGTTTTACAGAATTACATTGTCTTATGATTTCCAGCTCTTTTCTGTAATACCCTGTTTCCTCAAATTGAAATGTCCTTCCCCATTCCCCACCCCCACACGAGATTTTTTTTTTTTTTGCCTGGTGATTTCTCTATTCTTTAAAAATCCAGATAAAGTATCACCTTCTCTGAGAAGATTTCCTTTACCCTCATATCTGCTTTAGATCAAGGATTAATGGTAAAATTTGGCTCAAATTAATCTAACACCTATTTTGGTACAGCTTGTGAACTAAGAGTTTTTATTCTTCTGGAAGGGTCGATTTCCTTCGGATTCCCAGTGCTTTGAGATAGAGGGCAATTTCTAATTTGACTTGTTCTCTCCAGCATAGAGGAGAGTGCCTTGTACGTGGGAGCCACTTGATAAATAAATGCGTGGGTGCATGAAGGAATGATGCATGCTCCCTCCTTACACGAGAGTGTAAGTTACACGAGGACAGGGGTTTTATTCCTTTTGTTCACTGTGTATCTCTAGTGTCCCGAACAGTATCTGGAACATGGTAGGCACTCAGAAAATATTTGTGGACCTTAAGTCCATCAATATTGGTATCATATTTCTGAGTTTTGTAAGTCTTAGATTAATTCTTAATCTTTTAGAACATGCTATTTGGCGATTTATCAAAAGTCCCCCTTACTAGCCTCAGAAAAACAAAAAAGGGACAGTTTTAACTTTGTTGTGAAAGGAAGTAGTTATGAACTCTTTGCAAGAACATGTTGATTTACCCGTGTCTTTAGTGCATCTGAATGTAGACATTGCAACCTGTTATTACTGCTTCCTTTCACTCACTGGTCGTAATTATCGCATGGCAGGTATTAAATCAAGATCCTGCTGACACTGAGTTATTAAATACCTGTGGCAGCAGGGCTTGTGAAGCAGAGTGGACTCAGCATCCTGGCCCTGTTGCAAAGCAGGATGAGCTGTACTTGCAGAGATTAATGTGCACATATTAATCACAGCCTAAACACTTCATCTGCTCTTGGACGGTTTCCCTCCCAGTGAGTTGAAAGCTCTTTATAGAGGATGAACTAATTAGTTTTCCTACCAGCTCTGTGAGTTTCCAGGGAGGATGAGCTAGGATCCCTGTTCTGTGCTGAATAATGATCATCATACTTTGCATGTTCACAGTAAGGAATTCTGAAATAACATGTTCTAAACATGCTTTTTTCTTAGTGATAAATGTACCACTTAATATCTGCTCATACCATACTTGTCTTATTATGGACTTTATAATATTTTGTTTTATAGATTGAATGTGAAGGTCTATATCTTAAATTTTGTGACGTGCCTAGTCACAAAAAGCTCCAGCAAGGCAGCCTTTTAAAATGCAAAGGAGAAAACATGTGTCCTAATCACTCACTTGTGGTGAGAAGGCCTGGTCAGTCTCCCCAGCCCAAACGGCACCCAGCAACACATGCTAGCCTTTCCTCTTCATTCAGGAGGGCTGTTGCACACCTCCCTTCTGGTATTCCTGCATGGATTAATCAGTGACCCAGTTTATCAGCAAACTTTTTTTGCTCCTCTGTCTTATCAGAATGGATTTAGAAGCTGTTCACCTCTCACTCCTCCTCTTCAATTTGGAACAGCCCCATCCTTGTGCACATACAAGGGGCAGGGGAAAGGAAGGTCTGTCTTGTCTTTCTGTTCTGAATTCACACACACACAGGCATACACCTTTTTAAAAACCTAAATTTTAGCCTTTGTTTCTTTGAACAACAAGAATGAACATAATTATGAACACTGATGGAAAGTGGTCAAAATAGTGAAATTACTACCAAGGAAATGGAAATCTCCACTGTTCTAAGGATGGGGAGCCTGATTTGTGTCTGGATGGAAGCGGAGAAGTGCAGTGACGCAGGAGTATGGACTTTATGGTCGGGGACACCAACATTAACCTCTCTACGCTTCAGTTTCTTCATCTCTAAACTGGGGATAGCACCTCTTAGTGCTGTTGTGAAAAGTGCATGAGACAACTTAGTTCAGAAAATGTCCATCGCCCTCCCCCACCACATGGAGCCAGGGCACTGACTTAGGACACAGGACTCTGAAACCCTCTTTAAGTGATTATATCAGTGATCCTTATTCAGTAAGAGAATGGCTGAACAGTAGAGACACACTAAAGGAATGAGACTGAAGAACTGGTGGAGAAATTTTCTAGTGAAACACGATCCTTTCAGTTGTAGATAACCCAAAACTCTGTAGATGAAACAATTCTTGAATGAGTGGCCCAGAGAGATTGCTAAGACCACTGTTATAATCTGTAGGACACAAAGGATACATCACTAATCATAGTTAATACAAAGGACTTTAGAAAGGATTTGTAGCTTTTCATAAATTAGAGTGGAGGACTAGTGTGGAGTGAAAGCGATTCAATACATCTTTCTCTGTTTGAATTCAGACCCTTCTTGAGTGCCAAGGGCGGGGTGGAAGGATAGCTGAGGATTGTAAATACATGTGCCCATGTCCCCAAATGTATTTTGTGAATGTTGGCATCATCACAATTTGTGTAGAGTGAAAAAAAAGGCTGAGACCCACTGGACCAAGGCTTGTCCAAGGAGATATAAAGGGAGACTTGAATAGTTCATCTTTAGCATCAGCTACATGGTAGCTTTGAATTTAGGGGGCTTATCTTCTAGGCATTCCCCTAGTATTCATTTCCTTCCTACCAAGAAACTTCCTAACTTTCAATTTCTTTTTCTTCCAGAATAATTGATTTTAATAATAGTTAAGTTGACTTCGGTGTACCTATTGGACTTCGGTGTACCTATTGGACTTACGGAAATATGGGAGCATCAGCTGCCATCCTGGGTCTAGCATCAGTAAATCCAAGATGGTAATGGCCACATTGCCGTCTTTTCCCAACCCTTTATCTCACTATCAAAAGAGGCTTTTAAGAAGGTTCTTGATTCTAGTCCTTTAGAAAGAAGTCTAATCAGATTTTCTTAGACATGAGGAAACAAAGAATGCAAATGCTAAGGACCCAAACCTTGTTTGGGTGAAAATGTAATATTTTTAATATTCAGTAACATTACATACACACCTGAAAGATGTATCAACTCACAGAAAAGTATTAGTTTGGCTTTAAAAAAAAGGGAAAACTTCAAATGTATTGGGATTACAAAAATAACAGCACATTTCATTAACTCGTTATAGCTCAGAGTTACCAACACATCCAGAGATAAGACGAGCATCTTTAAATTAACTGCTTCCTGCCAAAACAAATCTCACAACATAAAAAAGTTTATGTTCATATTTACAGAAGAAAAATGCTATTGTTTCTTAAAATTCTCTTTGGAATTAATAGGTGAGGCTATTTTTAAAATCAGGGAACATTTCAAATTGAAGAAGTTATTTTAGAAACATCTCACAATCCATTTTATTTAATACCACTGAACAGTTCTGCATCCTCTTCTAAAGATCGTGTTTTTATCGCAGAGCTTCTGGAACTTCCACCTACAAAAATAGGGGATTTTCTTTCAATGAAACAACACAAATGATAGAGTGAAAAATACCTGTTAGGGTATGTCTCTTGCAGGATTCTCTGCGAGGAACTCAAACACAGACTTATTGCTGCATAATTTATATTATAAATTAGGTATCAATCACTTGCAACTCTGGGGTAAACGTTTTGACAAGTGATGAATCCTTTTGGGATGTAGATTATACTCCCTGATTTTCTTATTAAAGGAATTGGGATTTTTATATGTTGGAGTGTCTTAAAATGGTCCTGGCCCTTAGAAGACTCAGGGGTTAAGAAGGTGGCCCAGACATTACCTCTCAAATGGAACTGCCCTCACTCACATGGCTGCTCCTATGCTTCCAACCTGGTATGCTTACTCCCACACACTAAAATACTTTAAAATATTAATACGTTTTTTTGAGAGGAGACTCTGGTACCATCATGCAATGGAGAGCAACTCATTTACTAAATCTGCGCCGGAATGTCTGCTCTAAGGTCACTCACCCGCCTCAGCTGTCTCATGCTGCTTCCCCGAATCGCTTCCATGAGATTCTCATGAGCTGATCTCTGTGGGGTAGAAGGTCGGGAACTGTCTTCCGTTTTCTTCTCTTGCACTGACCTCAGAGAATTTTTTATTTCCTTTAGGACATTGTTTGGCTGTTTCTTAACCTTTTTCCCTTTTTTCTTTTTCTGTCCATTTTGTAACGCCCGTTTGGCACTCTCCTGTTGTTTGATGACTTCTGCAATGTTTCGGGTGACGAGCTTTTTCTCTGGGAGTGGAGGAGGAGGAGGGGGCGGCGGTGGTGGTAGACTCTGGGGGGGAGGGGGAGGAGGAGGAGGAGGAGGAGGAGGCGGGGGTGTGGCAACAGGAGACAGAGGACGGCTCCTCACAGTCTGGACTTTCCTGGGCGCTTTGGGGGATGACCAGGGAGAGTGCCTGGGAGATGCGTACGGGGAAGAGCCAGGCGTTCCTCTTTGCCAGACTTTGGTCCTGAGATTGGATCCTCCATCATATCCCTCTTGCTGTTTTTGCTCCTGCATCCGCTTTTGCCTCTGTTTATCCATATTTCTTGTCAAAATGCTCGTCATGCTCATTCGTGGTCCTGGCAGCTCGAAGTGGTAGCCCAGCCGCAGCAGCGTGGTGTTCTCCTTCAGCAGCTTGACGATCTCCATCTCCACCTGGCTGCCCATGATGTGCCTCTGGTTGTGGAAGCGCAGCTCCGTGAGCACCGTGTTGTGCTGCAGAGCCCTCATGATGGCCAGGATGCCCTTTCCTGTGATGAAGTTGGACTCCACGTTGACGCTGGTGATGTGCTCGTTGACTTTGAGCATGTCCGCGATGGCGATGGCTGCGCTGTCATCGGCGCGTGTGTTGGCCAGGCTGAAGGTCTTCACCACCGTGTTGTCCTTGAGGGCTTCGGCGAAGCGAGTAAGGGTCTGTGTCGTGATGTTCTCGATGTTGTTCAAATTGACTTCTGTGGTGTCGGGGTCATTGTTTTTAATCTTGTCCAAAGCATCCTCGATAACCGTAGGATTCCCACAAGGGTGAATGGCGGCTGGTGGCTCTGTGTTCCTTCTACTGCTGTCGTTGGTCAAATTGATGTTCTCTATTTGACTTTTAAATGTCTTTGGCTTAGAGCTGTCAGAACTGACACGATCATAATTGACAGTTCCATTAATACCTCTTGCGGTTTCAATTGTTCTTTCCTCTTCAACACTGTCTTCTTCCTCCTCTTCCTCCTCGGACTCCTCCTCTTCTGTATACACCTCCTCAGAAACCTCACTGTTAGTTTCAGTGAAGATAAGCTCTTCCTCACTCTCCTCTTTTTCTTCTTCTGCAACCTAAAGAGTATGGTATCATCATTAAGTTTTTCATTTTTAAGCACATTTTTTAAAAATTTACAAAAGTAGCACATGGCAAGTATTACAATACAAAAGTCTATAATTTAAAAAAAAGTCAGCAATCCCCTGCTTCTGATCTCCTTAGTTGTGGTGACCAAGGTTAGCATTTTGTTGCATAACTCTCAATAGCTTTTTATACAAATATTTCTTTTGTTTGCTACAGAATATCCAGAATTCAATTACTGAATAAAAATTTATTATCATCTTGTCAATTTGAACAAATAAGTCAGAACTTCAGCTTTGGAAAACCCTTGATGAATTTTCAATCTCTTGACTGCTGACTCTTAACTACTCAACTCCTCATCTACTTCAATTTAGCAAATTCAACTCTCTCTCTGGAATCACCCGTCTGTCCTTCCTTACTTCTCCACCCCAAACAAACGTTGCAACAAAAATATACAACACGTTAATGAGTTCCCCTTTTTGATGTTCAAAAATTCTTCCCCAAATTTGCCATCCATAGTAGATGTGACAAGAGCCAAGTGCTCTCTGCCCTGGCTTGTCTCAGTGTAGACAGAAGCAGGGGTGTCATTTGCTCCTCCAGCACTTTTCTACTTGATGCAGGAGAGCCCGGCCCCGGGACGCGGAGACACCACACCACCTGAGGGTGCTGCTGCTCCGGTCCCTGGTCTGGGGAAGAGCAGCTTAGGGGGCGGTGCTGCTGCTCAGGACAGCAGGAGGTCAAAACCCCGCTGTATGCAGAAAACACTGAGGTCACCCTTTTCAGCAAACCAGCTTGCAACCTCCAGTGAGGTCAGGGTGAAATGAGATGGGCTGCAGAAGACAAGAAGATAATCACCCGCGGTGCTCGCTGGATTCTAACCAGTAATGTGGAAACAGCACAGAACAGCAGAAAATCTTGAAGTAAGTCGTTGCCCAGCCTGATGGTCTTAAATTATTTAGCAGGTATCAATTATGAAAGGCTTTCCGGCAAACACAATTTCATTCTACCTTTGTCTTTCCTGTTTACAAGACTTACTGTACAAAGAAGCCCACGTGTCTAGCTATGGCCATACCACCCTGAGCTGCCCAATGTCGTCTGAGTTTGTGAAGCTAAGCAGGGTCCGGCCTGGTTAGTACTTGGCTGGGAGAAGCCCAAGTGACCTTTCTTTCTCTTTTTCTTGCTATCTTTTCTTTTTTTCTTTTCTTTTCTTTTTTCTTATTTTGAGACAGAGTCTCACTCTGTTGCCCAGGCTAGAGTGAGTGAGTGCCGTGCCATCAGCCTAGCTCACAGCAATCTCAAACTCCTGGGCTTAAGCAATCCTCCTGCCTCAGCCTCCCGAGTAGCTGGGACTACAGGTGTGCACCACCACGCCTGGCTAATTTTTTCTGTTTTTAGTAGTTCCTTGCTAATTATTTCTATTTTTTAGTAGAGACGGGGTCTCGCTCTTGCTCAGGCTGGTCTTGAACTCCTGAGGGCAAGCGATCCTCCCACCTCGGCCTCCCAGAGTGCTAGGATTACAGGCGTGAGCCACCGCGCCCGGCCTTTTGCTATCTTTTCTTATTAAAAAAAAAAGTCTGAAAATTGATGACAGAGCCCAGTGTTCCCTCATGCTATCTTTTCAGTCCTTTCTCTTTATAATCTCTGAAGCCCTAGGGCCCTCCCCTGGCCTCAAAGCCTCAAAGCCCTGATTCTTCCCTCTACGATGGCAACTTTTTGTTTTTACCCCCAGGGCTTTTGTTGCCTGAGGCATGTCAATGAGCTTTGGAAAACACTGTACTTGTTTCCAGGTTTGTTTGCCTGGTTGCTATCACAAAACAGCTTCCAGTTATCCACTTGTTTGGAGTGGCAGGCACCAAGTGATGGCCTGGGGAAGGGGTCAGCCACTCCTGGGATGACCTGCCCAGTCTTAATTTACTCTCTTCTTCACGAGCAGGAGGGAAAGGGATACTGAGAGAGAGACAGAGATGTCTGGTGGTAGCTGGCTGTAAGTCACAACCCAAAAACACCAAAAAAGAGCTTGGCTCTAGCTAACCCTCTTGGCATGTGTGAAGAGAGTAGGAAGACTTATCTGGCCAGCAGAGGAATAAATGGATTAACTGGAGGAAGGAAAGAATTGTAGGCTGAGTTCTCCTCACCCCCACCCCGCCCTAAATCCTGTATAATTCTATGCCATCTCAGCTGTGTGTGTGCGCATGTGTTTGTAAGTGTGTGTTTTTAGCTGTTTTAGTACTTGGAGGTAAGGGGATCTGTCTCAAAATCCAAGGTATATGGCTTTTTATGCCGCCATTAAATTTTATCCCCTTTGGTTTTACAAAGACCTTTAGGCTCTAACTGCAAGAACTGTTTTTCCCTCAAAATGTATCTGGAAAGATAATTATTTAGCAAAGCGAGTTGTCATGTAACATCTAAATGACACCTCTCTTGGAAAGCCTTCTTTGACACCCCCCTCAAATTATCCCTGCAATATGAGTTCTCATAGCATTATACCTGCCCCATAAAGTATCCATCAACTTTGTTAGGTTATTAGTATTAGGTTATTAAGACTGTTAGCTGGGTGAGGGCAGGGCCATGTCTGTTTTGCTCACCTACCACAGTGCTTAGCATGTTGTAGGAGTTCAGTGAATATTTGTTTCCTGAAAGGATCTAAGTTGACATTGATCAGCAGCAGCTGAGAGTCAGGTCTAGCTCTAGGGAAAGCAACGATAGAGTCGGGGGATGGGGGTAGGTGGTAAGGAGACCAACTCTCCCAGTTTGCCTAAGCCTGAAGCGTTGGTTGCCCAGGTAGCAGGATTTTTAGTTCTAAAATCTAGATAGTCTTGGAGAATCTGAGATGGTTAGTCACTAGGTGGGGGACATCTGGAAAAAGAACACCAGAAGGGAGAAAGGTGCCTAGAGATGGGAGGTAGAAGGAGGCCAAAAACAGACTTTGCCTACTTTGTAAAATGATTCTGGCACTAGGGGGACTGTTCTAGTGCAGATTTCCTTTATGCCACTGCCTTGGCGTCAACCCTGATACGTTGGAGAATGGAGGTGGGAAGGGGGGGTAGGGCGAGGAGGTGGGGAATGGTGAGGGGTGGAATGGGGAGAAGGTGGATGTTGGTACACTTAGAGAATAAATAAGGCAATGAGAAGGAGGTGACCGAGCATTTCTCACGGTCACCTCCCTGACATCATTACATGCACAAAGAGGCAAGAGGCTTGGTTTTCAGTTCTGGTTCTGTTTCTGCCCATAAAGAACTGATTGACTTTAGGCAGGCCACTAAACCTCTCTGGGTCTCAAAGAAATTACAGTATACAGTTACCCTTGAACAACAAGGGTTTGAACTGCGTGGGTCCACTTATATGTGGATTTTCTTCTGCCTCTGCCACCCCTGAGACAGCAAGAACAACCCCCTCTCTTCCTCCTCAGCCTACTCAACACGAAGACCATAAGGATGAAGAATTTTGTGATGATTCATTTCCACTTAATGAGTAGTAAATATAGTTTCTCTTCCTTAAGATTTTCTTAACATTTCCTTTTCTGTAGCTTACTTCATTGTAAGAATACAGTATATAATATATATAATATTCAAAATATGTGTTAATAGACTGTTTATATTATCAGTAAGGCTTTTGGTCAACCGTAGGCTATGAGTAGTTAAGTTTGGGGGGAGTCAAAAGTTAGATGTGGATTTTGGACTGGGGGTGTTGGTTGCCCTAACCCCTGCGTTGTTCAAGGGTCAAGTGTAGTTGAACAGTTCTTAAACTGTAGTGCGTGTCATAATCACCTCGAGGGCTTGTGAGACCACAGGTCCTTGGGCCCCATCCCCAGAGTTTCTCATTCAGCAGATCGAGGGGGGCCCTAGAATGTGCAGTCCCAAGGAGTTCCCGTGTGATGCTGCTGATTGGGCATCCACAATTTTGAGATGGTCTTTGTGCCAACAGAACTTAGTTTGAATTTCAGTTCTATTTGCAAACTGTTAACCTTGAATAAGTTTCTTAACTTCACACAGTCTCACGTGCAGAAAGGTAAGAAGGAAGTGAGATAATGTATATGTAATGTGAGGAAACGCATTGGCACCTGTGCCTGAGGTGCAGCAGATGCCCCAGCTGGGGGAGCTGGGCCACTGGGTCTCCTAGGGCCCCTGGGAACTCCAGTGCAGCGTAAGTTGTGTGAACCCAGGTGGGCAGGAGGCTGATTCTACAGGCGTTGCACTTGATTTTCATAAGCCTTTACAGAGCACCTGATAACCGAGACCCCTCACCGCTTCTCATGCTCCCTACCAGGGGGCTTTTCATGCAGCTGCCCCCGACCCACCCCTCAGCTGCTTTGAGTTTTTCCCAGTGGTGGGAATCGGATTTGCACCCCCCCCATCAGCAAGCTTCTGCTCAGCACTCCCTGTGACTGCAGACAGCTGGCCAGCGGGGAAAGTGTGGTGGGAGAAAAGTTAACTAGCCGAAAAAGGAATCAAAGTTCATAAACACGGCAGCCTTTCTAATTGAGCTGATAAGCCATTGGCAGTGATCAGCAAAACCTTTGGCAGGCTCAGGTGGGTTTTGTCAACAGCTGACAACAGGCTTTGCCTTTTGGTTCCCACCACTGTCATGACATTATGACATTAAAATGCCTTTGTTGGGTTATTGCTACAGTTGGCTGTTATGTGCTGGATGTTCTGAGACAATTTTATTCTTTTTATTAGGGAAATTCTTTAACAACTGTAATAAAAATGTCATTATATTTTATCAGACTTTGGATACTCATTCCCACATCATACGAAAAAAAAAAAAAAAACTCTTAAAATGATGGTTGTGGAGGAATTGACTGTCCTTCCTCCTCACCTCCCCTTCTAGCTCCTCAATACGGGTGGCTGCTGTGGCCTTGGCAGACACTGGCCAGATCCCAGTGGCCCTTCCTACGATGATTGACATGGACAAAGCTCACACACATCTTGCTGCAATTGTGGCCCACATACCCTATCAGCAAGATCAGCTAACAGTGCCCAGATTAGTACTGTGGAAGTCTTGCCGTCAGCCTTAGGCCAATTTGACTTTAGATGATTCCTGTAGAGTGCAGGGGTTTTAAACTGTTGTTCCTGGCTGACCTGTGTTCTTCCATAAATTCAGGGAGAATTTCTTTGTCATATTAACATTGTATTGCCATTGCTTTTTTCCCTAAGCAGTCTTTTGAACTTGCTTCTGGTAATGACTCATTTGACAAATTCGAAGTGACTGTTTACTAGGCAGCACACAAGAGCTTGGTAGACTTGAGTTCCAATATAAGCACATTTCCTGGCCTCAGAATCACCATTATAAAGTAGGAAGGAGTCTTAGAGATCATCTACACAGGTGTACTTAACCTGGGTCCTCAGATGGGTTTCAGGATGTGTGTCATATGAAAATCCTATGCAAAAGTTTGTATATATTTACATAAGCACGTGTGTATTTTCTTGAGGAGAAGGTCCATAACTTATCAAAATCTCAAAAGGGTTCTTGATTTGCAAAAGAAACATTGTATCTAACTCCCTCAATGGACAGAGAGAGAGAGAATCCTGAAGAAGTAACTGTTCAAGGTCTAACAATGTAATGACGGAGCCGGGACTAGAAACAAGGCCCCCCGACTCTCAGTTCCACACACTTCCCACCATCCCACACTTCCTGGTGTTGGAAAAAAAGAACTATTTTTACTATAGCCACCATCACAGTTAAAGCAACCAGAATTCCCATTATTGTGCTTACAGGAGAAAATAAATGTGCTTAATTGAAACACACACACACACACACACACACGCACACATGTATCTCAGAAACTTACATGCTATATTACCAAACTTATAGCTCAAATAAGACTTCTGTTTAGGAAAATATTTAAACCCATACCTTAGCTGTGAATTATTTTCCTCTTGAGGTTCCCATTTTTAGTCAAAGAACCCCAGTTAAGCATTTTACATATTATGATCCATTGGGTGGCCATAGAAGTTACATGACCATCTCAGCCTAAGAAATTTTTCAGTAACAGGTACAAATGGGTTATAAGAAGATTAGCGTGATGAGGACGGAGAAGTTAGAGAAAGCAGAGGTGCCTGGGTTTGGGGTGGGGTGGTGGGAGTAGCCAAGGAAAAGTCCCAGGAGCCTACCTTTCCACACTCCCCCAGCCTCTCCTTCTCCAAGAGTTTTTGGGACTCCTTTTCCCAATAAGCCATCAGTGCTTCTCTGCTGAATGTCCCCGTGGGGGTTTTCTCCGTCAGACTCTTTTGCCTTAGCCCCACGGGGAGGTTGCGATCAGGTTCAATGTCTTCCAGCTCTCGCTCCAGCTCCTTCAGCTCCTCAGCCGACAGGGAGGCCAGGAGCTCGTCCTCATCGATGGATTCATATTTACTAAGTCCTCTTCTGTAGCCAAAGGTAGACATGGTCCCTGCTTTGTCAGACCCGCAAGGAGCTTGAAGAATCAGGCATTCAAGGCTGCCAGAAGCCGGCAGAGAGGCAAGTAGGGGGGAAGGCAGGCCAGCAACTGTGTGTGCGAGGAGTGGCTGCAGTAGCCTTTTAAGAGTGGTGAGACAGGGCTGTGACAATGTGGAGAGGGGTGAAAGCATGCGCTGTTTTAAGCATCAGACGTCAGCTAGACATTTGAACACAAAGAATGTCACATCAGTGGTGGATGGAGGTCTCAGAACCAGTGGGGATTATTAACATACTGGCCAGGGCCATATTTAGCTGAGCTGATAGCTCAGAGGACAGGCAGAGAGTGTTTCAGACAAGGAGTAACACAGTTCTTACTGTGTGTTCAAACAACAGGGGAATAAAATGTATTTTGAAAATGACTTACTATCACCGCAATGGCCATGAAAAGATCCTTTCATTATAATTTTAGGGGTAGAGGCATGTCTCTACAATACTCTGTGGGTAGTTATTCTGGTTCTTCTATAAACATTCTGTGGGTGGTATTGATGGGAACAGAAGGTCATAATGATTTAGTACTTTATAATTGTATTGCACTTTGCAGTTTACAAAGCACTCTAATATAGTTCCCTAACCTAAGTCCTGTGAGATGAATAACATGATTCTCATTTATGGATTTTGGCAACTGAAGGCACGAAAAGATTAAGTGAAAAATTTGAAGTCAGACAGCTGGAAGTGCAGAAGTAGCTTTCTTCACTGCACAAAATGGCTTCCTTCTCACCATAAGTAGTAGTAAAAAACTAGACTTGCAAATAAAACTCCAGAAAGACAAATAAAAATACTGGGTGTGATTTACTAAGGACTGGACTTAGAGACACTGTCATTCCAGTACTAAGCATTTTACATGTTTTATATCATTTAATCCTAGAATACTGTAAGATGTATATTATTGCCCATATTTTACTAGTACTGGCTCAGAGAGGTTAAGTAACTAGCCTGGAAACACAGAGCTAAGAAGTGGTAGAGCTAGAATTTGAACCCAGATTTTTACCTGCACTGAAAATTGAAGGGATGCTAACTTGAAATTTTATATGAGAGCATATTCTTATAAATGTGTTAAAATAGATATATTGTTTACAGGAATTCATAAGAAAAATACCATTTTAGCATATAGATATAAAAATCTATTAAAATGTATATAGAGAGAAATATACATTTATCAATACATGTATAATATATAATATTTTGTTTATTCATTCAGCGGTTGGTGAATATTTGAGTTGTTTCTAGGTTTGGGTTACTATGAATAATGCTACTGTGAACATTTACAATGCAAGTCTATGAGTGGCCACGTTTTCATTTCACTTGGGTAGGTATGTAGGAAAGGAATTACTGGGTTATATCATAAATTTACTTTTTGAAAAACTGCAAAACTGTTTTCCAAAATGGTGTATCAATTTACCTTCCTGCCAACAATAGATGAGAGTTCCAGTTTCTCCACATACTCCTCTATTATTGTTTGTCTTTTTAATTATAGTTATTTTAGTGGGTGTGAAATGGTAGTTTTAATTTTTGTTTTCCTAGTAACTAATGATGTTGATCATCATTTTATGTTTTTATCAGCCATCTTATCTCTTTTTTGGTAAAATATTTATTCCAGTCTTACGCCCATTTTGAAATTGAGTTAATTGTCTTCTTATTAAGTTGTAAGAGTTCTTTATATATTCTGAACACAAGTGCTTTATCAGATATATAATTTGTAGATATTTTTTCCCATTCTGGGTCTTTTCTCTTGGTGTCTTTTGAAGAGCAAATACTTTTAATTTTGATGAAGTCCAATTTATCAATTTTTTTCTTCTATTGCTTGTGTTTTAGTGTTAGGAAATTTTTTTCAAACCCAAGACCACAGAGATTTACTCATGTTTTCTTCTAAAAATTTTATAGTTTTAGGTTTTCATACTTTCTACTCACTTTAACTTAATTTTTGTGTATGTAAAAAGTAAGGGTGTAAATTCATCTTTTTGCATGCAGATATCCAATTGTCTTAGCACCGTTTGCTGAAAAGACAATCTTTTCCCTTATTAAATTACCTTGGCACCTTTGTGAAAAATTAATTGACCATAAATGTAAAGATTTATTTTTAGACAGTCAATTCTGTTCTATTGATTTATCTGTCTATCCTTATGCCAATACTACATGGTCTTAATTACTATAGCTTTGCAGTTCATTTTGCGCTTTGCAATCGGAAAGTGTAAGTCCTCTAACTTTGTTCTTTTGCAAGAATGTTTTGGCTATTTTGATCTTAACTCATTGTGTGGTATTCTGCCTCCAAAAATAGCTATGACACTTTTCAATGATGCTAATAAGAGAGATGATGATGATGAAATTAGAAATTATGAGTTCATTGGTTTTTTTATAGCCTGTAGCATATAATTTTGTATAGCCTCGGTGGCAAAACATCTTTTTTTTTAATTTGAAATGGGTTTGGTTTTTGGCAATGACAGCGAACTCTGGTGGATGAGATGAGTTATTCATCTGTATAAAGACATTTTAGATAAAAGGATGAATGAAGATTACAACCATATAAAAACTACGTGCTTTTAAAAAAAAGAAAAAATACATATAAATGATAGCACAAGTTCATTCTTTTAACAATTATCTATTGAACATGTCTGATATGTTGACCACGGTGCAAGTTTTGGGGTATATAATTATGTACAAAAAATACTGGAATTGTGTTTTATTCTCTATCTCTCTCATGTTTGTAATTTTTCTGTAACATTTCTGTATTTTTTTTGCCAATTTACTAAATACACACTATATACTAGATTCTAATTTAGTTGCTGGGATTAGAGCAGTGAACAAAACCAACAAAGTCCCTTCCTTCATGGGGCCTACATTCTAGTTGGGGGAGACAGACAATATATAAACAAACACATAAATACAGAATAGACCAGACAGAAGTTCTATGGAGAAAAATAGAGCAGGCTAAGAAGGAAGAAAGATCATGGAGTAATATTCATGTAGGATGATCTCTGTAATAAGGTAACATTTGAGTATGACATGGGAAAGTAAGGACTTCATGCATGAAGATTATAATACACGTTTAGCATGACTACAAAATAATTACTCAGATATTCTTAGAATCACAAATTCCTAGATTCCAAAGAGACTTTGAAATACATGAATTCCCTATCAGCTCACTTCTGTAAGTGATCATCTAGTGTCTGCCTGTGAACATCTTTAGTGAAAATAACATATTTTCAAAAACTTGTTCCATTGTTGGATGGCTCAAATCTTTAGAAAATTCTTCTTTCTATTGTATTGAAACCGATCTCTTGAAAAATAAGTTCATATGTTTTTAGTTTTCTCACTGGGACAACCCAGAATAAATATAGCCTCACGTGAGTTTTTTCTCCCAAAAGTTGGGTGTCCCATGAATGACTCTGAAAATGGCTCCAGAAGAGAAAGGATTAAATTATTTTTGCCGTGTGGCTGCATCACTGAAAAAAAATTATGACCTCTCAAGGACACTACCTTAAAAATCATGGTTATTTAGATATCCTACTATCTTTGTTACAAATCACTCTGATTATGGTAATAATCAGATTGTGGTTATGGTAATTATCTGATTATGGTAATAATCAGAACTCATGAATGATCTTAGTTCACTGGATCCCCCTGCAAGTATCCTCCATAAACTTTAAATCTATTGGGTCAATTCTGCTGAGTGATCAAACACTAACACCTAACCCTGGCTAGACTGAAGTATGATGAATAATTTAGATTTTTTTTTTTTTGAAACCTTCTCTACACTGAAAAAAAATCCAATCACATATATGTTCCAAGCATCAGCATTTTATAGTTTGGAATTTTTACTTGGTCACATTGTGTTTTTGAGAATTGTTTTTAGAGTCAACAATAATACAAGCCTTTTGAAAATTAGCATCTTTTGTTTAAAAAAAAATTCTACCATGGGGAGAATTTTTTTTTTTTTCGTAGTTTTTTTATTCCCAGTCAAATGCACTCCGATACACTATATCTCCCAATATACTGCTAATTCCCTTTCGGTGACAATAGAGCTTCCTCTTTCAACTTTTTTTTTCCTTTTGGTTTTTTCCTGAAAATGCTATTGTTTGTGTTTGTTTGTTTATTCAACATACCTTTTCCAACTACCTGCTTGGGGACAGGTCTGTGCTGAAAGGTAGGATTACAAACAGAAAAACAGAAATTGATCCAGTCTCTGCCCTCAAAGAGTTCATGCTCATGAGAGACAGGCAGCCAGCTGACAATAACATAGTGCAGTGACAGCTCCAACCAGGCGCCAAGGACAGGAGAGAAGAAGCAACGCAGTCCATGTCCTTAGAGTCGGAGAAGGCACAGGAGCAGATTAAGAGCTTTCCAGGCAGAGAGAGCAGCCTTTGAGCAAAGGCACAAGAATATGAAAAAACTGAAAACGAAAACAAAAACAAAAACCGGACTTTGGCGGAGGGGTGTAAAATAGGTGGAGGTGAGGCAGAAACTGTCTCTGATTCATGTACTATTTTTTAAAAATTGCATTGGTGTCTGCCCCTGCCACTTTTTAATAGTCACCAGTACCATGCCCCGCACATGGTAGGTGCTTATAGTTGTTGAATACTTTTTGTTTGGAGGGCTCTCTAGCTCATGCCAAGGAGTTGTGGACTTTATTGTTACCTGTTGTTAAGGGGACGTCTCTAACATTACCCGATAGCCGTCATCCACAGCCATCGTTTGCCACAGTTGCCTAACAGGCCACTGCTCATCTTAGCAAACGTCCTGACATTAATGGAGACTCAACAAGAAAGTGATCAAAACTCACGAGAACCTCCCAAAATCAGCAACACCAGCCCTGCCAGCACATCTGGTATTTCAATAAATGGTGTTTATAGGTGGTGATCAGAGCCCTCCTAGCTACACATGTATGTCATACCTACTTCAGTCTAACACTCCATATGGAAGGACAGTCCCACTTCCTGAAGATGATTTTCTTTGCTTGTGGTTTATGTACTTTAGGCAGTTAATGTTTAGAAGTGTTGAGAGACCCTACCAATTGTTTTTCGTTCTCCTACTTTAATAATCCCCAAATTTCAGGAATAATTTGGTAATTTCAGAGATTATTCATACTTCAAAATGCTTAGGCATTCCTACTTATAACGCAAGGCAGAGTTTAATGAATGTATGAATATATTTAATTAATATATTTAATATTTAAATATTATATGGTATATAATATATATTTCATGTTTAATCAAAATCTTCATTACAGTGATCCTCTGCTTTATTCTTAGTCACAGACTAAATATGTGTCATTTTAATTATTTGAGAGGATCTGTATCCTCAAGCTTGAGAATGTTTCCTGAAACTACCTAGAAAATCTCTATCTAAGTGTCTTGCTGGTACCTAAAACTCAACCTGCCCCAGCCCAGTATTTTGATGTCCCTTTCTGCCTTCCACATCTCCACTCCCAGGCTTCCACATTTCTGAAAATGGTGTCCTCATCCACCAGTTGCTGGAGCCTGTGTGTTACCTCTGGTTCCTTCCTTCACCGACATTGTCATATTCGATCATAAGGCTTGGGCTCTTATATTTTAAACAGCTCTTGAATTCCTATTTCACTTCTTGCTATTCCTCTGGTCTCAACCTGAGTCTAAGCTGCTGTCCTCATTTTCTTGGGTGATGGTGACAATGGATTAGCAGTCTCCCTGATGCACTGTTGCATGATTCTTTCCCCTTTTCTCCGATGCAGCCAGAGTAACCTTTTAAAAACAGAAATCTCATCAGATCGTTCCCTTTCTAAAGCCCTCCAGCGGCTTTCCATTGTCCTGCAGCCAGAACCTTTAACCATGAGCTCTGGGCCCTCCAGGATCAGGCCCTGCTCACCTCTCCAGCCTCCACTTGGGTCACTTCCTGCAGCCTTCACACTTGAGCCACACTGGGCTGAATTCTTCACACTTGCTCCATCCCTAAGCCATTGCACTTGCTCCTCTATTTGCCTGGAAAGCCTTTGCCTCTCCTACTTTGCACAGATCTTAAGTAATGCTTCCTCAGGGAGGCCTTTCCTGCTGTCTGAGGCCAGCTTCGTTCTCCAGCTCCCACAAAACTCTCTTTCATGGCAGTATCCCGCTTGGAATTACTTGTTTCAAATAGGTCTTCACAGGAAAGGTGTTTTCTCCAAGGGAAGGGACTATGTCTGCCCCATTTTCTGTCCCCAAGGGATAGTGTAATTATTACATATCCAGGAAGTAGTCAAAAAAACCACAAAGCAGATGAGTTGGGGTGTAGGCAAGGGTGAATCCAAGTCGTACAGAGCCTGAGGATTATAGTGTTGGGGACCTCTTTAAGAATAATAATACAAAATTAGTTATGAAAGTGAAAATGTGCTTAAAACAATAATAGAAATCATGACAAACTACTGGGTCTTAGATGATTTAAACTTTTTTATTTTGGGATATCTTTAAGCAGTTTATATGAAATGCTTTCAGAGAAATGCTACCTAATTGCAACCTGGCTTCTCCCTGCACCCAGAGCTCTCCACTACTCCTGAGAACCCTAACATTACAAAGTCCTGAAGCTCAGGCTTCATGGTCAGTCTGGCTTTGAGTGTGTCCCCCAAACAAATGAACAAGCCCAACTGGCCACTAAGTGCTCAGGTCTCATGGTGGCATTTTTGTTCATTTTATGGATGGATCCTTTCTTATTTAAAATGTCCTCAGATTGCTGATGCAGAAATGTGGAAATCGTGCTATCTTGTCATTTACAAATTTGGAAACTTGGAAATTCTTTTATTCTCACAAATGTTAACAGGCTGTTTCTAATTTTCACCCTCCTATAATACTTGCCTTTAAAAAAAAAAAAAGTCTTATCTAATCTCTCTCACTGTACAGGGGCAAGGTTGCCTCCTGAAATAGATCTAATGTGTTTCCCACTTACACAGGTTTGGATTTTCAACATTTCCTACAGAGGGTTTGTAATTAGGCTGCTGAACTGATGTAATGGCTCCTAAGGAAGCTAAGCTTCCGACTTTGCTCAGTCTGTTTGCTGGGAGCTTCTCAGATGGCTGGGAAGAGGCTCCCAGGGGAGAATGTCAAGCAGAGGTCACGCTCTGCACAGACAACAACCAAACAGGCCACAGGGATCAGATGAGAACTGGCAATACCCTTATCAAGTCTTCACTCTCAGGCTTGGCAGCCAAGCAAATCTCTCAGCTATGTCAGCTTGTGGTAGTGAGCATGAGTCAAATTTAAAATTATTAGAGCTATTTATAATATAATATCTTGCAACTCCATAACATTTATACTTTACCAAATACTTTTATATACAGTCAGTGTACCAGGCAGTATAACATAGTTATATGATCGCCATTTAATAATTGTGCATACTACCACTTACTGTGTGTGAGGTAACACTTGAAATAAACACGACTGTATTACCTCCATTTTACAAGGGATAAAAATGGGTTTTGAGGTTCTGAAAGGTTAAAAAAAAAATCTCCATAAGTATGCTCAGCTAGTAAATGGTGGGTATAGTTATGTTCTATAAGTCCAAGATGCTTCTCACATTGAGGTCTACTAGTTTGACATTTCAAAATGTACCAAAGTGAAAGACGGATGGGATGAAAGATTTGTAATAGAGCATCTAATGTTTTACCTTGTGTATGGTAGGTCTGATTACCATTTGTTGATGTGATTCAAACATGTAAAAATGAGTCCCATGTAAGCAAATGAAAAGATAAACTGATGTTAAAACTGCAAAGACAAAAAAATGATTTATAGGAAAAAGAAAATGGAGAAACAAATGGCTGAATTTTATCAGTCAGGTTTTTCATCTTATACAGTAGGTTACCAATATGGAATTGCACTTACGGAACAGGAAACTTTTGGGATACATCAACTGAAGTTCTAATAAAGGAAATTTTGCTTGGGGTGGACTAGAAGGTCTTCCATTCATTTTAGCAACTACCTTAGCTGCAACCCCAAGTGTTGGTGTTACGGTTTTGAACAGAGTTGCTCACTATGGTATTAGGAAGAATGATGGGGAGGGCGAGAGCCCAAGGCATGGGTCTTTTCCTTGGGATGGCTCCCTCCTCAGGTTGGTGATGACTGTCACTTTAGAAAGTCCAAGTCCTGCAGGGAAATAGGACCTTAAAGGTTAGAAAAGCTTAGATCCTGTGGTGAAGGGGGGTAGAAACATAAAGTCAGTATCAGAGGACAGAAACATGGGGACTCTGTGCCAGATGATGGGACAGTTAGTGCTTGAAAGCTGGTATCTGCTTACTGAACTTTCTCATTTGCAATTTTATCACGAAAATCAAGGGCACTGTCTTTTCACACAGACTCATGGCTGCTAACTGACCTGTATACTTCCATAGTTCCCCTGTGTTTTCAAGATCCATGGCCTCTGGAGTGTTTGCCTTCTCTGATTTTCTGCCTGGCTCTCCCCCTTTTCTCCTTGTTCTCCTTTCTGCTGCATCCTCAGGGAATCTGAGCTAGTTTTCAAGGGTGTTACAAAAAACATCCTACTAGTTATATGATCCTTTGCCAATTCATGTCTTCAACAGTACTGGAAACTCACTTTTAAAAACAATCTACATGTTTTTGTGTATTTGTTTTTTCAATTAAAAAAATGGAAAAGTTATATTACAAGCAGCATGAAGATGTCAGAGGCTGGCAGAGCAAGCTGCATTTGTCTGGGTTTGTTACCAAAAGTTCAGTACTTGTCCCTGCGGCCAGGACGAGTGGTTTGAGGAGAAGGGAAGAGGAGTTTATTAATTTGCCAGCAAATGAGGAGGATGGCAGACTCTGTCTTAAAGTACCAACGTCCTATCTATAAGCAGAAATACAGAGCTTTTAAAAGGAATTTTCCGATTTGGGCTATTGCTGTTTATACTCTGGTGAAGACAATCTCCTGATTTCTGCCCAGACAATTCCACTGAGCCATCTCCAGTGGTACAAAGAATAAAGGACACTCCCCTGCCCTCTGATTACTGGCTTTGGGCAGGAATGTGGGTTTTAATTCCCAAAAAGAGTTGGGGAGGGGTTTAAAGAGACAACTTGTAATACATTTTGCCCTTCTTCTGGCCTTTACTTCTGTTACAGCTTGAAGTCCAGTAAGATCAGTGAAGGCAACAAGTTTTGTGTTGCCCTTGAAGGCTGTGTCATCATCTGCTTTTACTGGTCTTATCAGCAGGACAAAACTAATAAATCATGTGCTGTTAGCATAAGAACCAAATGCTTTCCTCGGAGCCAGATTCCGTTGTTTTGCTGGGCCACCCAGCGAGGTTGCAAACACAGCAGCACCTGCCAGCAAGAGACATGCTGCTCCTATTCTTTTCTTTAGGGTGACTTATCAATGTATAATTTGCACACCATAAAATTCACCCACCTTAATTGTAAAGTTCAACGATTTTTTAAAAAGTGGATTTACCAAGTTGTGTAACCATCACCACAAACCAATTTTAGAATATTTCTATTACCTCAAAGAGATTCCTTGTGCCCACCGCCCAGACAGAAGCCAGACAACCTCTCATCTGTTTTCTGTCTATATATATTCACTTTGTCTGAATATTTTATGTAAATGGGATCATACAATTTGTGATCTTTTGTGTCTGGCTTCTTTCATTTAACTTAATGTTTTTGAGGTTCATCCAAGCTGTAGCATGTTGACACCATTGTATGGATATGCCACATTGTGTTTATTCATTCACCAGCTGATGAGCATTTGAATTGTTCCCAATTTTTGGCTGTTGAGAAAGATGACCTCCTATTCTTGATGAACTGGAAATGATGAGATAGAAAGAACTTGGGATTAGGAGTCAGGAACCCCATGTTGAGTCCTAGCTCTGTCATTTACCACCTTAGTTGACTGTAAATTTCATTTCCTTATCTATAGAGTGGACGCTATTAACCCCTTCCCTGCCCTGCTCCTAGAGTAATTGTAAGAATCAAGTGAGATGATGTGTGTGAAATGCTTTGTGAGCTGTAAAACATGGGACAAATGAAAAACATTGTTACTGAAGTAGTCTTTACAGATGTATTAAAATGGACTCAAGATTCTTTCCATATTCATAAAACAAATGATCAAGTCTCTGAGCTGTAGAAAATATCTACACTTTTCCTTCTATGAACTTGGGTTTCCCACCCTTTTTCCCTTATCAAAGCCTGTTATTTACAAAGGCTCTAATATCATTCTACCTCTCTCAAATTTACTTGATTTTAAGCCTTATTTTTGATTGTGAAATAAAAGGCTTTGTTTCCTGTTGAAGAGAAGATCTTCAGATACTCTAGAATCACTGTAGGAAGTATACAACTCAGTATTGTTGAAATTCAGGTTTAATCAGGGCACCCTCCAACCCACAGACTCAATTTAACCACTTGGGCTACTTCAGGTGATTGTGAAGGGCAGGCCCCACGTGAGGAAACTGGGTGCATAGTTGAGCCCAGATTGAGGGGCTTCCATTGAGTCAAAGCAAAACCTGAACAAACGTTAATCCTCTAAAGTGATTAAAATTTTTGCATCATTGAAACAATACTAAACCAATATGGGTAACTGTGTTTAGACGTTCAGGTACATAAATTGTTGACCACTGCATGTCATGCCTAGTTGTATAACTCGCACAAAGCATAAAAAAGAGCTTCCTTGAGAAGATGGTGTAGACTTTGTTTCAAACAGAAAGAACCAGATACTGGTGTCTCACACCTACTCAATCCAAAGATAAGTATCATATTTAGTGCTTCCCTTCTACCTTTTCCAACAGTATAGACTGCTTCCAAGAAGTTTTATCCTAAATCTCATTGGGAGATTGCAGGTTGGAAGGTTTTCAGGGCAAGAGCAATGGCTGTCCCCAGTTTACTGGAGTCTGAAGCACAGAATGTTGAGTGCCTGTCAAGTGCCTCTGGTGGAATCGCTGGCCAATGCAGCATTAGAACTCAGGCGCTCCCAGTGCCCAGATTCAAATTACTAGACTGTAGCCTTCTGAAAACAGCAAATCCCCAGACATCTCTAGCACCGAGGTTACACAACACAGGCCACTGAGGTCAAATAAGTTTATTCCTTCTACACATCTTCTCCCCTGAGAAGCCCTTTCTTCCCTTGTCAACAATTAATAATCAGGGCTTTACTAAGCAAAAGAGTATGTGGGGTTTTATTGCCTAGAGACAATTCTCTGCTAAGTTTTCATTCTGTCAATGTTGTCAAAGAATTTAAAATGATAGTGAGATGCCATATGTATTCCTAACATTATTTTTTCATCTTTTCAGATCTAATCATGACAATCTGCAGCTCTGTGCCATTAAAGACCAGGTTCTTGACTTTTGTAATTCTGTCATTGGCACCGCCACTATGTAATAATGATAAGGGGAGCTGAGGTTTCACATGCACTTACTCTGTGTTGCATATAGTGCTTTATACACTCATCTCAGACCTTGTTCAAAATCAAGAAACTAATAATGTGCACAGCCTGGTTCAAAATGGTTCACAGTCTTTTTTTTTATGGTAATATTTATTTGCATATTTAACTTAAGATACTATAAAGGTAATTGAGTTTTTTTGGTCTATTTTTGTATTTTTTAACTAACAACTGTATATATGTATAGTGTACAACATGATGTTTTGAAATATGTATACATTACAGAAAGGCTAAATTGAGCTAATTAACATATGCATTACTTCACATACTTTTTTTTGTGGTGAAAACACTTAAAATCTTTCTTGTTTTCAGTGCATTGTTATTAACTATAGTTACCATATTGTATAATAGATCTCTTGAACTTATTATTCCTGTCTAATTGAAATTTTGTATCCTTTGGTCAACAGCTCCCCAATCCCTCCTACCTCCCACCACTCTACTTTCTGCTTCTATGAATTTGCCTTTTTTAGATTCCACATATAAGTGAGATCATGTATTTGTCTTTCTGTGCCTGGCTTATTTCACTTAATATAATGTTTAAGTATAAAGTACATGTCCTTGCCTAATGCATTACATATGGCACTGCAATAACCTGCAATACTACAGTGCATGTATGTGTACATATTACATGTGTATATGTTATATACATATACTCATGTGTATATATGTATGTAACATTTATTTTATTTCATAAATAACTTGAAGCAGCTTAGAATTTTTTCATGTCCTAAATAAAAAATTTCTGATTTGGATGGTGGTTATATACATAAGAATAATGACTTGAATCCAAAAGTTGGATAGAAATTTCTAGTAAAAGGTCAATGACTAGTGAAAGGCTTAAGTGTGTTCTCTTTGTCATGAGAGACTCCATCCTGTTTTAGTTTCCATGCTATATGACCCATATGATTTTGTTCAAAAGCCTGCATTAAAGGGGGTACTACCTATGAGTATTATATAATTGTTTTCACATCTTCAGCACTGTCACTGTATTGCCTGGAAATGTGTCCTGTGACTAATTAAAAATGATTAAATGATATTCTTCAGGAGGTTTGCTTTCAATGTCCCTCTTGAAATTATTTTTAGCCAGAAATGGAGATCCTATTTAATGGTGGCCTACAGAAAAACTAAACAGAAAAAAACAAAACAGAAAAAACCACATTCAGACAAGAGTTCAGATCTGTTTTTTTCCACCCAGAGTCTGTGTGATACAAAACAAAACACAGCGGCTGAAACAGCCGCAGACATCTTGGCAGCATGGGAAGATGGCATCCAAACCCTACCACATCGATTCCACAGTGGTTAAACAGGCACCACGGTAGAATGTTTGGCTTCTCCTAAGGCTCACTGGGGAGGTGCAGCTGTTACCCTCTCCCAGATAAAGTGACACACTCTAGCAGAAACAGAGTCCTAATGAGATGGAAACTAATTCCTCTTTCCATCCAGCCCTCTCAAAAATAAAAACACTGCTAGAGGACAGGCACAATGGCTCACGCCTGTAATCCTAGCACCCTGAGAGGCAAAGGGGGGAGGATTGCTTGAGCTCAGGAGTTCAAGACCAGCCTGAGTAAGAGTGAGACCCCATCTCTACTAAAAATACAAAAATTAGCTGGGTGTGGTGGTGCAGGCCTGTAGCTACCATGACAGCACTACACTCTACTCAGGGTGATAGAGCAAGACTCTGTGTCAAAACAAAACAAAACAAAAGGATAAAAACACTGCTAGAAAAGTCCAAAATGTGGTGAGCAAAAGGTCAAATCTGTTTTGGATGTAGCAATTGCTTCGGTTTCATAAGACACATTTTTTTCTCCTGCTTCACAAATGCCAAAAGAACCACTTTTAAAACCCACAGCATGTGCAGTTAAGTCATTTCTTTCTATCCAAGTATTTCTTGAATATATTCACACAAAAATACATCAAAGGAAAATGTCAAAGCTTTAGTGTACTGAAGCATCATACAGCAGACTTACATCTTCACTATTATTTTTTATTTATTAGAGCACTATTTTTAGGTAACAATAAATTTTAATCACAATTAAGAAAGCAAAATAGAAATCATAAAATTACACAAAACATTACAGGTGAGTTTAAATACATCACAGTTTAATTTATATAAAATATATCCACTAGGGAATATAAGAGGTTAAAATTATAGCCCTAATTGTACAGGTTTTTTTCCCCCCATACTTATTTATCTTTCAAAGGTAACTAAAGCTAAACACAACTTGAAAAATGTACAAACCAGTGAAGTATTACCATTGAAAGAGTATAGTAACTCTTAAGATAAAAATAAATATAAGAAAAATACATTATTAAAATCTAAGAATAATGGATTTAAATAATTACATTACAAAGATCACATAACTAATTCAGAAATTCAAAACTATTATTTTACCATGAGGTCACCGATTATTTTTGTCTGGGTTTTATATAACATTCAATATATCCAACAAATAATTATTGAACTCTCTTTATTCTCTAGGGAATGTGTTTGGCCCTGAAAAAGCACTGGAAAATAGAACAGGCATGGACCTGCCCTCACAGAGCTTACAGTCTAGCAGTCTAGTGAGGAAGACAGATGGGGACATAGGCACTTATAACACTGCATGAGAAGCTCTGTGCTTGGGTCTCCATCCTAGAGGAAGTGATATCTCAGCTGAGACCTGCAGGGTAAGAGGGAGTTGATCAGGTGAGGAAGAGCAGAAAAAGTGGAAAGAGTGTTTCAGGTGGAGGGAGAAGGAAATGCAAAGACCCTGAGGTGTGAGAGAGCGTGGTCTATTCTATGGCAGTGGTTTCCAGCCACAGTGAAATTTTCGCCCATCAGTGGGGGAATAAGGACAGTGAGGTAAGTCTTTTCAAAGCTAAAGTCAATCAATTTTAATGACTAAGTTTATGACTACCTTATTTTCTGGCATTAAAATGGCCCCTCTTTTATGAAATGATGATGATAGTAGATGGCATTTTTTTTTAAAAAAAAATAGGTGATCCTATTTTTAAAATTAACAAAGCAAAAACTACCAGTGTATAAAATCTTAAAGTCTAGGAATCACTGTTTAAAGAGTAAACTTTTAGAGGGTGTTTAATATAGTTAAAGGGAAGGGAGGAAAGGGAGACATGAAGAGATGAAGTGAAAGAGGAAGGCAGGAGTTATATCATGAAGGGCCAGGAGAGAACTTTGGACTTTAACCTAAGAGCAATGGGAATGACCTGAAGCAGAGGAGTGAGGCTCTACCTAGTGTGTAAAGGACCCTTCTGAGATGCCGCGTGTAGAGTGTGTATGGGAGAGGGTGAGACAGAAGCAGGAAGCCAGACAAGCAGCATTGTATTATCCCAGAGAAAGGAGACAAAAACAGCCTTGAGGCCCAATCCAGGGCACTGAGGAGAAGAAGATGACTTCAGGAGATAATAGGATTTGGCAATTTGTTATACTGGGTGAGGAAAATGGAGTGGTCAGAGCTGATGTCCAGGCTTTTTCCTTTGGAAACTGAATTGATCATTGTGCTAACTACTGAGCCAGAGAATGCAAAAGAGAAAGCCTTTTTTTGTGGAAGACGGTAGTGAGTTCATTTGGGGACATGTTGAATTTGAGGTGTCTGTGTGTTCAAATGTCCATCAGGCCAATTGTCTGCATGGGTCTCAAGCACATGCGAGAAAGAGCCGAGCTTTGGATATGAATTTTGTAGTCACCAGCAAAATGATTGAGACTGTGGAGGTGGATGAAATTTCCCAGAGAACGATGCATAAGAAGAGAAGTGGGCTTAAGATATATTACTAAAGGACTGGCAGGAGATGAGCAATGTAGAAAGAAATCTGAGATGGAGTGGCCAGAGAGGTGGGAGGAGAGCCAAGAGAACAAGGTACTGTGAAAACCAAGGGAAGAGGTACCATTTCAAGGAGCGAGCAGACAACAGTGTCAGGTGCTGCAGGAATCCATTGGACAGGGGACTGAAGGGTGCTCACTGAATTGAGCAACAAACAGGTTGTTAGGGACCTTGAAAACAGCAGAGGGGCAGATGCTAGATCACAGTGTGTGAACCTGCAGGCCGGAGGAGCTGTTTTACGCAGTGAAGCCATTAAAGACAGGGGAAATAAGTCAGCAGCTGGCAAGAAATGTGGATTTGAGAAAGTGGTTAATTTGTTTTTTAAACATAGAGACTTGGTCATGGACATTGTGGGAGTCACTTGATAAGAGTTTGAAGACTTGTAGCACATGAAGATAATCAGCAGTAATTCGAATACAAAATATTGGCTATCTTTAAAAACATAAAGGTCTTTAAAGAAATAAATCATGATGTTCCCATAAGAACATTCGATTTACCTATAAAATTGTCAACGGACTTAAATACACTTAAGGATGCAAAATGATTCCAAGAAATTCTTTGAGGGAATCACATTTTAAAATATCTTTAAAACCATATATTAAAATATTAATTTTAAGTTATGGCAAGTTTAGCTCTTGTCCATAGAGATCATACTCTTTAAATAATATGTATCTTTGAATAGCTGGTGGTAGAGGAAGCTTCTCCAGTAAGGTTGGCTGGCAGAGTCTTTGGAGTCCCATAAGTCTTCGAATTTTTAACCGACACAAATGCTTTAATGAACAAGGATTCTCTAAAATGAATGGGGAAAACAAGCAAAAATTTAAAAAAATATTAGTGGATTGATCTCTAAGATACAGATTGTTTTAGAATAACATGAATAGAGTCCTTCTGAAAAACATGTATGTGCACTTTAAGAAGTGGTGATTTTAAGTGAAATTCATATTGCAATTAAGTATTTTAGACCATTCCACTAGAATGTAAACTCCATGAGGGCACAGATTTAGCCTGTCTCTGTACCAGGAAGAGTTTGGCTCATAGTAGGTGTTCAACTAGAATTTGTTAAGTGAATGAATAGACTTGATTTTAGAAAGTAAATATTCATATAACCTGTTCATTTTTTAGAACTAAGTATTACAGAAGCCAGGCATGGTGTCACACACCTATAGTCCCAGCCACTACAGAGGCTGAAGCAAGAGAATCACTTGAACCCAGGAGTTCTAGGCTGCAGTGTGCTATGATTATGCCTACGAATAGCCGCTGCACTCTAGCCCGTGTAATATACTGAGAACCTGTTTCTAAAAAAAAAAAAAAAATCTTTTTGATGAATAATTATCCAGGAAACATTGATGCAAGTGATTCCATTGCATCCATGGTTCAATCTGATGTTTGTTTCCAGTGTCTGATGTCTAAACATTTTATATTTTCAAAAAAGTATACTAACGTTATTTAAATATCTGTTGTTAATCTTTATTTTCAATTCTTAATCTATATTATATAGATCTATAATCATATTATATAGATCTATAATATATTGATATATTATACCAGCAATATGAATTAATGAAAGGGCAGCATAGCACACAGGCTTGGGATGTAGGTTCTAGACTCAGTCCTAACTCTGCCACTTAGTATTTGTGTGACCTTGGGCAAGTTACGTAACTGTGTGATTTTATTATAGTATTCTCATCTGTGAAATGTGGATAACATTAATGATATCTACCTCACAGGGTTCTTTAACAAGTAAACAAATTAAATCATATTAAATCAAAGTATTAGAAAAGTGCTTGGCACATTGTAACCACTAAATAAATGTTAACTATCATTCAATTTAATAATTGTGATCACATTTCTATTACATTTGATATTATAAGCATTCAAATTATATTTTTTAAAATTAAAACAATGCTTTCCAAAAATTAAGGCAACACTATTATTACCATAATAGGTAGGAAAAAAATCCATCTTTTTAAAAAAATTACTATTTTATTTTTTTCCCTAACAAATACAGTCATACATATACCTGGAGGAATCCTGACATCCAGTGGTTAATTGTGCTCATAGCAATAAGCTGGCTTTGAGTCTGGTTGCAATAACGTATGACTGAAACAACAAAAACTCCCTGGTTTTAGTCATACTTGGATTGCCTTTCCAAAGTCATTAGGATTGGTGATTCTTTTGCAATAAAAATATGTGGACAATTATTCCCATTTAGAAGCAAAATCTATTCTTTCTATGACAGGAGTACTGTGGTATTATAGAAAGAGCCTGTGTTTTTCAGTAAGACAGACGAGGGTTCAAATCCTTGCTTTCTCTGTTTATAACTTTGGAAAATTAATTTATCTAAGCCTTTGAGTTTTTTCCTAGTTATAATCTCCGAACTGTTTTAATATTTTTATTGCAAAATAAAATACAGATAGAGAAACTGCACACATGTATAGTTTTCTAAGTTATTATAAGTGATTAGGTGAACATCTTTAGTTACCTCCAAAGTCCAACCAAGGTCATGACATAGAACTTTGCTAGATACCCTAGAATTTCCTCCACAATCCACTCAATCTTCACCCCTTCCTTCCCCCATAAGTAACTACCCTTCTGACTTGTATAGTAACCAGTTCCTTCAAAGTTTCACTAAGTGCACTATCCCTACATTATATAGTATTGACAATATTTCTTTTAAAATTTTATGTCCTTTAAATATTTTTTAATCTGCAGTTTCTTCTCTGCACCCTCTTCTTGTCCTTTCAATTAATTCTTGAAGAACCCAAATGCCCTGTAGTTTCCGACAACCTGAATTTTATTGATTACATTTTCACGGTGCAGTTCCATTGTCTTCTCTATTTTTTGCAAATTGATAGCTGGATCCAGGGACTTGATCAGACCCAGGTTTGATTTCTCTGGCAAACTTTAGCTGCTGCTGTGTCCTTTCACTGGGGGCTGCATAATGTGATATTAGCAGCAGTTGATACTCAATAATTATATCCTTTAGTTTACTGGGGACAAACTGCAAAATGGTGATATCTAATTATATCAAATAATATAATTTGATATACTTATATCAAAGTGGGAGCTACAAAATGGTGAATCCAATTATATAACTTCGTTTTCATTTATTATTTGGAATATTTTTATTAGGGGATGTTTTTGCTCATTTACTCTTTGGTTACTAATGGCACAAATCATATAGGTAAACAGTTAAATCTTTCTTTTTATCCTAGTTTTCAAGGTAATAAGTTGATCTGTTCTCTGGAGCTGACCAGTTTTTAAAATATTATATATTTAAACATATTGGATAGGTTTCAACTTATTGAAATAATTATCCTTTTTGAAACTTAAATTGTCCTATCTTTGGCCAGTGGGACTCTCTTCATGTTGGTTCCTGACTTCTTTTGACATGATTCTTGAAGTATTTAAGAGTTTCTTTGCTACCTGGTATCCAGCTGTTCCAGGTTCATCCTGTACATTTCCTTCCCTAGATATGAAATAATCTATTTCTCTAAAAAACCTTTGTTTCTTTTTGTAGAAAATGCCACTTCCAGGCCAAAATCTGACTCCTAGGGATGTTCATTGCTACTGGGTTCATCATTATTTCCAAACCCTTTCTGGAGGGAAACATAGGCACACACACACAGCACACATGCACACACGCTTTCAAGGTAGCTTGTGAGTTCATATTGATACTAGTTCACATTCAAGACTAAAGGATATTTCTTTAACCTCTTCTGTTTTATATCTCTGTTTCCTTTCTTCCACACTGACAAACAATCCTGGGTCTCCAGGATACAAAGAATAATGGTATTGGAATATTCCTTAATTACTCATTTACTGAATGCGTGTCATTCTCAGCATAATAATATTAATATTATGATATCATCAATATTTTAAAATAAATACGTACTTTATTATTAAATATTATTTATTTATTTTATTTACCAATATTTAAAAATAAATAGTTGTGCCATATCTACTTTATCAGAACATATAATCATTACATGTTATATCTTATCCTTTTTAAGTCTCACTTAATCTTGGTATTCTGTTTAATGCTAGTCCTTATGTTGCTATCTCTCTAACCATTTTGAATTGTCTAAAGGTCACTTCTTAGTGGATCCTTCAATCAGAGAAATAAGATTTCCTGGGTTCTCTCATGCCAACAGCAATTTGCCTGCGTTGATAACTAAAAGTCAGTTTTGCTCTGTATGCATCATTGGCTCACATCTTCCTTCCATGGGTAGTCTTAAATATGTTACTCCATTTTCTTTTGGCATAAAGTGTTGTTGATAAAAGTTTTAATAATAATCACTTTTCCCCCCATAAGTCACTTGTTCTTTTCCTCTATATGCCCAAAGGATATAGTAATTTGTAACTTGTAGTTTCAAACTTTCTTTTTTTTTTTTTGAGAAAGAGTCTCACTCTGTTGCCTGGGCTAGAGTGCCGTGGCGTCAGCCTAGCTCACAGCAACCTCAAATTCTTGGGCTCAAGCAATCCTACTGCCTCAGCCTCCCGAGTAGCTGGGACTACAGGCATGTGCCACCATGCCCAGCTAATTTTTTCTATATATATTTTTAGTTGTCCGGTTAATTTCTTTCTATTTTTTAGTAGAGATGGGGGGTCTCACTCTTGCTCAGGCTGGTCTCGAACTCCTGAACTCAAGCGATCCTCCTGCCTCGGCCTCCCAGAGTGCTAGGATTACAGGCATGAGCCACCGCGCCCGGCCCAAACTTTTCTTTATTACAGAAAATTTTTCTTGAAATTTAGTTATTTGTATTTTTTCTGTTCCCTTGATTTGGTTTTCCTTTTTAAGGAAACCTATTTTTCATATATTGACTCTTCATTGTCTATCTTTAATGTTTGTCATTTTCAATTCCTTTTATCTATTCCTTCATTTCTTTTGATTTTAAAAACTTTCTTGCATTTCCTCTTCTAGTTCTAACAAGATATTATCTGCTGTGTTATTAGTTCTTGTTTTCATTCTAGTTCACTCTTCATATTTGAAACTAATTTTTTCTTTTTATTTTTAATTCTTTCGTCAGTTTTGTTACCTTATTTCTGAATTTTTCTAATTTTGACTCATACTGTTCTTTCATGTCATAAATCATTTTTATCATACCTTTTAGCTCCTTTTGAAATAGAAGGTTTCAATTTTGATCTGTTCTGAGAGTGCAATTTTCTGGTGTTTTCATTGCGGGGGTATTATTCTGTTCCTCTTTCTATTTTTTCTTGTAATAACTATATAGGATTTGACTGTGATACTTTTCTGTTGCTCATTTTTATGTGAATTTAGTTTTCTTGAATTTTTAGGATGGTTGATTCAAGACAGCTCTTCTAACTTTACAGAGCTTCCTACCCTATTATTTTCTTGCCATGATCCAAAATATACTGGCTTGCTCCTTGAGGTTTCTTGGTTCTGTTTGCCACTCCCACTTGTATGTGGACCCTCTCATATCCTGATCTTGCTTGATTTTTATTTTACACCCAATGTGAGCTTCAGTCCAGAAAGCGAGCTCTAAGAGGTCAGTTTCAGGAATTACCGTTTTGCAATTCTCCTTAGACTTAGCTTTTTATATGTAAAAATAAGCACGATAATACTTTACAATATTTCATGACACACTTTACATGTACATTTTAGAAACCTCACATAAATTTACCATGTAATCAAAATATAAAAATGCAAATAATTCAGTTTTGAGACTCCCTAAATTTATTAAGTATTTTTAATGTACTAGACACTATGTGAAGCATCTTACATGCATTATCTCTTGAAATCCCCACAATGTCCATTTGAGGTAAATACTATCCTCGCCCCATTTTGCAGTGAGAAAACTCAGGTATAAAAAGGATAAGTAACTTGCTCAAAGTCACACAGCTAGTATGACTATCTAGGTCTTTTTACAGGAAATAAAAAGTCTTCCTCCTCTTAGAGAAGCAAAAATGATAACAATAAATTGTTGCTTGTTTCAATGAAAATAGCCCTGAATTATATTTACACTATATAACCCAGCAATCCTATTCCTAGGCACGGCCAGTCTTGCGCCGTATCCTGGGTCTATCTGACCACAGAACTCAATTTCTAGGGTCACAATGCTAAATTATTTATCAGATTCTCTAAGATTTCTGCTTTAGTTGCCACAAAATCTCTTCTATTATACAACTCCTTCCAGGAGAAGGCAGATTTAAGTATACTAAGTTCTATGCTGTTTCTTTAGGCTGCATGACATTGATGTTCAAGTAGGTTTTGAAAGTTTATTTTTACAAACTCATATTTTGAAAGAGAAAACCTCTCCAATCTAGGAATTTTTTTCTAGTTTCTATTTTTGTTTGGAGTAATTTAAAATGTACTTTCATTGAAACTTTTATAATATGTATAGATGAGGTTTCACTATTGCCCAAGCTGCTCTTGAACTCCTGGCCTCAAGTGATCCTCCTGCTTCGGCCTTCAAAAGTGCTAGGATTATAGGCATGCGCCACTGCGCCCAGCCTTTATAATATGATTCATTTTCACAATAACTAAACTTTCATCTAGAGAATACACAATGGCCTGTCTGTAAACACAAATCTTTGATGGTAAGATTATATCAATAAAGATCTGAGAGAAAGCAAGTCAAAAAGTATAATTCTAATCCCTTCCATTTATTCATTTACTCCATACGTATTGATTGTTTACTGCTTACTAGGCACTATGCTAAACCTTGAGAATATATTATAAAAGGAAACAAAACAGATCGCTGCCCACATGGAGATTACAGACTATATATTTCATGATATTATTGAAGTTAATTTTCAAAAAATGAATTCTAGTCAAAATGTTAATATTGCTATAATATTACTCACTATACACCTAAAGAGTTGGAAAATATCAAGAAAAACAAAAAAATATATATCTGACAACAGATAAAGTGTTAAGGATGATTTAACAACCCCAGATAACTCCGAAAATAAAGTAGCATTGAACAAGTATTAAAGAAGACATTAAGAAACTTTTCCCACATGCATTTTTAATAGAAAAATTGTAGGCAAAACTTTTGTTTTTTACCTAGTATTTGGCGGATTTCTGGCCATTCTCTCTGTACTTCTAGCGCAGACTTCAGTTTCGCACACAGAGGGACATGATCCATGTAATCTATTAATATACGAATAACACTGCCTACCAGGTGCTTCATCCAAGGAACTGTAATAAACTCACAGAACTGAGAGAATTGATAAAATTTAATTTAGTAGTACTTTAATATACCATATACATAAACACTCAATTTTGTTATAAAAATTACTCTGTATCTTTTACGGAAAATAAAAGATTCCTCCTTATAATGAACAAAAAGGAAAAATAAATTGCTTGCTTGTTTCTGTGATACTATCAGCCCTGAAGACATATGCATGGCTCTGATGTGATTGTAGTCAACATAACATGGAAGAATCATGCTTCTTTCCACCTAGCCCTGATATTCCACCAAATAAGCATTAGTGATTAAGCATCTAAGTTTTCACATTCTTCTACATTCAGTTTCCAATTCAAGAAGAATAAACAACATCTTTTTTTTATTTTGGCTAGCTTTATGCTTGTATCCCCATATCACTGTAAACAAAAATTCAAGAATAAGAACAATTTAAAAATTACGGTTGATTTTTCCTTTCTTGTAACATCCCCAAATGAGTGAAAGCTTGTAAGAGTTAGGATGATGACCCAATATGAAACAGAAAAAGATGTAACTCACCGGGTTATCTCTTATCACACAAGATGTCCATCCTGGCAGTACCTCTTCCTCTATCTCTGACCACACAAAGGAATTTCCAAAGATGTCCCCATGCATGCAGTCAAAGCACATCTCCACTTGGTAGCCATTATTCAGCAATAGCCTCAGCATTACCTCGTCATTTAGGGCATACTGAATGACACTGGGGAAACGAGTGTCATTCACATGCATAAAGTAACAGTTGACATTAGCTCCATGGGAGAGAAGCAATCGGACAATTTCATGATTATTGGCCCTCACTGCCACAAGTAGGCAGTTGAGAGGATCTAGGTTTGGATCTGCACCTGCTTCCAGAAGGACTTCTGTGCAACGGATATCATTATTAGAAACAGCAAAATATAGTGCAGTCTTTCTCTCATCATCGTAGTTCTGGGAAATGTGGTCAGCAAGGAGGGTATTGACGTCAAAACCATTTTCAATGAGCAGTTCTAGGCACTGTACATTTTGTCCATCTGCTGCTGAGTGAATTGGTGTTAGCCCACTTTTCTGAATTGCATTTTTGGATGTTACTGGGATAAGATATTTCAGTGCACTAAAAAAAAAAAAAAGTCAAATATCCACATGGCATAAAGAAAACCAAGAAATTGAAAAAATCAGCTTCCTCACCAAATAAGTGAAGGCAATTTATTTAGTTTCCCTTAATTTCACTAGATAACCTTATACTGAAATAATCTTTGTCCATCAAGCTATTATTAACATTTAGTTTAGTGTTATTTAGTTTAATTTAGATTTATCTTCCTATTCTAAATATTCCCAGGAAACATGCTGGATCTTATATGAATGGTCCTAGAACTTTGGTTCCTCAGGAACCCTCTCCCACTTTCCAATTCTTCTCTGAGAAATACAATTTTCATAAGCAACCAATGCTATTTAATAAAAAATATAAAAGTAAGCCTTTCTGATGCCATAGAAGAATGCTTCATAATCTTGACCATTTGAATCATGGAATCATAGAAAGTGAGAGGTAGAAGTGACCTTGGATATAATTTAGTCCAACTGCTTCATTTAACTGAAGAAGTTAATATGAAGTCTGGAGAAGTAAAATGACTTGTCCAAGGCCACACGGTTAGATGTGGAGGTGGTCTAGAATTTAGGCTTCTTGGTGTCTCATTAATTACTCCTCTTTCACTGATTCCTAAGCAATCTATTTTTTAATACCGGCCATGTACATCCTGTCTGCTTTCATACAACTTGCAATTGAATTATTAGCCAAAAGAAGAGTCTTTATTATTCCATCAACCTTACGTCTGTCCAATTGAGATAACAGCTTATGTTTCTAAGTACATGTGATAAATCGTTATAAATTTCACACTTCACTAACCAACTAGACATGTATGAGAGCCACAAGCAAGGATAACTTGATCTCTTGTGCCTAATTCAGAGCTACCATGTGTGAATTTATGAACACTGGGAGTAAATCCAGATAAACTTTAACAACATGTCACTTAGCATCAATTATACGTCATTGGCCACTTAGCCAATGTGGCCACTGAAAACTACATATCCTAACTACTTCAAAGTTTTTCAACTTATAAAATATATTGAATTGACTGCAACCATCTTCTCATGGTGGGTAGTTTAATATAGTGATTCTAGACATCTATTGATGTGTTCATTATAGCACATTTTGTGATTTAAAAATCTATCCAACCAATCTATCCAACTCTATGGAGTAAAGAAATCTAAACTCATAATGAAACTTTTCTATTGAAGAATATATTTGACATAAATATTTGACATTATATTATAAAATCCTGGAGATGTTAAGAAATAATTGTAGTAACAATGATAGTATTGTTACAAATTTTAATCCTTTATCAAGAGCAAAATTTTTAGAAATTCTGTAGTTTTTTGCTGAACACAATTTTTTTTTTTTTTTAAACAGAAAGGCACTCTTGGTTGGCTTGTGCAGAATTCTCATGTAACGTAATTCTTTTTAAAAGAGAATTTCTTTTCTTTGTAAAATTATTGTAAATTCATTTTTTGGAAGTATAAGAATATGAAAAGAAGGAGGAAAATCAAACAAGTTCCAAGCATTTAAATACAAAACTTGTGAACATTTTGACTATTTCTCTTTGGGTTTTTGGAGAGTATTATATATAGAGAGACTTGTGATTATACTGTATATACAAATTTGCATTTTTAACTTAAAATGATCACCCTGTAATTTATCACTCACAGATAATGTCCCTCGTAGGCAGCTCGGTGTATCGGAAGATGCCCTGCTCTGTTAGGTACGTTTCCACTTCCTCCATATTCCAGCAGGAGGCAAATGCAGTCAGGATTGCCACCTCCTGCTGCCTCAAACAGCACTGATGCCCCATCATCCGCCAAAGCAAATACATCACCACCTGGCAGTATAAAACACATGGCACGATGGTAACTGGCCATGTTAAAATAGCCCCCTTAAAAACAACCTGTTGTTTTCCTTTCTAGTTAGAACTTAAAAGTGTAGAATTCAGAGCATCTACGTTCTCAATGTTTTCAACGGACAGTTACGCAGCATGCTTCACTTTATTAGAAAATCTTTGGGTCACAAAAACATGAGAGAAACTAACAAGTCAATTTTCATGACTGGCAAATGCTTTCAGAAAAAGGGATCATTAGACTTTTTTACTTGAAGACAATAATGAACACTCTTTCAATTCAACAAATATTTATCGAGTACCCTCTGTACACAAACACTGTGTGTGACCATAAGATGAATAAGTTTGACTATCTTAAGGAGCTTAGGGGGAAAATGAAACAAAATGTCATCAGAGAACACAAACTGTATGACATTCAAATGACATCAAGACTAGGAGGCAGGATGCAGGAGACAGAGGTCTGTGTTTGAATTGTGGCTCTGCTGCTTATTGTGAGAACTGGGGGCAAGCCACTTACTTCTATGCACCTCTGTCACCCTATCTCTAAATTGGAATAATACAGCTTATTTCACAGGGCTTATTTGATAATTAAATAAAGTTTGCTTAAAAATATTCATCTTTTCTCCATAGAGGATCCTTGGGGACCATGTGATCCTAGCCTTTATTTGCAGATGAGAAAACTGAGGACCAGATGTTGAGCTAACCAGGCTAGGGTCTAACAATGAGTAGGTGGCCCAAACCAGTTTAGGAATTAAGTTTCTTAACTGCTGGTTCTGTAGTTCTGTGATTATATCTTTGGAGAATATAAAGGAGGGCAATGTCACAATCTGTTGGCGAGAATTAGGAAAGGATTAGAGGAAGAGGTGTCTCAAGAAATTGACTTTGAATTGTGCTGGAGAGATGAGGGCAAAGACCTGAACCAAACCCAGACAAAGAGAATGCCAGGTTTGTTTGGGAATATTGCTAGTCTATTTTGGCTGGAGTGTAGGATACAAGATGGGCATAGTAAATGATAAACCTGGAAAAACAATTGAGGATGATGCCGTAGAGATTTTTTGAATAGTTCACACTATTGTAGCTGTCCTTTAGGGAGAGGAACCAAGTTGCAGTATGTAGCATGGATTCTCTGATGGGGAGCCTGGAAACCCAGAGAATGGTTAGAAAATATTTGCACTGGTCCAGGGAAGATGTGAGGGACCTGACCACCATGGCAGATGGATTGCAAAAATGGGGACAAGAGAGATGCTATAGGATTTTGTAACTGATTGGGTTTAGGAAAGAAGGGGATGGAGAAATTAGAGGTAAATCCAACTTTCAGTCTTGGCTGAGAGAAATTATTATATCAGTAAGTAGAAAATGAGGAGAAATTCAGTTTAGAAGAAGCCTTAGGAGCCACCTATGTGAAAATCGGGCTGCTTCTACAGAAAGCAGTAGGCCACAATATGTAGGGCTCATCTGAGTTGTGGCATAGGGACTTACTGACGGGGCTGAGTATGAAAGTCTGATGCCCAGTACGTTCAGGGGAGGAAGAGGACACAGTGAGCAAAGGAGAAAAGGAGTGTCCAAGAGGCAGGACAAAAGTCAGGAAAGTGTAATTCCTTTTCACATACCTTTGTGGATTAGGTGTTCCAACACATCACAGTGACCATACTCGGCAGCCACACCTAACGGTGTGACTCCAAATCCATCTCTCAGGTGGACGTTGCCTCCATGTTTTAGTAGCAGAGCTATGATATCTTTCCGGCCTTGCTTGGCTGCTTCATGCATTGCTGACCATCGCTTGACACACGGCTGGTCAAGGCTGGGGTTGTGTTTAATCAGAGTAGATACCATGTCATAGGAACCCTTTTTTACAGCTTGAAAATTATTATAAAAAAAGAACAGCCAACGGTAAGTATATTAACACAAATACCTTAGGAGATATTAAACTAATAACCAAATTTAATATTAAAATATGTATTAGTTATAATCTTTTCTTCTACAAGAGAATATTGTATTTCTCTAATGCCTTCTGTTTCTCGTAGGAAAATTTCCATTTGTGGAGTATAACGTATGTAAGATAATACTCTTTTTTCTTTAACATCTGGAGGAGGGGTAAGAGTTTCATGGAAAACTGTGCATCACTAGAAAAGGATGCCGTGTTTACTCTTTCTAAACCTTCATTTCTTCACTAACAAAATGGAAATAACATCTACCGTTGGGTTGTACAAATTAAATAATGTATATAAAATGCTTAGTACAGTACCCAGTATATAATAGGAGCTTAATAAATAATACTTATTATTAATATCATTTTATCACTCCTAGGATCTGGGAGTCTCATGTGTAAATAATGTTTACCAACTTTTCCTTCATAGAAACAGGTTTTTTCTTCCACCAAAAATAGCAGTAAGTATTATATGAACTTCTCTTTCCTATACTTTTAATGGCAGGTTATCAATAGGACTGTTTAGCATCTAGGCAGGTCAACTTTTCTAAACAGGTGAAGTGGCAGATAATACAGTACAATTTAAGAGGCTCAGTAAATCAGATGTCTCTCTCCCTCTCTGTCTCTACTAGCTCAAATTACACTGTTAAATGTTTTTTCCCCTTTTGGATTATTAAGAGATTGTCTCCATTTTAGTTGTAAATACTTATGAAATATGTAAAACATTTTTTTTCTTGTCAATAAGTAAAATCTTAATAGGGAACAGATCAGGGTGAGTACTACCCCCGGCAAATGGAGATAAATACAGCTACATTCACTCAGTCCCCCACTCACTCATTCATGCATTCACTCAGTTAATACCTGCTGGCTAAATGAAAGGCTCCGTGCTGTGCACTGTGGACAACAGGGGATAAGAGACAGACTGCGCTCTCACTCATGGAATTTACAGTCTGGAGAAGAAGCCTATACTGTCTTCTACTTGAAGAGAGACTCAAAGACTGGGCCTTTGCTGGGAAAGGCAGGAGGAGATGTGAGGCCACATAGAACATTCCAGGGCGACTAGGAGACAGAATGTGAAGGTTCTAAGGCCAAGGCAAGGAAAATGGCTCCCAGCGGTGTAATAAGAGGATGAAGACAAACTTGCCTACTTCCTCTGGAGGAAGGCAGGCCACGACTGCAGCGAGATTCCACATTTTCTCCTGCTTACTGTCTAAAGTAGAATCTGTTGACAAATGCCTCTCTCTGAATCACCCATCTGCCACTGGCAGCTCAAATTACAGTGAATGACTTCATCCTAGCTGGTGTTACTGCAGAGCACACATCAAGTGAGCTAAACCAACTAAGAAATGTGTCCTCATTTATCTTCTTGCTCCTACTGCAGTTTTTTATAACTAGAAAAAATATATTAAAATAATGAACTTCTTCCCTCATGATCTGTTTTCCTTTTTTATAAGAGAACATAATGATTAGTAACATTAGTCTTTTTTCATGAAAATAATAGCATATATGGGGCATCTTCAACCTAACATAATTTTTTAAAAATCAAAGCTTCACTTCTAATTTAATTTTTTGGAAACAAGCATGCATTTTCCATAGAAATAATAATGCAGATGGTGGGAAATGTCTCCCAAGCTAACTCATGAAAACATTCTTAACCAATAAATGACTGAACTAATGAAAAGGCACAGTATTGGTGCAACATAACTGATTAAGTAAAATAACTAAAAATTTCTGAAATTTAATTATATACAACATTTTATATATGCTTTATATATATTATATATAATTTTTAAGTCTCTAGAATTTAAGATTCCAAAATTTAGAATTCTTTAGAATTTTTTCAGAAATTTTTTAATTCTTTAGTTTTCAAATTTTAAAACTTGTATCTTCAACAGTAATGCTTAAAGAAAACCAAGCATAATTTGAATGGTTTAGGAAATTAGATGATGAATTTTGCATAGATTATAGGTACTTCCAAACACTGTATAATTTGCAGGTACTTTTCCTTTTTATTTTAAATTTTTCATTTTCTTTCTTTTTCTGATACATACTTTTTGTTCATGTAATTTATTATCAGCTATGAATGTTTTTCTGACTCATAAAATATACGTAAAAAAAGATTTTTCTGAGATATCTTGACAAGATTGAAATAAGAGATGGAGTGAAGAAGATGCGTATTGATCTGTGAGAAAGTAACTGTCTGAAGGAAAAATGAACTGATCAGTAAATGGCGTTGGTTGTCAGGAAACGAGGGCGGTGGGGCTAAAATTTCATGCCAGATGGTTCCCCGAGCCTTCTCTCTAGCCCGGGCTCCATTGGTCCGGATAAGCTTGTGGCTGTCCTAGTGGAGAAAGGTGATACTAATTCCAGGGGATGGGTAGAGAGGGAGTCCAAGTGCAAAACCCCTTAATAAGTGTCAGATCATCACAAATTAGATATCCACCACTCAGCAAGTAGCTGTGTAACATGACTGTAATATATCAAAAAGTACCCTGAGCAAGGGCCAGATGGCTGATAGGGAAGGGCCCTGGAGAAACCAAAAGTATTTTTTTTTTTTTTGTCCATCTAAGGATATTCCATAAATAGAGACAAAGATGCCAGCATCAGACAAAGAAAAACAAAAATGACATTGTGCATAAAAAAAGAGACAATACTTTTTTCTCTTCTCTCTCCTCTACAACTTAAGGAACTGTGAGTAGCAAATTTCAAAGCAACCCATAACAAAACTGAGGACATGCCATGGATGATCCATTTTCCTGTAGAACTTAAAAAGACCTGGCATGGGTTTCATAACAAAGATCCTGAAGAAGGTAACCCAAGAAATCCCTCTCCTACAGATGCGTGGATGATGAAGACATAAGGGAGCATCTCCAGGATATTTCCTTTACAAAGACTTTTGTCCTCTCTTGATGTTACCATTTGGTTTTTAAAATATATTATTTCCAAATGTTAATTCTATTTTTATTCTGGTAACTCAATGATAAAAGTTCCTTTCCTACACTCTAGATCTTGCTAGAGTAGAGAATTAAATGAACCTATGGAACTTGGAAATGCATGTAAATGCTTAATTCTCTGTTGTGGGCCTTACCCATTAAAGAAAAATTTAAATGAAGCAAAACAAAAACAAACGAATGATAATCATGACTTAATTTTCTTGAAGAAATAAGTGGATTGAGAAAAGCAAGTGGAGAATAATTGTGTATTTGCAAAGTGAAGCAGCGTACAATTCTGAAAAGATGTTTTTTGCTGAAACCAAAGGCTACCTGTAGAAATAACACAGGTGTTGTTGCAAATACTACATGGTCTATGCTGGCTTTTAAAAAAATAATACAGATCATATTTATAGTGGTGAAGAAACCCACAGGTGCATATTCCATTTAGCATCTGTAGAGCCTGCTCAGGAAAAGAGTTCTGGTTATTTATGAAAAGCATCATGATATTGTCACATAAAGGCTAGTTGAAATGTATGCAGGGAGTACTATTTCTTCCTCAGTATCAATGCTTCCTCTTTTCTTTTTAACATTAGAAGCCTCCAGGTGTTAGCTGGTCACAGGACATCCAGGTAAAGACTAAATATCCCAGCCTCCCTTGCACCTAGATGTGGCTATGTGACAAAATCTGAACTAACGGGACATGAATGGAAGTGCTATGTGCAACATCCAGGTCCTCTTTTTAAATTGGAGATACTTTCTCAGGGCTTCCAGGCTTCCTCTTTTCTCTTTCATGCTGCCTGGGAAATGGTGACATTTGAGCAAGCGTTGAGTAATGTTGGCAAAACCACCCTGACAACCCTGGGCCACTCACCTCTGGGATGATGTGTGAGAGAGAAATGACTTTTTTCTCTTTAAGTCAGTGTTCATTTATTTGTTTGCTTTGTGTGTCTGTTTTCATTTTTTGTTACAGAAGATTTGCCTGTACGCTAACTGTAATGATTAGATTGTCTGATCTAATCTGAGTTTGAGAAAGCTGAGAGCTCCGACGTGGGGGCAAGAATGAGACCACATGCTGTGATGACACTCTGACTGAACAAGTCCCAGCCCTGTCAGGGGCAGAACACCGGCCTAACAGCCTTCCCTCCCCTGTCTGCCAGTGATCTCCTCTGTATCCCTCAAGTCTCAACTCGAAAGCAAGGCTCTTTGAAAGCTTCACAGATTCACTGGTTTTTTCATTCTCCTAATGTACTTTGAATTTTCTAATAGCATTTTTAACACTAATAGTCCATTTAAATCATATGCAACTCTCCTTCTAGACTCTATGAGAAGAGGAAGATTAATCCATTCATCTTTGTATCCAAACTGTCCAGTGCAGCATCTGGCTTAACGTGACTTCTCAATAAATGTTTGTTGCACTGACGTTCTTGGATTCATGCCATCTAATGCAGATATTTTACTAATGTTGGTGACTTGTTTAAGTTTTCTTAACAATATTCAGGTTGTTTAAAAATTTTTTAGCAATTCCTCTGTGAAGAGACTCAGTGATGGTGCTTAACTAGCTATGACTGTAGCTTGTGGTGCTTTATGCCCTTCCTCTGTGGTTGCTGGCGAATAGTCTTACGTCCTCGCCTCCTCTCCCTCCACTCCTCGCACCACACACACACACAATTTCCCCACAGCTCTCCTCTCCTGAGCATCATGTATGAAAGGTTTTATATATTCATTTTCTCTAATTTTTATAACAATTCTACACAGTAGGTGTTGTATTTCCATTTTACACATGAGGAAACTGTAGGCCCATGATTGCCTCTCTCTCTCTGCTTTTACAAACAGATCTGCCAATTCTTATTGTTTAACAAATAGCAGGACATACAAGACAGAGAAGAAGCTGACAAATGAAGCTTCAGATTTACCATTCTTCCATTGTTGTGCCAGTGGGAACCCCCTCATAGTGCCATGCTTTGCATCTGTGTGCTCAGAATCTGTTGGCTCTACTTCCAGTTTGGCCTGATCATTCTGATGTGGAATCCCTTTCTATCACTTTTTTCTGGACACCTATTGCATATGAAACCCTCCTTGCAATGTGGCGGGGGCCGGGGGGGGGACCCTACCTAGAGAATATTCCTTTAGAATAGGCATCTCTGGCTTCATAAAACCAATTCAGATCCCTCCTGGCTAATTGCACTCTCTATAACTGGGTGCTGGTGGATGTGGCCATCTTTCACATTTGACCTCTTTGTGGGATAGGAAAACAAAATCATAGGACAGATGAGATGGGGGTTACAGAGGCACTCAGGCAATTGAGGTCACATAATTTTAGCCAATATGTACTGGTTTCCAATAAATATTTATTAAATATTTGTTACAAACTATAAAATTTCTAGGAATAAAAAGGTCACTTACCAATGAGAAGGGGTGTCTCTCCTTTGTCATTTTTGGTGTTGGGCCACACTCCCTTTTCCAGTAAAGTTCTCACATTTTCCACCAGACCAGCTTTGACTGCCAAAGTCAAGGGTGTTTCTCCATCACAGGTCTTGAATTCCCAGAGTGCCTTATAGGATGCTAAGACGTGAAAGCATCATGTTGAAAAATTGAAAATATTTACTTACAGGATATTGCATAAATCAGAATAACCCAATATTCTATACATCAGATTGAACAAAGCCAATCGATGAAAAAGGAAAGACTTTGATTAAAAGTTTACCAAATGGTGGTGAAGATAAGTAGATGCATATGGACTTGCTAATCAAATTGACAGCTAGAAAACCAACATCTATGTTTCAAATTGCTTTTCTTTTTGAAAATGGGTTGCTGATTCTCATTTCTTAATACATTGTGAAACAACTCTCAACTCTTTGTATGATTATTTAAATTGTATCTGAAATTGCCACATGAAGTCCGTGAGTGTGGGGATGAGAATGTGTGGGAATGAAGGTGTCATTGTGTCAAAATGATTCTTACCATCATCTCTATCTGTCTGTCTAGCTATCTAGTTTTCCAGCTGGCTGGCTGAATAGCTAATTTTCAAGTACATAGGGCTAGTGTGCAACATTGAAAGTTGAAAGATAGGACACTCTCAAAGTGTTCTTCTGTAAGATACTGAGATGTGAAAAACGCTGTTGGAACATAAAAGTTATTAATGTTTAACAATGGGTTGATTTACCACAATATTTGTTACTGCTTACATTATTAAAAAATTAATATAATATAAGCAGAAATATTATAAGTGTATCTTGCTGCACTATATAATATTCTTTTGGAGACCGTTAACTCAAGAGATCATTCAAGATGAAAAATTAAAAACTGACTTCCAAAAGGAAAAAATATGGTGCATGCGTGGTTCAGTGGGAGAATTCTCACCAGCCAAAAGAAACAAGGCTTTATATATGAATCAGTTAATTTATGACACATACGAACTTTTTGTAACTTTTGGGATAACCATACCTTCTCACTAACCTGTGTCACGTTCCTTGGTAAAAGCATAAGTCCCAAGTGTCACAAAATGTGCTAATTTTTGTACTTTGAGTTTAAAACATGGGTACTGCCTTTTTCAAATTTCAACTAATCATTTATTCTGTTTTTTTCTCTTTGCTTGTTATGTTCATTGAAAACACATAGTTTCTACATTCTTTCTTTGGTTTGATCATGGGGGTTTTATGTCCTCTTACCATCAAGAACAATCTCAAGTATTTGCTGAATGGGTTGAACAACAGCTTCATGCAACGGAAACCATCCTTTATCATCAGCTTCATCCAATGCAAATTTATATTTCACACACTCCTGGAGCTCAAGAATGTGACCTAAATTAAACACACGGATTAATAACAAATGTCTGTCTTTGCAAGGAGGAATCTCAATCCATCCCCCTGTAGGCAATATACCCATTTACCTCGTTTTATGGCCTCCACAAGTTTTCTGTTTTGATCACTTAGCGGTACAAATCTACCAGAGAAATAAAAATAAGTCATATTTCCAGCAGTGGTATACTACAAGGAACCCCAAATTTTAATTTATATTCATTTTATCTACTTTTAAAATATAACTGTCTAGAAGTCAGAGACAGTATATTTATGATACCTTGGAACTAAGAACATATTCTGTGTATGTTTTATTAAATAAAAGCAAGGAATTCCATAACAAATTTATTTAACTTTATTAAGCAGAAATATCTGCTAGCATTCTAGGGTTGTGAATGCCTTCCAGGGAACTTTAATGTTCTAAAATCCATTGGAGATAAGGGAAAAATTTTAAAGACCAGAAATTTAAGTGTAATATGTTCATTTTTAAAAAGCTCAAAAGCAATAATTTTTAAAACACTGAATCTATTTAAAAGTACTACTAAATTTCATAATATAGGATTCTAAATATTATAATAGAATGTAAAGGTAGACTAAACTTTATTTTTGTCAGAAGTATAATGTGTGTTGTTCAAGACAGAAATTTAGTTTTGCAGTTTTAGATTCAATAACTCCTACTTACATAATCTGTCAATTTTATATGCATTTTAATTTGTTAATTCCTATCATTTGGATAGTATATAATTACATAGGTGGTGGTGGTTTATATATTACTTTGTCATATATAACAAAAGCCCACAGATCTCCTCCCATTCATTGAGCTAATGAGATAAGTGGATTAGCATTATTTTTCATATGTTAAAGATGCAAAAATGTAAATGTTACTTATAAAAGGTTAGCTGAGTCAGTAGCAGAACAAACTCTAGAATATACAGACCTCTGTTACCTATCTATACATTGGTTGCATAAACTGTACTTACAAATTTATTCAAACTACTTATTGTCGTTTTGACTCCATATTAATTTAGAAAATAAGCGATAAAATATACACCAAAATTCAACTAGGAATTTCCCAGCTAGGTTATTTCTGTTTACCACATGGGTGAGATTTATGGATGATCAGATTGCTAAAACCTATACACAGTGGTCCTTGTCAAACCATTAGATCCCCTGCCAGAAAAGAAGGGTAAACATTTTCCTAGGGAAGGAGTTAGGAAACAGCATTCATTTTATCTTATAATGAAATGAACGCCATAGAGAAATTTGGAGTTGAATACTACCTTTCAGGATAAAACACAGTCTTGCTGGCTTCAATGGATTCTTGGATACTGAGCTGAATATCATAACTTGTAAGATGGTCTTCATCAGGGTCATCATTAGTGTCCATGTCGATATACAATTTTGAAAGAGGCAATTTCTTATTATCAGCAAATGACACCAAACAGAATAGAGTTAACATGAAAAATGCAAAATTAAAAACTAAAATGCATTTTCCTTTTCCTATTTAACAAATATGAATGCAGTTAACATTTTAATCCACATTATATATGAGGTCCCTTTTGTTAACTTAAAATGGTTTAACTGCTGAAACATTTAATTACCTACACTTTAGGTATCTGCACTGCACTTTCTAACTTTTTTTTCTCCTGAGACAGGGTCTTGCACTCTTGCCCAGGCTGAAGTACAGTGGTGTGATCATAGCTCACTGTAGCCTCAAATTCCTGAGCTCATGTGATCCTTCTGCCTCAGCCTGCCGAGTAGCTGGGACTGCAGGCATGCGCCACCTGCCTGATTAATTTTTTTTATTTTTTTTTGTAGAGATGAGATTTCACTGTGTTTCCCAGGTTGGTCTTGAACTTATGGCTCCAAGTGATCCTCCCATCTCAGCCTTCCAACACTTTCTAACTTTTGGCTTTCTTTTCAGTAATGGATGCAGTTGGGATTATAAGAATTCAATTTTTTCAGAGCTTCTGATTTACACTAATTTTGGTCCATCAGTTTTCTGTGACACTATTGTATGTAGTACATTAGAAGCTTAAAACTCAAAAAGGAGACGTGAGATGGTGGCAGTAATGTAGAACAGTGATCCTTTTATATTGTTTACAAACCAGCAATGATCAGTTGTAAGGTATGACTTGTCTCGGAGCATCCTTTGAAGGTAAGGGCCATCTGAACTCTATCCAGAGACCAGAGACCAGCCCTCCTGTAGATTCTCCATTCATTCCCTTTCCCAGTTCAATCACGAGCCACTGTTCTTGACTGGCCCTTCTCTCCTGAATATAACACTAAAAAACGTAGATTATTCCTTACTGATTATTTCTTCCAAATATCCAGTTAGAAGAGTGAATATCTCGCTTTACTATTGGATCAATTGCTTTGTCTTCTATAGAGAGAAAATTTAGCAAAGTGCAGAAATCAATACAGTTCTACAGCTGAGTTGACCAACCAATATGGAATTATTTTTGATTAGTGGTATTTTCAAGCCAAAATATATTCTGTATATGAAATTTTACATTGTAGGATGTCTTCTCAAGGGAAGAAAAACAAAACAGTGTTCTGTAGGCAATTTACAAAACACAGTTTTACCTCTTCTTATTCTCCAAGGTTAGATAATCTCAAACTCTAAAGACAGTTAGAGTCTTTACATGCTAATAGCCAAGGTCCCTGACCTGTGGACAGACTGCACATGGACTCAATGGCATCATTATGATTTTATTGTTCATTGCTCCATAGCAGTGGCCTTACTATCACCTCAGAACAGACCCATTGTTACAGAATAGTGACAATGTTCAAAGACCACACACGAGATAGTAAAATGCTCCACTAAGCATGCTCCCCCACACTGTGATAGCTCAGTCTCCTCAAAAGGCTGATGTGAGCCCTAGGGATCTTATTTACCACATAGATCCAAATGGTATTTTACCTTTAATTGATTATGTATTGGTTCATTGTCTATCTCCTCCCCTTAGAACCTAACTAAATAAGAGGAGGGAATTAGTCTGTAACCTCAGTGCCTAGAAAAGCATCATCTCATGGTTCGTGGACTCCAAATATGAGTTGAATGAGTGCATGAATGAGTTGATAAATGACCACTGAAACATAATCCAGGCTCTGCTTTGTTCTCCATTTCCCTCAGTATAGACTCTTTTTTCCACCTGAACAAATGTGATTGCTTCATTTTTTTCTCTTCTGCGCTTTTCCATCTTACTCCTCTTCATTCACGAGGACTTCCCAGCTGTTCCACACCCACAGCCCACACTGTGTCACGCCCAGCTCCAGACGTTTCTCCAGTGGAAGGCCTTCCTGCAGTCTCCAGTTCCTCTCCAGTCTTCTTTGTCTGTATCTCCTCCTATGTAATATTTGTCTAACATGTGGATTTATACTCACTCATTCTATGTTTGCTTTACAAGTTCTTCACACATTTTTGTTTTCTCGCTTGGACAATTAGTTTTCTGAGAAAAAAAAAATCACTTTCTTTTTCCTTTGTATCTTTCCCCTCCATTTCCACTCCCAGCCAATTATAGCAAATCGCTGCTCTCAGTAGCCACTGGAAAAAAGTTGTTGACTCATTTCTAGTGGCCAAGAACTGAGTCCTTCAGCCAGCATAACTAGATGACAAAGTTAAACCTGTGGCATTGCCTGTTGCCTTTCTTGCTGATATTTCCATAGTGATGGGGGATTGCATGGTTCTGGGATTAGTAATGGGATACAGAGCCTCTCACCTATTTAAATCACTGGCTTAAATCTAATCTTGTTTGAAATTTGGGTTCCCAGTACATGACATACCATAGGCTCCTTGGAGAACTGAGTTGGTCCGTAAAAAGTTTTTTATTTTTTAAAATGTCCTTTTAATTACTGTCAGGAAGAAAGTTATCTAAATTCTTAACTGTTTTGTACCTGACAGCAGGGTAGAAATGGTGGGAAAACTGTTACGATGTGGACAAATTCCAACCTGACATAGGCTGTCTCCAGTCTTTTACCAAAAGCTTGGGATGAAGTGAAGATCTGTATGTAGGTGAACCAAGGTGTCAGTCAGACAACCAAAGGAGCATTCTAGGAATGCACTTAGAGACATCAAGATGCAATGAGAAAGGCAAGAGGAAGGTTATTCATCTATACTTCAAATTTAAAATGACTAGGACTCAATCCCAACTGAGGGCCAGCAACAGTGTATTAGAAATTATTGAAATAAAGTATCACTCAGAAGTGTGAGAAAAGGCCAGATAATATTTTGACATTCTTTAAGCCCTGTTTACAGGCATGCCACTTCTCAGTCTAGAGAAATTAATTGACTTCTTCTTAATAATTTGCCATTTAACACTCAATGTTATTCTGGAGAAGCCCACTAGTGAGATCATTTGTTCTCCATAAATAGCTGATTTATAAAACAATTGGGGCAAATGTATGCTACAATTAACCTTTAAATGAAGATTTAAAGCTCTGGTTAGCCTTGTGTAGTCAGGAACACATCTGATGAAGGCTATGGATTCTCTCTCCAGAAGAAGGCATGCCCACTCAAAATTTTGCATATAATTTTAGGGAACTCATTGATCTTCAGAAGTCCTTTCATGTTCCCCTGGTAAAGAACAACTAAATGAAGGATTTCTAAATGCTAACTGCCAAATATATTCCTCAGATATCAATAATTATTAGTTTAGTTTACAGACAGGCTAAATTAAATCCTAAACTTAGATAGTTGGAAAAGAGAAAGTTCAGTGGTAATGTAAATTTTAGAATATGTTTGGCAATAATGAAAATAGTGATAATAATAATAATCACAAATTATCAAGTGCTTGCTTTGTTTTAAGCACTGTGCAAAGCATTTTGTAGGCACTACTTTGTTTTAAATCCTCACTCCAGTTCTATGTTGTAGGTATTATAGATTCGTTGTGCATAAGCAGAAACTGAGGCTTCAAGAGGTTAAAAGACCCACCCAACGTTACAGAGCTAGTAAGTAGAGTCTGGACAGAGCAGGGAGAACCTTCACTTTTAAGGTCTTTTAGAAGTTATTGGAAAACATCCCACAGTCAGTTGCCTTTAAAAGAAAACACTTTGATCTTGCTCTTAACAGCCAGCTCTTGATGACAATAACTTCCAAAAATAAAAAATAGCTTCCAGGGACACATAAATCTTTTTCTTTTTCTCCATTCAGTAAGGCTTTATGTTGCTTAGGGTGGTCTGAGGTGAAAGCTTGCCTTCAATCCTGTCCTTTTTGTCTTGGAGTGTAAACGTTACTGTCCAAAAACCAGGATCAACATACCAGTTGGTGCCTGACTGAAGTGGTCAGGAGGTTAGTAGGATGTTGTAAGGTATAATGCAGGAGTGAACACAAGTACATGGCACCTCCTTGCATCAGATTAAACTACCTTCAATCTATGATCCATGCTAATGCCTTACTGTTAAGGTAGTTGATATGTTTGAGACAACCCTCAGAGCTTCCTTTGAAACATGGCAGCTCCCACAGCATGGAACCAAGGTTCTCCTTTTCCCTGAACAAGGGTGAATATAACTTTCTTCCCCACGAACTGTTTAGTTGGCTTAATCCCAATTACATCCAAGTCTGTTCGCCCCACCTCCCCTCACACTCTGTTTGGGGCATACAACAAAATTGAAACCATCTCCACGGGGTCCTAAACAGGGCTGGCCTTAAGAGTATGCTGAGTGGACAGTTGCTTCCATGGTGCAAGGACGGGCTCTGTGTCCACAAATATCCCACACTGCCCCCAGCACCTGTCACATCAGTGTCATTCTGTTACATCAGTGAGAGATTCTGTTCTTTAGGGCTTATTGTTCCATCTTCCTGCGTCCCTTTTACAATACCAATAGCATCATCCTGGCCCTCAGTATAGAACCAGGATCTCTTGGAATAGTTACTGGGGATGGCAGGAAGCTGGGAACATGGCAGAAGGTCTAAGGCTGAGATCTGGTGGGAGATGATAAGAAAGAAGAAATACAGTAATTTTTTTTACAGTTTTATACAGGGTCAGCCCAAATAGAAATGCAGGGGTTCTGAAGGAGGTGCAGGTTTTTGCTGCATGGAATGGGGGACACTGATTCACTGAGGAATTTTTCTTTTACCTTGAATCTGCTATGGTTCCTCAGCTGAGCTCATCTACTGGAGGTCCCCAAGAAGAATCATCAGTATATATCCTATCAGAGGAAGAGCAAGAGTTAAAGTACATTTTCATTTTTTGGTATTGTTAAGAAAATACAGTTGTTATATTCAAAACAATGCTAATTCTCATTTTTCTGTACTTTGATTACTTATGTAATTTTAAAGATATAGTGAAATCAACATACAGAAAATTCTGTTATAACTTTGTTTTTTATTTGGTGGCCAAAACAGTTATTTTTTTTTTTAGAATTCTGTAGCACAAAGTGGCAGATCAGATAAATGGTTTTACTAGGCTGATTTTGGCATCAGAGTCAACTAGCCCCCTAGAGATTTCAGAGAGAGAGGTATAACTCTCTATCAGAATTGGATTCCAACCCCCAGTCACAGGTAACTTTTACTTACAAAGAATAAGTTACAGCAATTCCCTCTTATGGGTTTTGCCTTTTCTACTAGAAAGGAATTCTGTGGATGTTGTGGAGAATTAGATCAGTTTAAATAGCATCTTCTTTAACAGTACAATACATTCTGCTGATAAATTTAAAACACACACACACACACATGCACACACACATACAAACAATCTCAGTCCAGAAAACAAATGCTACTTTTATGTTGCCTCAAAGAGATATAACTCAACATTTTTGAAAAGATATAAAAGGCAAAATGGTCTCTATGGACACTAAGCACAATATCTGGCATGTAAAGAGAATTCAGTAAGTATTTACTTAATGAATGAATAATTGAATGATCAAATATACACTACTCTTAGAATTAGCCAAAGAATAGATTAACCTTGTGTTTCCTCTATAGGTCATAGATATATTTTTGCCAAATTCACTTTCAATTTTGGGGCTCCACTGAGTGATGCTTAATTTCTATGTAAATATACTCATGATAGAACCTGCCATACTAGTTTTGTTGATTTCTAGTTTCATATTACAAAAGTAGAAATTTTTACTCTGTACTATTGGTTTCCAACTCAGATTCAATTATGACAGACATGTAGGAAGATGCTTGTTAGCTTTTGAAAACTACACTCACAAAAGTTTAGGAAGGAGCTTTAGGTTGACAAGTTCATGGATTTCTAGGGGAATATAAACCTATGGAATAGAAAAGAGTAGAGAAAGAATGGCCCATGAAAAGGCAACTTATTAATAGACATGCCCTGATCACAAGCCAGTGTGACAATATGCTTTTTAAAAAGCCCTCTCCTTTGTCTATAAGTCTACATCTAGGAATCTATCTTACAGAAACAATCAGAGACGTGAAAAAAAGATTTTTATGTGAGAATGTTTATCTCAGCTGTGTTTAAATTGCCAAAGCATTAGAAACAACATAAACGTCCAACAATAGGGAATTTTTATAAGACTTTATTGTACACAAAAATCAATGGAATACTATACACTTATTAAAATTCATATACTTAAAGAATAATGTTGTGGGTAAAGTGTCAATTTAAGTGTGATGTTTATTTAACTAGATATGACTAACCACTTTTAAGGAATTAAGATTGACATTTTACACCAACTTTAATACAGTATAGTTTGCAATGAAAAATTGTATATATTTAAAGTGTACAACTTGATGATTTGATATATGTATACATTGTGAAATATTCACCACAATCAAGCTAAGTAAAATATTCATCACTTCACATAGTTACCTTTTTTTTTTTGGTGCAACCATTATGAAACACAGGATAAATGTTCTTCAAAAATTTAAAACTAGAACTACCTTACGATCCACTTCTGGGTATATATCCAAAGGAATCGAAATCAGTGTCTCTAAGAGATATCTGCACTTTCATGTTCCTTGTAGCTTTATTCACAATAGCCAAGATACAGAAACAACCCAAATCAAATGTCCCTTGATAGATGAATAAAGAAAATGTGCTATGTATTTATAATGGACTATTATTCAGCCTTTAAAAAGAAGGAAATCTTGCCATGTGTGATGACATAGATGAACTTGGAGGACATTATGCTAAATTAAATAAGCCAGATACAGAAAGACAAATATTGCAATATCTCACTTATATGTGGAATCTAAAAAACTTGAACTTATAGAAACAGAGTAGAATGGTGATTGCCAAGGGCTGGGGTGAGGGACCATAGGGAGATGTTGGTCAAGGGGTTAAATAAATTCTGGAAATCTAATGTACAACAATGCAACAATATTGTATTGTATATTTGAAATTGCTAAGTGGGTAGATCTTAAGTGTTTTCACCACCACCACCAACTACAAAAGAGAACTAAGATGGACTTTATAGAGTCAAAGCTTACAAAGCCCTCTCAGGAAAACTGGCCTGGCATCTATCTCTCAGGGCTGAGCAGGCCAGAAACCTTGGTGACCTCGAGGAGAGAGGAAAATGCCCAAATGTACAGTAAAGCAGGTAGAAACTGGAGGGGAGAGTTTCTTGGCTTGAGAAGGAGCAGAAATAGGAAAAACCTATCCATTCACCTGAATCATCCAAGCAGAGGCTTCATGTAGTTATTGTATCTGTCTGCATGAGACCAAAAGTTTTATTTTCCACTAATTAGAGAGGTATGACTCCTGAGGAAGGTGAGGCCAGTTACAGACAATAAGAAAAAGCTACTTTTGCTTTGCACAATTGGGTTGAGGGTAAGTAAAAAACATTTTGGCTACATTAATTAGCTACAGTAACAAAAATTAAATATCTCTGGACCTTAAAAAGTATTATTCTTATGCATATACAGGTAAATATATGCATACAAATACACATACATATATTCTCTCTAAAAGTATTTGTTCCTAGCATGGTGTATTTCATTCGAGACAGTAAAAGTTCCTGTCTGATGCTCAAGTCTAATCTTTTTTCCATTTGAAACTCACTCAAACAATCATGAGCCATTCCATTTCTTTACATCTTGTTTTGAAATCATGTACAGGCCATTGGTTTCTTTCTGCTCAAGGCAGTTGAGTGCAGTAGTTGAAACTTCGCTAAAACCCTGGCCTGCCTGATTAGCTGTGTCTGATGTGTGGCAAGTAGTCCATAAATATTACCTGTTATTATTCTGATTGAATTCCTCTGGTATGGAAAAGGAGGAATACTTCTTGGCAGTTTTAGTTCTATTCCTCACCTTTGAACAGGCACTCTGACACTCTTATTATTTTATTTTCCTTTTCCCCTAGAATCACCAAATTTCAGAGTTAAAGACCATCAGGTAGCCCCACCTGTAAATTTCATCTATGACACGCCCAACAAATAATTGGCCAGCCTCAGCTTACTGCCTCCTCACACAGCCCTTCACTTTCGGCGAGCTTTAACAATTAGGAAAAACAGTGAAGCTGAATCCATCTCTTCAAAACATTATTTGATAGTCCTAGTTTTCTTTTCCCAGAGCCACGCTAAGAAAGTGCTGTTCCTCTGCAACATGAGAGCCCTTTAAATGTCTCCCAGAAAGGCTGTCAGGTCTCCACTGAGCCTTCACCTCTCAAGTCTGGATAGCTACTTTTCCTATGCTATGGTTTCACCTTCTTCAAGCAGTCTTGACTACTTTCTTGTAAACACGTTCATTTACCGTCTCTTTCTAAAAGTGGCTCTGAACCACAGGCTCTGAATGCAGCACAACAGGTGCAGTCAGACCAATGCAACTTTAAGTGGATGTGGACCACTCCCCGCCTCCCTTTTCTTAACCACTATACATTTGTTAATTTAGCCCAAGCTCAGATCAGTTTTGGGGCTATCATGTTACACACTTGATTTAGACCCCTGTTGCCCCAAATTCTGCAAGTCATATCTTTTCCCACACTGTTTACTGTGAAATTCTGTGCAGGGCTCTATTCCTATTACATTTCATCTTTTTAACATTTGACCTTTATTTCCATCTGCTAAGATCTAATGCACTTTCTACCCCTCCAAGTATTGGTCTATTTGCTGACTTAATAAGCATGCCTTCTGTATGTCCTTATGTTCCATTGATAATGATAAATGTTGAACAGAAATTGGCACAGGACAGAGGCCTCCAGGTCGACATTGATCCATTAGTTAGCACCCTTCGAGAAAAGCTGTTTATCCAGTTACAAATCCTCTTAAAGACACCACCAACCATATTAATTTCTCCTTTTTGATAACAAGACCATCATCAAGAGATATGGCCAAATTCCTTGTTGAAACACAGATGCACAGTATTTACTACGTCCCTCTGCTCTACTAATCAAGAAGATGAAGGAGGAGAGTTGACCCATCACTTCTTACTATTTTTTCCCTAAGGATTTTCAGACCATTCTATTTGTTCATTCAAGAATATGTATTCAATGTCTGCTATGTTCCAGGAACAGGGCTAGACACAGACATATAGGATCCACACTCTCAGGGAGTTTGCTGACTTTAAATAATGTATTTTAGATTTTACTGCAGAAACAACACAAATCTCTTCCCTCCTTTTCAAAGTTTAGCATGCAGTCAAGCACACAGAAGGTCCTCAATAAATATTTGTTATATTGAAGTTAGTAATTATTATAACTAACACCTGTTGAGTGTTTACCTGTGACAGTCATTGCATTAAATAGATTGCTGTTTAATGTTTACAACATACTTTCCCCCCACTTTACAAATGAAGAAACTGAAGCACAGAGTGGTTAGGTAATTTCCCTAAGCCCACACATCTATCAAGCGGTGGAGATGGGGATATAACCCAGTCACTTGACAATAGAGGCCACACAGGCTTTACCAATGTACTATAACTGATGGCCTGGCTACTCCGAAGGAAAAGAGGGTGGTCTCATTCTGCAAGCTAAAAATTCATGAGCCTCAGAAAAAGTTTTCTAAAAGAGTTCGAAGCAAAAACTAGCAAACTCTGTACTCCCCATCAAATTGGTATTAACTGATCAACACATATGTGCACATATAGTAGTAACATTCATCGGGTGTCGGGAAGGTGGGAGAGGGGAGGAGGGGATGGCTATATTCACACCTAATGGGTGCGGAGCCCACTGTCCAGGGGATGGACACGCTTGAAGCTCTGACTCAGGTGGGGCAAAGGCAATAGATGTAACCTAAACATTTTTACCACCGTAAAATGCTGAAATATAAATAAATAAATAAATAAATAAATAATAAAGTCTGTGTTAAAGGTAAAATAACCAAAAAAAACCAAATAAAAAAAACCTAGCAAACTCATTCAGCAACTCCAGTGGAGATATAAAGAATTTAGGCAAAATTTTATTTGAACATAAGATATTCCCATGAAAACAACCAAAGTGTAAGGCTGTAATGTTTATTACAATAATTTAACGCTCTCAGCACAAAGCAGTGATAGGACTTACCTTGTCCATATCACTATTTCATGGAAATCAAATCATTTAGATGTAAAAGGTTTCTTAGAAGTTAACTGTTCATTTTAGAGCCATATGGGTGATGGTATCAGATAAATTTTAAGGACTTTCCAACCTCAACATTTTGTGACATAATTTGCAGGAGCAAGTTTCCAATTTTATTCAATTTATTCTTTTTCATCAAGTTATTTTAAGGAATTTTTCTATCTGGACATAAAGCATTCATCTTTTGCAACAAGTGATGAAAAAACCTTGACAGAGATTTATTTTAATTATTCTCAAAAATCATTTCATTTTTTCTCAGAAATGAGGGGTCAGCTAAGACAGGTCTGGGATTCTATAATAAGTATATTGACAACTCCTGTAAGGATATTCATTCTTGAGCTGTTTTTCTCATGATACTTTTTTTGTTATGCCTAACAATTATGCAATTGAGTTGATGTTCTATAAACAAACAAAACAACCCTGGCTCTATTCTGTAATTTAAAAAGGCCCTAGACAGACAAACCCACAGGTGATCAATTAGAAAGAAAGAAACGAGTAGCTACCACAATTTGCATTTCCACCTGTTTAAAATATTACCGATACCGAACTACTCAATAAGCCGTTTGGTGAAGTACAGATCAAATATTTCATAATCTCACCTTTTGGAATGATCATCTTGTCATTCTTATCCAGGGACTTGCCTTCCTAAACCAGAGGAAGTGCCCTGGAGCCAATGTGTTCCTCTGTGTATCTAAAATTAAATATCCAGTTGGTGGTTAAATTAAGACCTGACCTTGTACAACTGAAACATAAGCGATCCCTGGCACATGGTAAAGTATTACCCATGACTTCACTAGACTCTCATCAAAAGGAACACAAGCCCACAGAGGTATAAGATTGTCTGTGTCCTCATTGGTTCAAAGAGCTCTCAGGCAAACAGAAGATCTGCCAATTCAGCTGCAAGGAGGGTTCCTGCTGAAGGAGCAGAATGAAACCACTTAAATACAATTAAAACCTATCCTAAAGGTATTTTTTCAAGAGAAAAGTCTGCGAATCTGTGTGTCGGCAGACCCTAATCCACTGCTGGCAAATTTTAACACACACCATTTCTCATTCTTCAACTTTTAGGCTCAGGTCTGATTTCATCAAATACAATCTTTGTGTTACACTCATTTACTGTCTTTCATTTGACTTGCATTTAATAACTGTCAGTCTGATACACAGATGGAGCTAGGTCAGTCAGTGCCATCTACTCTGATCAAGAATTTTTAGGTCAAGTTATTGAGCGCATATAATCTAAAAACAGTGAGTAGCAGATGTAAAACAAGCATAAAATTAGAATTTTAATTGAGGAGGATTGTTTGTTTTCTAAAAAAAAAAAAAAAAACTGATAAGTTTACTGTCATGCTGATTTTCTAATGAAAATAAACTGCCTTAAACTTGTTTTGACATGGCTATCCTTGGATTAACCCAGGCCGCTGTCAGCGTTGACAAAGCCATCTGGCTTCTGTCCGCTCCACCACACTGCACAGCTCTTCTTGACAACCTCAGTGGCCTCTTTGTTTCTAATTTACATCGGAAACTTATGTCTTATTTTAAATTCATTTTCGTTTCTTATTTTACAGGCCCTCTGTTGGATTTGCTGCCATTGATTTCTCCTGTTTTCCTGAAACTCTACTTCCTGGGCTTCTGGGAACATTATCTGCTTTTGTTTTTCTTCTCAGTTCTCTGACCTTTTCTTTGTACTCGGTGTTCATGAATAAATATGTGGATTGCGGTGAATTTACCAGTTTTGTTTCAAAATTTGAAAAACTGTAAATGTGAAACAAGAGGCCTTGACGACTCCTTAACTGCGATAAAGGAGGGTGTATTTCAGTCATCCTAGAAGCAAATTCTGAGAAATATTTTGTGTTTATACCATTCCTAACTGTGTACTGAAATAGTCAAGGATGAAGTTTATATCCTTGTGCACATTTGATAATTTTTAATCTAATATGGAATTTTTAGTATCTAAATCAACCAGTATTATGAAACACTTTAATTTTTAGATACTTTTATACTTACAATATTAAAATTTCACATAAAACTTTATAATGCAAATTTATGGGAAAATGTGAACCAAACAGTTTTAAAATGTGATTTGGTATATTTCAGTGACATTTCTGCTTTTAACTTGACTGTTTTATGCATTTATGCCTATTTTATTCATTTATATAGCAGTTATTATAGATCTACCTATACCATATGGTATTTAAAATAATGCTTAACATGATAGAAAGGACAAAAAAAGAGAGAGACTGTGTGGTAAAATGCATGAGAACATCATACTGAAGACATAGACCTATGAACAAGTCTTGCTTTTTTACTGCTTACTTTGTCACCTTAGATGCATTGTGTAAATTTTTGAGATTCAATTTATTCATCTGTAGTATGAGAGTAAAGGATGATGATAATAATAACAATATAATGATAATGGCCCCCATAGTCTATTGTATTTATGAGGTCTATTTCTCAAGCAATTATCTATACATACACAATAAAACATACTTTGAGTAACTCAAATATTTGAAAAAATGATCTGTTCATAACCTTAATAATCACCTCCACATTTGCCTGTTTTGAAAGTTGGCCTTCCTGTGGGTTTTTTCAATGTGGAAAAAAAAATGTATCTTAGCTTTTAGAACAATGTGTCTCTGGTTTGTCTGCTGATCGTGAGTTTTAGGAGAGGGTGTGATTTAACAGTGAAGGACTATTGAATACTATTGTTGATCTAATACACATCCCTTCTATCTATATATAGCAAGAAATGCATGTCCTGTTTCAAGATGATAATTATAGCAACTGATATGAAGAGTCTCAGGTTAAAATAGGTGGAGCACAGCGTTAGAGGGACTGTCCTTGGACCTAACCATTTCTATTTGGGGAATAAGGGATTTGAGTAGCATTGTTTGTGAATTTCCAGGGAGCAATGTAGCACCTTGGCCTTCACGCTGAAGGCACATACTACTATTACACCCCTTACTTTGTCGGCAGGTACTCTGTGTTCCTGAAAACAAGTGTGGAGCTTGCAGGCCTTTGTGAATTAAAAAATACGCTTCTTGCTATGATTAGTCATACGATCACATCTACCCCCCAACAAGGACATTCATCATGTCCTTTCTAATCCAGCCCATTCTTTGAAAAGCCTTATCAGAACTGCAGCTTTATCTCTGCCTTCTGAGCACAGTGGTATTGTTCAAATACCTTGGAGAGCCCTACTCTAAGTCATCCTATTATTTTGCTGTTTAGCAAGCAATACCTATACACATCTCGCTTGGCTCCATTTTTACTTTGGTAGCTTTCAGACTTTCTCCTTCTCCTCCTTCCTCCTTTTCTGTGCTTGTTCATTATTTTGGCTGTGGGGGCACATTTTATTTAAAATGTGCATAAAACAGTAGAAAAATATGAGAAAAGAAAATGAACCCTTTATTTCTGGTATGCTTCACAGAGCCTTAATAATTGTTTTTGCTGTGCTTTACACTATTTTATTCAAGCTGGAAATCAAACAACTCAGACCTTGAGACAAATGTATCAGCAGTGCTGATGTCACAGGCCCCTGGAAGAACCCATGTTGTTGACATCACTCTGGTTATTTAGTTGCCATGCAGCTGCACAAAGGCCAGTGACAAGAGGGTAGTTTTTAGTAAGGTGGTGCTATGTTTAGTTCTACTACACCAGTGATGAGCAGAGAGTGGGCAGTATTCTTTGCTGGGTCTCAGTTACATTTACCACTTTATTGCTTCATCTGGCAAAGTCCTTGGCACATGGAAAGCACTCATCAAATATGTGTTAAATATTCTGTTAAGCACAGAATACGGGTTCATATGGGTTAACAGTTATTTCTTGCCCAATTTAACTAAAATTTAATTCAATTAAAATTAAGTCATAATAAATTTTTAGAAAGCTGGTTGGTCTTTTGTTCTCTCCCTCTCTCCCTCCCTCTCTCTCTCTCTCCCTTCTCCTTCCTTCCTTCCTTCCTTTTTTCTTTCTTTCCCTCCCTTCCTTCCTTCCTTCCTTCCTTCCTTCCTTCCTTCCTTCCTTCCTTCCTTCCTTTCCTTCTTTCCTTCTTTCTTTCTTTCCTTTCTGATGGGATCTTACTATGATGCCCGGGATGGCTAGCTTTTAACTCCTGGGCTCAAGTGACCCTCCTGCCTCAGTCTCCAAAGTAGCTGGGCCTACAGGTGTGCACCACCACACCTGGCTTGATCTTTATTTTTTTTCTTTTTCTTTTTTAGAACAAAGCTCCTAATTTTCACTATTGTGAGAGATATTTCAAGTGTATCTAAGAGAAACAACCCTGAAATAAAAGAAGGCAGAGAATATGTATTTTAGTCTAAGAACTGTCAATGTTTTTGTGAATTAAGACTAATCATTTTATTGTCCATGCCTTGTTTTCCTACTATGTAATAACATTGCTCTTGTAATTTCATATCATTGTTATGAAAATGAAATAAGAATATAACTATGAAAGTTCTTTGAAAAAAATAGTAATCCCTATACAGATACAAGACTTACTATTATAGACTCATACTTCTGGGACATGACATAGACGTGAAAAAAAAACATCCCAATTGGTTGTCTATTCTATACACACAGACACACATTTTAGTATATGCAGAATGTGATGCTAGACACTTCAGGGTGTGACAAGATAGGTGGGACATGTGGTTCTGTTCTCAGAAGTTACTGTTGTGTAGAGAAAACAAGTAGAAAAGCAGCCAGAGTTTTTGAAGAGGGGTAAAGACTTAAGGAGGCTGTGGAGGAGAGGGTCAGAGAACAAAGACATACACATGTATTTGAGCTTTGAAAAGAGAAAATGGCTTTACATTAATGGATCATCAAAGTGTAGTAGGCCCCCCTTATCTGTGGAGGATATATTCTAAGACCCCCAGTGGATGCCTGAAACCACGAATAATATGGAATCCTGCATATACTATGCTTTTCTCCTATACATAGACACCTATGATAAAGTTTAATTTATAAGTAGGCACAGTAAGTGATTAACAATACCTAACAATAAAAATAGAACAAATATAACGACATGCCAACATCAGTAATCTTGGAGCCTTTATTGAGTGAAACAAGGGTTAGTTAAACACAAACACTGTGATACCATGACAGTCAATTTAATAACAAATGGTCTTGGCAATAATTTTTTGGAGATGATGCCAAAAGGATAGGCAATAAAAGTAAAAATTAAAAAGTGCAACTAATCAAATTAGAAAGCTTCGGCATAGCAAATAATCAACAAAGTGAAAAGGCAACCCAAGGAAAGGGAGACAATATTTGCAAACCATACATCCAAAATATAGAAGAAACTTAGACAACTCAGTAACTAAAACACAAATAATCTGATTAAAAAATGAGTAAAGAAACTGAATAGTCATTTTTCCAAAGAAGACATGCAAATGTACAACAAGTATATGAAAACATACTCAATATCACTAATCATCAGGGAAATGCAAATCAGAACCACAATGAGACATCATTTCACACCTGTCAGGAAGGCTATTGTCAAAAAGTCCAAAGATAACTAGTGCTTACTAGGAAGTGGAGAATAGGGAACCCTTGTACACTATTGATAAGAATGTAAACTGGCACAGCCATTATGGAAAATTGTAAGGATGTTCCTAAAAAAATTAAAAATAAAACTACCATATGATCCATCAATCCCACTTCTGAATATATATCCAAGTAATTGAAATCAGTAGCTCAAACAGATATCTGGACTCCTGTACTCAGTGCAGCATAATTCAGAATAGCAAAGATATGGAATTAACCAATGTGTCTATCAGTGAATGAATGGACAAAGAAAATATGCTATATATCTACAAAGAAACAGTATTCAGCCTTAAAAAAGAGAAGGAAATCCTGACATTTGTGACAACATGGATGAATTTGGAGGACCTTATGCTAAGTGAAATAAGCCGGTAACAGAGGACAAGTACTGCATGATATCACTTATATGTGGAATCTAAAATAGGAGAACTCATAGAGAGAGTAGAATAATGGTTACCAGGGGCAGGAGAGTGAGCAAAACGTTGGTCAAAGGGTTCAAACTTTCAATTATAAGATGAATAAATTCTAGGGATCTAATGTACGGCATGGTCACTATAGTTAGGAATAATGTATTGGGTACTTAAATTTTGCTAAGAGAGCAGAGGTGTTCTCACCATATACACATACATAAATGGTCACTATGTAAGGTGATGGATATGTTAATTAGCTTGGTTGTGGTAAACATTTCACAATGTGTATCAAACCATCACATTCTACACCTTAAATATATAAAATTTTTATTTGTCAATCATACCTCAATTAAGCTGCAAAGATTTAAAACATAAAAATAAGAAGCTTGAAATCCAGGTCAGATAGTATAGATGTTAATCCAGCTGTATTACATGTGAATCCCTGCATGTAATTGGTCAATTTGGGGACTATCCTAGTGCTTCCTAAACTGAGGTTCAGGGAATAGGGGGAAGGAATTTTCTTTCCAGATTGGATAAATTTGTTTCTTTAACTATTTAACAAGGTTAAACAGTTTATTTTTCAGAAACATTAACCTGTAAAAGTGAATCTATCAGATAAGGGATTGGTACACAGTTCAAATGCAGAATTACTTGAGTTCTTTGTTAAGATAATTATATTTCACAACTAAATCAACGAGTTAGGGAAATGCTAACACATTCATTTATCTGTCTATGCCTTTAATGGTTTCACACTATTTTTATTATTACAGCTTTATGGAATGATGTGATATTTGGTAGGGCAAGTCTTCCCTCATAATTTTCCTTTCAAAAATATTTTTATTTCACACATTGTTTCTTTCAGATGACTTTTATAATCATCCAGTCAAAATGGAAGTGTGCCTGGAAGTATACTAAGAATAGATTCCTTTGGGAAGAATTGACATGTATCAAATATTGAATTTCCTCGCCCAGGAAAATATGTCTCAATTTATTCAAAACTTTTCTTTTGAATTAATATAAACTTTCATAGTTTTTTATTAAAGTCTTAAATATTCCTTAAGTGTTTATTCCTCAGTATTTTGTAATTTTTATTTCTTTGTGAATAGAATTATTTTCCCCTAGTATATTTGAATTGGTTATTCTGGCACAAAAAAGGCTAACCCTCTTTGTATATGCATTTTGATTCAGTTGCTTTTCAGAACTCTTGTTCCAACGATTTTAGGTTGATTTTCTTGCATTCTGTACACAGTGCCGTCATGCTGAGTTATTGGAAACTTTAGAGGAAATATTAGACTATCTTAGCAGGAACAAAAAGACAGATTTTACTAAGAAACATTTAGAACAGGAAGTTAGTATGTAACCTCTAAATTGATTTCTGTAGAGTAGCTGTTCTCAGGTTTGCTTGCATTGGAATCAGCTGGGGAGCTTTGGAAAACACTCAACCTGACCCCCTCCCTCAGATACTCTGACTTAATTCCTGGGCACCAGGATACTAAAAACTCCCAAGGTGATTCTAATGTGTTGCCAAGCTTAGGAACGTTTTCTATAGAATCATCTAAAATAACAAATTCACTGTAACAAATAATATATTTCTTCCATTCCTAATTGTTAACCTTGCCCTTTGACTTATTTAACTCTTGGTTATAAAGAAAAATCTTTTTTTTTTTTTTGCACATACCCATTCTTACCTTCTCAAAATCATCCATGCACTTATTCAGTAAGTATTTTCTGAGCAGTGTTATGCTCCAGACATACTGATGTGACAATGAATAAAAAAATAATCACCATCTAACATGCAGGGATTTTTAGCTTTTTGAAGGTAAAATTTACAGTATTTTTCTTGCATTGGAAGTTGGGTTTTTGAGAGGGGAGACTAGTATGGAACCTAAGCAACTAGAAGAACAGCGTTGCCATTGACTAACATGGAAAAGTTTCCAGAAGCAGCAGCTTTAGGAAGAATAGGAGCTCAGTTTGGATCACATAAAATTTGAAATACCTATCAAAGTCCAAGAAGAAAGATTAATGAGGCAGGTGTATATGAGTCAAAGTTTAGAAGAGAAGTCTGATCTGAAGAAATAAATTTGTGATACTTAAAGCCGCGAGGCTACAAGAGATCAGCAAAGTAGCACATGTAGATATAAAAATAGAGATGTTGAAGGGATGAACCCTGAGGCTAACCAGAGCTAAGAGACAGAATACAAGCCAAAGGAAAAAAATACTTGCAGCTGAAGGGAGTGATAGACTGTATCAAATTCTGCTACTGGACAAGTAAGATGAGGACTAAGAACTAACCATTGGATTTAGCAACCTTTAGGTTTGTTTTCTATTCCAGAATCATCTCACTGTCTAGACTTTCTTCCTATGGTTTTCCATCTTTCTCCCCCTCTACTCTGATTCTCAGTACATTATGAAGATGATACGAGAAGACAGTGTTCTTATGCTTAGGGGATTGATTGTAAGACTCACATGTAACTTCCCAAATCTAGAAATGATACTTCCTTTTCCTATGTCCTCCCTCTCTGAAAAAATCTCTCAGCTCATTTTGTTTGACTTATTTTATGATTAAGGGTCATTGATTTATAAACATCAGTTTTTTTAAAAGCTTATACTACCAACTTCTTTAGAATAAGAAGAATGTCATATAGGCCGGGCAAGGTGGCTCACGCTTGTAATCCTACCACTCTCAGAGGCCGAGGTGGATGGATTGCTTGAGCTCAAGAGTTCAAGACCAGGCTGAGCAAGAGTGAGTCTCCTCCTCTATAAAAAATAGAAAAATTAGCTGGGTGTAGTGGCGCACGCCTGTAGTCTCAGCTACTCGGGAGGCTGAGGCAGGAGGATCACTTGAGCCCAGGAGTTTGAGGTTGCAGTGAGATGACACCACTGCATGCTAGCTGGGGCGACAGAGCAAGACTCTGTTTCAAAAAAAAAAAAAAAGTCATATAATGCATATAACAGAACTGTAAGTAGAACTTAAAACTTCTCTATTATAATTTTTTTAGAGAATTATTAAACACCAGGTGAACCAGTGGTTGAGATGGGGGGTGTCATAACCACTGTCAGAGAAGACTTTTGGAGTGGTTTAGAAATTTGCTGCACCTCATGGTTCTCAATTCCAGTTTCTCCTTTATATCATCCCCACGATATCCTCTCATATGATGTCAAATCGTCAGAAAGCAAAGTCGTTAAACACTTTGAAATGGGACAGCCTCTTACTTCTCTGGATCTTCCTTTTCTCAGCTGAAATATTGCCATTAGGCCTGGAGGTAGATGAGCTCTGATTTCCCTTTCAACTGTAGAATATACAAGGCTAACGTTTTATGTTCCATAGTCTGAGCATTCCTTATTTAAAATTTCAGATTCTGCTAAAATATATGTGTTTGTGATGCTTGCCATCTCTTTGCCTTCTATATGAATTAGATTCTAAAACAGAAGCTAAGAGATTAATTTCTTAAACAAGATTTACACTGGTTTCTTTCATAGTCCTAAGTTATCATTTCTGAGCATCCTAAATGAAATGTATTCCCCTTTAAATAATACTGCATTCATTTATTTGCTAAGTATTTATTTATTACCTACTATGTGCCAGGTACAATAATAATATTAAACAAGGCACAAGAGTAATAATATTACGCTTAGTGGAGGAGAGGAAGAGATGACCAAAAGAAGGTAAGGCTTAGCTTCCAGGAGGGGACAAAAGACTATGTCACAGAAAAGATAAAGGCTTGAGCTGAGACTTTAAGGATAAAAAGGACTTTTAGGGGGGGGATAACCTAAAAAGGGACAGGCATTTCAAGCAGAGAAAATGCACATAGGTCTGAGGGAAAATGGCATAATTAGGAGAAATTATGAACACTTAATATAGCTGGTCACAGGATGCATTGAGGTGCCTACAGAAAACGTGCAGGAGATTTAGGTAGGAGTTAGACTATGCAGGATATTATTATATGTACCAAACTAAAGACCTCAGGGCTTTATTGTATTTCTTCCTCCATGGCAGTGGCAATGAGAAAAGACTTTCTCTTTGGGGTGACCTAGTGTGAATGGATTATTCATCAGACTCTAAAGGCTGTGTGTATAGTCTGAACAGTTTGAACATTCCCTTTGGAACAACTCCCTGTGGACGTTCTAATACACCTACTATCTCCCCCCGCCTCCCACCTTCACATATCCTTCCTTCCACAGGGACCATCAAACACTGTGGAATGACCCTGTCCCTCAAGTGTTCTGGGCCCAAGAACCACTATAGAAGGCAAGAGGAAGCCACAGGAGGATCGTAGGTAGGAAAATATGATCAGATTCAACCATTTCTCCTCTTCCTCTTAGTTTTGCAGATATTTTACCATTAAAATTTAGATGGAGATTTTGTTCCAAATGAATAAGATGTGTTCTCTGTTCACAAATGGACATGGAACAGTGGCAAACAATTTACACCTTAGAATGCATGGTCGGAGCAGTTAAAAAGCTCTTTACTGATTGCTAATCAGTGTATTTGCTTTACCTAAAAAGTTCCTTCTTATAGTTTTAAATCGTTTGCAGAAATCTTTTGAAAAGTACCCTTGAGGTCTCATGTTTTCTCCTCAAAATGTGTTGAACTTGGGAGTGACAAAAGGCAGAAAATGTGCAAATGTATGTAGCATATTCACAACTCTACTTAAATAGCAAAAAAGGAAATTTTTATTTTACAAGATAATTTATTAAATCATTTCTTACATAGCAAATTCTTATAACTTTATGTATACAGTTTCAAACAAAAGACTTTTTAGAAGCCTGTCTACTGTGTAGCAAATATCACAAGTTCTTTCTTTCATTCTTTATTTTTTCACAAGTTCTTTAGAACTTGAAACATCAAGAAAGATGAAGGTGGAAATAACAAAAATATGTCCTTAGGACTTAAGTTGGGCAGGATTCCTTTCCTCTGGCAGGGAGACTAGGTTTCTGGAAAATAACTTTTGTATAGCCACACAGTTGAATTATCATGTTCTGCCTGCACTCCCACACTCAAAACAATGCTGAAGAAGGTCAAATAGTGAAGTCATGCTGTTATTTGGTAAATTAATTATTGATGACAGTCTGGTTTTGAATTCAAAGTGTTAGGAAGTTAATGGAGTTTCTCCATAATAGCTTACAGACTTCCTATAGCCTTCTACTATGGAGAATCATTTCCTCTGAGCTGTGTTTAAGTATATTATACAGCATACATGCTATGAGAGACATATAGCACCTCTTCCCCTGCAAGGAATTGTAGGAAGACTGTGGGAGACATCTCCCACTTGGTTGTTGAGTTATTAGTATACAGAAGCCATTTCTAAATGAAAGTCAGTTCCATTGCAACAAGCTGAAGAAAGCCAGCACCACCTAGTGGGAGGAAAGTCACCCAGGAATGAAACACCTGTTGGTTTGCTTTCCAATTCTGTATTTTGAACTCTTTTCTAAGACTTGGGCGTGCATTGTAAATATCACTCTCTTTTCCTAACAGACTTAACCAGATGCTCCCTGACTGAGCTTCAACACTGTGTTTTTTGAGTGGTTTGCTGTTTAATAATTATAATGATTGCTAATATTTATCGAGCTTTTGTTATAAACAAGCATTATTGTAAGCTCTTTGCTCAGGGCTTCTGAGTGCAGTTGTCTAGGTTGTGCCCTGCACAAGGATGCTTGAGTGAAGCAATGAGGATACTTAATCCATCTTTATCTCCACTCACCCATATGAGTGCCCTGGTGAAGGGTTGTATCCACCTGAAGAGATGATCAAAATTTTCTAAACTGCACAAAGGTGCTGTATGATGCAGTCCTAGTCTTTTATTATATGCATTATCTCATTTAATCCTCACAGCATTCCTGCAAAGTAGGTATTATATTATTGTGACCATTTTTCAAAGAAGAAGTAAGGCTTAGGGGGTTAAGTAAAATGACGCAACGTCACATAGCCAGTAAGGGAAACAGCTAGAACTTTAACCCAGACAAACGTAACCATGATGCTGGATGCTCCCAGAAGTGTGAATTTTATGTGCACGGATGCTGCCTTCCCATTCGCAGGCTGGAGTGAGAGATGCTGTGCAGTGTCTACCTACCCTGAGTAGTCCTTGCTCAAGTGGCTGAAAGCGGAGGCAAGCTCAGAGCTGTCCCCGTGTCTAGCAAGTTTGATTGTGATGGCTGCTTCACCTAGTGACTCGAGCAACTCAACAAGTAGCCAAACCAAAATCTTACCAAGTGCTGCAGTCAAGAACCTGGGCCTGCCATGCACCTCAGGACTTCACCTGCTACCTTAGCTTAACTTCTGTTTGCTCTCTGAACAGGCAAGGCACATTCTTCTCTCTGGGTTCTTTGTTTGCCTTGTTGCCTGTTTCAAATGCCCTTTCTTGACATTCTCCCATTTCCATCTGTAGAAGTCCTGCTCCACTGAGACCCAACTTTAACTTTCTTTCTCCATCTCCATGAACTTTTTCTAATCTTGCTAGAACCTGTCTCTTTTCTTCCTTTATTTCCCTACCATATGTAGTTCGTTTGCCTTGTATAGTAATTATTTATGTACATTTGTTACATCAGGTTTTATTGTAACCTCTTTGAGGACAGGAGGTGTAGGGCTTAGGCTTTGCACAATGTGGGCATTCAGTAAACATGAGTTGAATTAAAGGGCTGGGGACCTAACAATGGCAAGAGACACCTGCAGCCTCATTATATGCTTTATGTTCTCACTTAAGTAAATGTCTAAATAGGAATTTCATAATCGCGGGAAAGACAAGCTGGGGGTCTTAAGCCAAATCCACAATACATTCTACAGCATAATAGATTTGTTTTTTAAAAATACCTAGCGAATAATTTAATTAGTGTGATTTGCCATAATTAACTCAGCTCCCAGGAGCTGGAGGAGTTATAGATTTGCAAATCCCATGGTACCAGGCAGGTTGCAAACTTCTTCTGAGTTAATTTTTAACTTTCATTTTGACTACAATTATATGTTAAGCCCTCCGGCGAGAGTTAGGCAGAGATTAAGTAAAAGGAAAAAAATAGAAAACCATTTAGGGTATTTCTGAGAACATTTATAGAAAGTTTATTTTGTGTGGAAATGAACTACTAATAAAAAATTCGGAGAACAAATATATAACTATTATAACCTCTACAGTGAGTATATAGCAATATAGAAATTTAAAATTAGTTATTCATTGAAAATATAAATTTAAGAACTTTATTCTTAATCATAACTAAGAAAATATTTTTATCTAAGATTTTCCCAATTAAAATTTGAAATTATCAAGAGAAAGCATGTTATTAGTATGGAATCAATGTATTCAAATATAATTAGTAAAATAAATGACCCACATTTTTATACATTGGATAACATTTACTATTAGTACTTGGTTCTTATCTTTGCATATAAAATATCTTGCATATAAATTGTATTATTACAGATTTATATTACTGAAGAAAGACAAAACTGGATATTTCAAACAGGTTGATGAAATAGAAGAAACAAGACTTTACAAAACAGTTTAAAGATCACAATGATTCAGTAGCCTGAATCTCTACAAAAGGAAGGTAGACTGTGTAGCCCGTGAAATTCTAACAATGCATACAAAGTCTCACTGAGAAAGAAAAGGGTGAGTCATTAAATGGAATCACTGTGGTAAATGGCAATCTCTCTCATAAACTCAGATATTAAAAGAGTACATAAAAAAGTTGGCAAAGGTCTCTATAATAAGGATAAGTATAAAGACTTGTGACAGTAGTGTTAGGAAAGCTAAAGTCTTAAATTAACTGAGCCTTCACAAATGAATGAGTGAGTGAATAAATAAGGAAGCACTAACAGTATAAAGAGAACTTATTAAAGGTCCAGGAAAAAAAAGTAGAAAGAGGAAAGAGGGGTATATTCACAGCCTAGGCAAATGGCAACATTAAGTTGACAGGTGTTGAGGCCAAGGCAAATTACTACTTAGAGACTAAAAATCATGGAGGTTTGATCACAGAAATATTGCTGGTAATTTTCAAGCAACATAGAGAATGAAAAAGGCATCAGGAGGCTTTAGATGAATAAATGTTTTCATAATTTTTTCCAACTGATACAGAATATAAGCAGGTAGTTTGTGAGTAGTTATGACAGAAATAGATTACCCACCATGAGTGTGGACAACTTTTATTGTTTGAACTTTATTTTACTATTTATCTTTTTATTCATGCAACATTTTAAGAGTAATTTCCATGTGCAAAGACTATGGTTGGTATTTATTTTCAAAAGGAACGCTAGTAAACAAAGATCATGATTTCTATAATTCTTTTGAAAGAAATTGTCCTAGCAACCCTGCGGATACGAGGAAGACACACGAGTTTGGTGGAGAATAGTTAATTAAAGGGTTTAAGACTGTTTGAATAATCATATCCAAAAAAATCTTAATAATGGGTTGATATCAGCTTGACTCTGTATTGTTCAATATGTTTGGTATTTTTATTAACATTTTTGATCAATTTCTAAAAGCATCCAATTTGGGGATTTTCAAGATCTGGGAAGAAGAGAATTATTGCAGAAAGAATTAAAGTTAACTTACAATGCTAAAGAAAATATGAGAAAATGACATGAAGTAAAGTGAATCTGAATAAAAAAGTGAAACTATGGTAAAAGTATGTTTCATTTTGATGTGCTCAACTGTCTTAAGGCATTTTCATCACACTCTAGTTCCTCTCTGCATCCTCCTCTTTGTAACTTACCAGGGAAAATCAGTTATACTTAATGTGCTTGTCTCTCAGTTTCCTCACAAGTATCTCCACTATGTTCCCTACGACCATCACAGCTACATGATCCTTTAAAGATACTGCGTAATTCTATTTGGCCTCCCTTTCCCACCTGGCTTACTGGCCTTGTGCTACCGTGCGTGTGCCGGTTCCACTTCTTGCTCAGCTGGACTTTATTATAACCTTATCCACCTCTTTTCGTCCTGTTCCTTTTTCCTGCCGACTCCCCTTCCTTCAGGCGCTGAGAGCAACACACTGATTCCCTCACTTCCTTCCTTCTTTTATGGCCTCTTAAGTCAGTCTCACACATCCTCCAACTATTAAAAATGCATGCAATAGCATTTCAAGGTCGTATAGGGCCATTGTAACCAAGGCCTCCTTATCTTGTTATTTGTTATTAGTAATGACTTTTTAAATGGCAGGTTAGCTTTTTGGGGGTTCTAGTCATTTCTGGACTAGACTTTTTCCCCTGATATCTACATGTATATGAGATCCTTTAGCTCCAATTCCTTTATGTTGTACTGTTTGTTATGTTTCTTCCCAAATGAATTTGCCAGAACATCTAAAAGGAAAAAGGCTCTACGTCCCCTCAATGGTACGAGGTGCCAAGATTGCCATTAACACCTGACTCTTTAGCACCATCTTCTGGCAAAAGAACATCATGGTTTATGAAGTCAATTGGGTCTCTATGGAAACTAGGAAGTTTTGGATGTTTTATAATATCTCTATATTACAAGATTACATTGTAATGGAAAAAGGGAAAGTTGCTGGAATGTATACAATCCATGAGACTATTTCTTACTACATTATATATTATGTAGTGTATAATATATTGCAAATAAAGGAGCTCTTGAGATTTAAAGCTATGTTTACTACAAAGTTTAGAAAAAAATTTACCTAGCTTTTCAGTGTATAGGGATTCATATGCAGGATGTTAACAGAACATTTAAAGGAAAGTTCGAAATGTATACACTGAAAGATGTTAAAAATTCCACTGTTACACCTTTATAAAAACTTCTACAGTTTTAGTCAGAATTTGGTGGGTGTCCCCTGACAATTTCCTTTTCTCTTCAGTCATTACTTCAGCTTTTCCTATTTTCCTTCTGTCAGTGTCTAATACTGGCATATCTCTTTTAATTTATTCTTTCATTGCCTTCTGAGAGTCTTGCCCAGTGCTCCCAGTAAAATAAGACTTCTTCCCAGTTTGCTTTCCTCTGGGGGAATCTGCTTAGTAAGTAGGCTTTGCCGAATTTGAGGGTGGGAGGAAAAGTTAGCTGGAGCAATCTGGAAGTCTTTGGCTTTATAGTTATTTAAAAAAAAAAAAAGGTCCCTCTGGTCAAATATTTTTGGTCCTGAAGTTACTCAAGGACCTTAGCTCTGATTCATCTTAATGTGGTGAACTCAAACCTTAGAAAGATAACAAGGGGGATATCTGCTGGGTACTGATAGCTGCTTTAACTCAAAGACCTTTGTTTTACTATGTGTAATGGTGTTTTATATTGACTCCATTCTGCTGTTTATTTTATCTCCAAATTATACAATGAATTAGCCCACTTCCACTGCCAACTATTTAGTTCAGGCTATTATTATTCTTGCCCAGTTTACTACAGTGATTTTTCAACCATTTCTTTCTTATATTCTTTCCTTTTTCCAATTTGTTCTTCCCATGTATCAGCTGGAGTCATAATCTTTTAATAGTGTAAGCAGATCATACTATTCCATATTTAAACTGTTCCCAATGCATGATCTTTTCAACGCAGTCCCCTTTGCCCTGCTATTCATCCTTTTACCCCACCCATACTTCTGTCGTGGCATTTTCCCTCCTCAGTACTTTTGTCCTTTCTGTTCCCTCTGCCTGGAACACTCTTTAGCCAGTTTTTGTATAACTGGGTCCTTCTCTTCCTTCATGTCTCGGCTTAAATGTCACCTTCTCAGAAAAGCTTTTCCTGCCTTTCCAACTAGATACCCTCCTATCACAGCACACTCTTCATTCCCTCTTGGAAATAAGCCCGTTTGGTAATTTTCTCTATTAAGTCATTTACTTATTTACTGTGTATCTGGCCGCTGGAACAAAGTCCTTGATGACTGAGATCTGCCAATCTAGTTCACAGAAAGATTCTCAGGATCCCTCATACCTATGGCGGTTTCTGACACACAGCGTAAGCAATCACTGTACGTTGGCTTGATGAATGATTACTTTAGTTCTGTTTATGCAGTTTTTAAAAATGATCATATTCCTCATCTCACATTTCTGAAGTCCCTTCTCTAGTTTGGCTATTTTCTCCCTCCCATTTTATCTTGTTTATTTTATTTCACTTAATTTGTCATTTTATGTCTGATGAGATTAGTCAAAAATACATTTCAACACTTATGATATCTTTTCATCATTTTTGAACTTTTTCTTATACCTAAATTTATTTTTCTATTTCTAAATTCCTTTAAGCTATTCATTTTAAAAATGATTGTTTTACCATTTTACTTATTAGTATATTCTTATTACCATTTGTGTTAATAATGCTTATTAAGTTTAATCCCCCAAAACTGTTTTCATCTCCTTAAACAAATATCCTTGCCTTTTATCACTCCTTTTCTTTCTTGCTTTTAAATGGGGAGCAACAGTATTTGGTCTCTAAAACTGGAGCTAGGTATGCCCTGAATGGAAGGGATGGGGTAGAAATCTTTATTACTCAATCCTCCCATAAGTTCTTTCTATTTTTCAATAGAGATACCTATGTTTAGCCTCAATATTAAGCGTAATCCAGATCTGAGTGAGAGTGTTAGATATTCCCATTTTCACACATCGATTAACTCAAATATATGGAAGCAGATAGCCACTAAGTTTCAGCCCATTTTGGAATGAGATTTGGAAAACCACCATATCTGAAACACACAGTTACCTGGTTATGGACACTTTTTGGAAGTGTTCATAGCATAGAGAAGAAAATAGGAGAAAAAAAGTCCAAAACATTTTGAACATACCTGATGTGGATGGAGGCACAAGAGATGGATAATATCCAAACTATTGGAATTTGAGTATGTTAGGCAATTTTAATAATTACCTTAAATAGAATTTTTTTTTCTTTCCAAGGTTGGGAGAGGAAAGAATACTCTCTGATTTGGGGTTATTTTTACCTTTGCTCCTTGATCATGAAAACTGCAGGGAAACTGGCAAAGGTAGTACTCGTCCCTGGTAGGTTTTCAGGAACGAGGGCCTCATGCCTGGAGAATTGAGAGCCTTTCTTTTCAGTGCTTTGGGTTCATGCCTCCCTTAGTAATTGGCTCTGGAGCAGAGCTCCAGAGTCACTAACTGGGTGGATTGACTTTGGTAAGATGCAGCCCCTCACAAAAGAGCCTTGAACCACTGAGAAGCAGTGTATGAGGTCCTAACTCTTCCAGTCACTTAATTTTGGAGAAACAAGAGTTCTCTTATTGTATAGGCTAGAGGTCTTGCAGAATAACTTTAGTGAAATGTGAGACCCAGATTTTGGCTCTAAGTCACCTGGCCTACTAACTTTATTTACAGAAGAACTTTCCGACATCTGTCTTCTTCCCGGGAGGATCGGAACATTTACTCCTCTGCGAACTCTCTCTCACCTGAGAATATGGTGCATTTGATCCCCTTGGTACTCACAGTAAGACATTCCCAAATCCCCTTCTGGTATCACAGATGCCAAAGATGATGTTCCTTTGTAGCTCATTCTACTCTCACTAGCCATAGAATACCACTCTCAGGCCACCTCCATACGTATTCTCACGCCTCTGCAGAGGGATTGGCTCAGAAAAACCTACACATTTTCTCACCACGTGGAAATTGTTAGCTATGCAGTACCTTAGCAGGATCAGCTAGGTCTACCTAGCCTCGGTGTCTTTAGCAAATGTGGTACAGCAGAAGCCTGGACCCAAGGCTACAACAAGTGAAAACACATGTCTCTTTTATAATTGCATGATTCTACATTCTAGAACACGTCCCACAATGACCAAAGTTCTTGGAATCTGGAGGGAGAGGGAACAAAGACCACGGCCTCACAAACGTCCATTCATCTCAGTTCCAGTGACTAGATCAGCATTGTCTGGTTTGAAAAATAAGGACATTTTCTCCCAATCCTAATGTGGTTTCCTGAAAAAAGTGATTTAGTGTGTCCAAATATATATGTCACTTCACAGAGGAAGCATCAGATGACTAGTTCCAATTTAATAGTTTCTTCATATTTACATATGTGTATACATACATGCACGTGTGTAGATCTTTTATTTATTTATTTATTTTTTATTTTTATTTTTTTTGAGACAGAGTCACTCTGTTGCCCGGGCTAGAGTGAGTGCCGTGGCATCAGCCTAGCTCACAGCAACCTCAAACTCCTGGCCTCAAGCGATCCTTACGCCTCAGCCTCCTGAGTAGCTGGGACTACAGGCACCATGCCTGGCTAATTTTTCTATATATATTTTTAGCTGTCCATATAATTTCTTTCTGTTTTTAGTTGAGACGGGGTCTCCCTCTTGCTCAGGCTGGTCTCAAACTCCTGAGCTCAAACAATCCGCCAGCCTCGGCCTCCCAGAGTGCTAGGATTACAGGCGTGAGCCACCACGCCTGGCCTGTGTAGATCTTTTAAATGTCATTAATACATATACATATATGTTAATATGTTTCCTATGTCCTAATTTATAATTTAGAATATTCCATAAACGTTGGATAAAGCAGTGGCATGGTTTGCGAGGATTGACTCCAATTTTGAAAGAAGTTCTATTGTGAGTCAAATGCTATCAAACAGCAGTGCACGTTACAAAGAAAACTTTTGTGAAAGGAAGATTCAATCACTGTGGCAAACTTCATTGTTATCTTATTTTAAAAAATTTTCACAGTCACCCCAACCTTTAACCAGCACCACCCTGATCAGTCAGCAGCCATCAACATTGAGGCAAGATCCTCCACCAGCAAAAAGATTTCAACTTGCTGAGGGCTCAGATGATCATTAGCATTTTTTAGCAATAAGGCATTTTTAAATTAAGGTATGTATATTTATTTAGACATAATGCTATCGCACATTTAACAGACTACAGTGTAATGTACACATAACTTTTATATGCACTGGGAAACAAAATAAAATTTGTGTGACTCCTTTTATTGCAATATTCGCTTTATTGCAGTGGTCTAGAACCAAACCCGCAATATCTCCAAGGTATGCCTGTATGTACAGATAAAATTTACATACAATTTTAACTGGTGGCTCATTTATGGAGGCCAAAGGTTAAAAACTCCAGGATAATCATCTTGATGTGTCTTCAGAGTACCTCTCTAGTCTCCTCTTCTGGCACTTTTCCTTCTCCCAAAGCAGGGAATATTGAACTACTTTCCCAAACATATGCTACTGTTTGTACCACAGGGTATTTGGAGATAGCGCCTTTGGGAGAAAATTGGGTTTAGATGAGGTCATGAGAGCCAGGCCTTCATGATGGGATTAGTGTTCTTATAAAAACAGACACCAGAGAGCTTGCTCTGTACCCCCTACCAGAAGCATACACAAAAAGAGGTAAATATGAGCACACATAGTGGGATGGTGGCCACCTACAGGCCAAGAGAAAAGGCCTTAGAATGAAATCTACCTTGCTGGCCTTAATCTTAAATTTCTCAGCCTCCAGAACTGTGAGAAATATATTTCTGTTTTTTAAGCCACTTAATCCTTAATATTTTTGTTATGACAGCCTAAGCTGACCCTGATGGATCATGTATAATGCAACCTTGCTGAATTTATTGGTTTATAGTGCACGTGCTCTCTTTCTCTTAATATCTCTGTATACAAGATTATGCATCTGTGAATAGAAATAGTTTTATTTCTTTCTCCCTATTCTGGATGGCTTTTTCATTCCTTATCTTGCCTAATTGCCCTGGCTAACACTTCCAATACAATGTTGAACAGAAGTAGCAAGAGTGGAAATCTTTGTCTTGTTATTCAACCTAGGAGGAAAGAATTCAGTCTTTTAAGTATGATGTTAACTGTGGGGGTTCTGTAAATGCCTTTTATCAAGTTGAAGAATATCTCTTCTTCTCCTAGTTCGTTAAGTGCTTTTATCATGAAAGTTTATTTGTCAAGTACTTTTTCTGCATCTGTTGAAATCATCATATAGTTTTTGTCTTTTATTCTATTAAGTGGTATATTAGATTGATTTTTTGATGTTAAACCAAGCTTGTATTCTTGGAATAAATCCCACTGGGTCATGGTGTACAATTCTTTTTTACATATTGCTGATTTGGGTTTGCTAGTTTTTTTTTTTTTTTTTTTTTTGAGGATTTTTGGATCTATTCATATGGGATATTGGTCTGAAATTTTCTTGTGGTTTCTTTGTCTGGTTGGTATCAGTGCAATCCTTGCCTTATTGACCAAATTGTAAAGTGTTCCCTCTTCTTCTATATTTTGGAATAGCTTCTGAAGGATTACTCTTTAAATGTTTGGTGAAATTTACCAGTGAAGCCATCTGGGCCTGAGCTTTTCCTTGTGGAAAGGCTTTTTTCTTGCCAATTCAATCTGTTTATATATATTAGAGCTATTCAGATTTTTTATTTCTTCTTGAGTCAGTTTAGGTAGTTTTGTTTTTGTAAGCATTTGCCCATTTTATCTGTCTTATCTAATTTGTTAGCATTCAGTTGTTTATTGTATTCCTTCTTATTCCTGTTTATTTCTGCAAGGTTGTTAGTGATGGTTCTTTTACTCTTGATTTTATTAATTTAAGTCTTGGAAAAGGTAATTTAGACCTTAACTAAAGGTTTGCAAATTTCTTTTCAGAGAACCAACTTACGGTTTCATTGATTTTCTCTGTTGATATTCTGTTTAGTTCTGCTCTAATCTTTATCATTATTTCCTGTCTTCTGCTTGCTTTTGTTTTAGTTTTCTCTTCTTTTTCTAGTTTTATGCCTCTAATCTTGCCCCACCTTTTCCAGCTCATCATCCTCAACTGTTGCCAAATGCTTAAAATCTAGTTGCTCCCATTCTTTACAAAGGAAAATTCAAATTCTATTGCATGGCAAACAAGGTCATTCATGACTTTGACCAGTTTATCTTACCAATCAAATCTACCTTTCCATTCATATGAAATAACCTGGAATTATAGATATATTTTTTACCTCTATTTTGTACATGCTTTCTCAATTTGTGCTTTTCTCCCACTGACTTTTCAGAAAATGCTTTCTTTAACTCCAGTCACCTACAATTTTGGTTAGTTATTTCCTCTTCCCTACTACTACCATTGCACTTAGCACAAACTTCTTTTGGAACACTTAACCAAATTATTTATTAATACATGCCTTCATTGTTCTGTGAATTTCAGGATGTGAGAGCTTGTCTTAGAATTATATCCCAGAAACTGACACATAGTAGTGGGTGCTCAATATATGTCTGTGGAGGTAAGTAGGGGGAAAAGTGGTACGGTCTGGTATCACTTCGACTGGGAAAATGAGAAAATGGACGATGTACTGCAGCAAGTGAAATAGAGAAAAGCGTTGGCATATGGTCTTTCACTGCATTCGGCTTTGGTTCATAACACCGAGAATACTTATATTTTTGTGCGATTAATCAACTTTTCAGCTGAGAGATCACTCAAATCCTCATTTTACTAAACTGGAAGGCAAGTTGAAGAATTCGCCAAAGATTAAGCAGAGTGCAGGTTCCTACAGAGACTATGTCGGAGAAGTTTTTTGGTAGTCTGGAGTGCTTCCCCCAATCTTTGGGCAAGCCATCAGCGGTGGCAGGAAGCCGTCAGAGGTGACAGAGGCAGGAGAAGAGACAAGAAACGTAACACACAACCCTTTCGCTAATTGTCGCTCTTTTAAGTCTAGTTCGGACGCTTGTTACTCATTGCGCATGCGCCATTTTTTTCCTTTGGGATGGGCGGGGAAAAGCCTTTGCTCCTTTGGCGATCCTGAGGAGGGTGGAGCCAAACTGTTTCTAAGGTGACGGAGTAGAGGGCTCGGTGGTCGATTGATCAAGTCTGAGCGAGGTTCCCAGAGGGCTGCGGATTGTCGGTTCGTCGGCGCTGTCATGGCGGGTGTGCTGAAGAAGGTAAGACGAATGGAGGTCACTGTTGGAATTTAAATTGTGCTGTAGAATCAGTCCGTTAGCCCCCCTTCCCATGGCTGGTGGCCGTAACCGGCGCGGGCTCGGCGGTGCTTTTTGGGTCTCGTTCTGCACTGCCCTTAGCGGTGACCAGGTTAGTGGTTTCGCTCAGAGGGGCAGAAAAAAAGCTCCGAACAAGCGGGACAGAGTAGCTTACTGGCTTTAGACTAGTTTTAGTCATGGTGTCGAGCTTTTGCTTTTCCTTAGCATGGTGAACGCGTGGAAACCATGATAAACAGCATGAATTGTGTTTTGTTTTTGAACAGACTACTGGCCTGGTGGGATTAGCTGTATGTGAGACTCCACACGAGGTATGTACCTCTTTTCTTTTTTCATTCTTGAGTTCCCAGGGAAAACTAGAATCCTGCGACCTTGATTGTTGCAAGGTTAATGGGATACGGATATTGCAAGCTCCAAATTACAATCCCACGTGAACTCTTGAGACGAGGGCAGTATCTATCCACTTTGTTGATCCGATGCCACTTTTTTTTTGCCATGACCTCTTTATTAAGGCACTTTTGTTGATATTTTCCTCGGCATTTTCGTGACTTCACTTGTATGGACTTTGTCAGCGCCTCCTTCCACCCCCAATCTGTATCTCCTTTTTCTGCTTCACCCCCGTTTCTGCTTAGGGTGTGCCCCAGATTCGACACATTTAAGCTTACTGAAGGTATTGCGTTAGCAATTGCCCCCTTTACCCTTCTGCTAGGTTTTCCCCATCAGTATTAAGAAATGCATCCATCAGAAAAAAAACAAAACAAAACAAAACAAAACTACCCCCATCCTTCTCCTCCCTTCTATAATCACACCATTTCTCTATTTCCCCATACAGATAAAACTTAAAAGAGTTATCTGTACTTAGTCTCCATTTTTTTCTCTTATTCACCTTTGAAGCACTTCAGTCAAGCCTTGGCTAGAATTCTTCTTTTCAAGGCCACCAATGATCTCCATGATGCTAAATACAATGGTCAGCTAACATTTCTCATCTTAATTGATCCAATGGCAGCATTTGACACATTTGACACTCTATCCATCAAGAACTTTCTTAATTGTGCTTCAGGACTCCCCCAGTCTCCTGTTTTTTCCCCCTACTCTTTTGCTCTTTTTCTGGTTATTCCTCTTATCTCCACTTTTAAATTTTGAAGTTTTTTAGGACTTAGTTCTTGGATCTTTTTCTATTTCGATTTGCTCTCTTTTGGTAACTGGATCCAGTGTAATGGTTTTAAATACCACCTACACACTTATAACTCTTAGATTTCCATATCAAACACTGAACTCCCTTTATGAGGGTCTTGTGTATTTAATTGCTTAGTGGACATCTCCATTTGTATGTTAGAAAGGCAATCCAAACTTAACATGTTCAAAATGGGAGTCCTGATCTCTCTAAAACCTGCTCTTCCCTCAGGCTTGCTCATCTCAGTGAATGGCAGCTCCGTTCTTTTGACTTAGGTCAAAAACTTTGAAATCATCTTTGATTCCTTCTTTCTCACCCCACATTTGGTATTTCAGTAAATACTCTGGTTTCCACCTTAAAAAGATATCCAGATTTTGACTATATCTCACCACCACCTCTGCTACTACCCGCTTCTCAGCCACTGTCATCACTGCTGTGTATAATTGCATTAACTTACTAACTGCCTTTCCATGCTTGTCACAGCCTCAGTTTGGTCTGTTTTTTAGCCAAGTAATTGGAGTCAGTCTGCAAAAATGTAAGTCAGGTCATGTTACTCCTTTCCTTAAAACCCTCTAATGGGGTTCACTCTGGCTTTCACTCTAAGTAAAATAAAAGTCCTTATAATGACCCTCCAGTTCACTATTCCATTGATTTGTCTCTCTCTACTAGAATGTAGGTTTCTGGAAGGCAGGGATTTGTTGTTTTGTTCACTGCTAAAACTCTGACTAACACATGGTATATGCTCAGTAAATAATGTTTGTTGAATAATGTCTTGTACTCATTATGAGTTCATAATGACTTTAGTCTCATTATTGTCTAGAACTGAACTCAAGGTTTTTCTCCTTCTAAGTGTCTTTCTTCCTCTGTGGACTGTATTTTTCTTGGTGGTATCAAAATCTTTCTACTCCTCAAGCTGCCTTGTTTCTCCTTCAGTCTAACTCACTAATGCCAGGTTAATTTCCCTGAAACACAGATCTAATAATATGATTTTCCTAAATCTTTTAATTGTCCAGAGAATAAAGCCCAAATGCTTTAAACTTGGAATACAAAACCACTTATAATTGACTTTTTCTCCAATCTTATGTGTCTCCTAAGCATTTCCTTATGTGTCCTATACAGTAGTCTCCCCTTATTGTTGGGAGATAACGTTCCAAGAACCCCAGTGGATGCTTGAAACTGTAGATAATACTGAACCCTATCTATACTATGTTTTTTGCTATATATACATACATACCTTGCTATAGATAAAGTAGATTTCATTTAATACTTCAAATGGCATACAGTTTAAAATTTATGAATTGTCTATTTCTGGAATTTTTCATTTAATATTTTTATACTGTGGTTGACCACGGGTAATTGAAACCTCGGAAAGTGAAACCTCCGATAAGGGGAATCTACTGTATTCCAGCCATGTGCCGTCCAATAAAAATATAATGTGAGCCATAAATGTGAGCCATGTTTGTATGTAACTTTAAACTTTCTAGAAATCAGTTTTTTAATAAAGAAAAAGATACTTTTTTTTTTTCTTTAGAGACAGGGTCTCACTCTGTTGTCTAGGCTGGAGTACAATGGCCGGATCATAGCTCACTGCAGCCTCAAACTCCAGGGCTCAAGCAATCCTTCAGCCTCAGCTGTTTGAATAGCTGGGACTATAGGTGTGTGCCACCACGCCTGTCTAATTTTTAAGTTTTTTTTTACAGACAGAGTGTTGTAATGTTGCCCAGGCTATCTCAAACTGCTTGGCTCAAGGGATGCTCCCATCTAGGACTCTCAGAGTGCTGGGATTACAGACGTGACCCACCACGCCTACCCAGTCTATGACTATATTCAATTAAATTTGATCATACTGATGATCTAATGCATATATATGTATTTCTACAGAAATTCAAATAAGAAAAATTGGAGAAAAAGAATTTGCAGTGCCTAGGACCTCAATTTGGGAAATATTGATTTAGTAAATTATTTGATTTCTGAAAAAGGTCATTAGCAATAAGTTAGTTTTATTTCTATTTGTTATACCATTGACTTATGTACAACTTTTGTTATACTTACAGCGTATAGAAAGAGTTTCCACATGTATACTCAAATTTTTCCTAAGTTGTAAAGAGTGTGGATAGGGCATAGACATGAAGAAGTTGCAGCTAAGAAGAGTTAAATGTTTTTTTAAAAAGCAGGTATGAGATTTTTGTTTTTGGGTTTTTCTGTTTTGTTTTGTTTTTTGTCTATGAGGCTTTTTAAAGTGTTCCATTAAATCTTTGGTAACATTTTAACCTATGGAAATTTGTATGGTTTCTTTTCAGAGGCTAAGAATATTGTATACAAAGATTCTTGATGTTCTTGAGCAAATCCCTAAAAATGCAGCATATAGAAAGTATACAGAACAGATTACAAATGAGAAGCTGGCTATGGTTAAAGCGGTAAGTGGCTAAATCAGTTTTGTTTTCTTGGGTTTATGATATTCAGTAGAACATTTAACCAAAAAAATTCAGTTTCTTACTTTTTGTATTTTTTTATACACTTTTCTTTCTTCTATTCACCCTCCTTTGGTGCTTTCATCCTTTCTTCCTTTTATTCAGCAAACTCCTGTTTGAGTGCTTTCTATATGCAAGGCACTATTAAATACCAAGTGCAAGAATAAGACCTAGTCCTTGCCCTCAGGTAACGTTGCAGCTCTTCCTTTTACCTCTCTTTCCTATTTCGTCCTTTATTGATCTTTTGCTTCTTCAATCTTAATCTCTTCAATCTCTTCTTTAATCTTAGGGTAGAGAACAATGAAAGCAAAACAAAAAAAGGGGTGTTGTTTTTAAAGGAAACTGTCAAAAAGACTAGACCTTTATTAACTAGCAGTTAATAAAAGATAGACTGCTGATTCTTTCTTACCAAACTATATTACACTGTTAAATTTTCACACTAGCAGTTATTTCATGGACTTCATGTAATTATCCAAAATAGTGTTCATAAACTCTGAAAGTAATTTACATACATGCATAAGTGATCTTAATATATAGTTCTTGTTAGATCCCCAAAATGTAGTTCAAAGAGAATTCATATTTTTCCCTTGGGGATATAGCAAAATAATCCAATTTGATTTGGAACTTTTCTTCTTAGCTCACAAATTCTGGAATTAATTTCTAGATTAAAGTCTCGGGGGTGGGGGGGAGTTAACATTTCTTTAGTTTTCATGTTTTGCTTAAGGAAGATGAGTTTATGTATTTTTTTCCCATCAGAGTAAAAAATTTCTTTTTCTTTTCATGGGGTGACACTTTTCAACTCTGTCCTTAATTCCTTTTCTGCTGTCTTTGTCAATAATCTTGTTTCCCTTTAAGCTCTGTGCTCTATTTAGCATCTCTCATTTTATTATCATCTTTCATATAGCCTGAAAATACATTAATAGCTTGTCCCTATGATAAAAGAAAAAATTGTATCCTTATATTTTCCTTTCTTCGCTCTGTTTCTCTTTTTTTCTCTCATAGCCAATGTAACCAAAGAATAGTTCTCTAACTTACTTCTTTACTTATTAGTTCTAAAATCTTTCTCTGCTATTTCAGTTGCCTTATAACTAATTGATCTGTTTGTAATGCCATCATACTTCATTATATGCCCCACACTGCAAATAATAGAGTGAGTTTTTCAATATGTAAATCTTATCATGATACGGTTATCGTTCGTCCATGGGCTATTGGTTCCAGGACCCCTGTGGGTGCCAAAATCTAGAGATGCCAAAGTCCCTTATATTTTAAAAATGGCATAGTATTTGCATATAACCTATGCATGTCCTCCTGTATGCTTTAAATCATCTCTAGATTACTTATAATACCTACTAAAACGTAAATGCTATGTAATTTGTTATACTGTATTTTTTAAATTGTTGTATTGTTATTTTTCATTGTTTTTTTTCTCTAATATTTTCCGTCCACGCTTGGTTAAATCCATGGATGCGGAATCTGCAGCTACAGAGCGCTGACTGTACTTTCCTGCTTACAATCTTACTGTTCAGTGTTTTTCAAAGGCTGAATTTAAGGATTTATGCTGAGCTAGTTGTATGAAACTCACTTAGCTATTTTTATCTGTATGATTTTGATGTACAGCCATGTTTTTTAACCACCAGCTTAAGAGGATAGTCTTTAGCATGGTATGGAAAGCTCTCCAAGGTCTGGCTCTAGGTTATCTTCTTAATCTTCCCCTGTCATTTTCTATTAGGTTATTAAATATGAAATGTCCGATTTTAAAACAAAAGTTTAGCTTATTGTATCTCAAACAAGAAACAGTATAATTAATCAAAGTATGCGCCTAAACTATCAACACAGGTTTGCCATCTTAATGGTAGCTTGTTTATGCCAGCAGCAAAAAAGCCTGGAGAGCAAGTGGCGGTGAAATCACAAAAGGTGTTTGCCACAGCTTCTTGAGAACTGAATATTTTTCCTTGCAGGAAGTGGTCCAAAGCCTGGAAGAAGTGGTAGTCAGTTGGTGCAAGGTCTGGTGAATACAGTGGGTGAAAAAAGAGTTTTCAAGTCCAGCTTCTATAGTTTGAGCAGTGTTGTTTGTGCAACATGTGGTTGAGCGTTGTCTTGCAAGAGGATTGACTTGTTTCTATTGACCAATTTCAGCTGCTTAATCATAAGCGTCTTCATAATTTCTTCCAGTTGGTTGCAGTAGACATCCACTGTAATCGACTGACCAGGTTTCATGAAGCAGTAGTGGATAATACGAGCACTGGACCACCTAACATACACCATTAGCTTTTTTAGATAAATATTCGGTTTCGGACTGTTTCAGCACTTCATCTTTATCCAACCATTGTTCCAAATGCTTGTAATTGTCAAAAAGAATCTATTTTTCATCATACATAACAATACAGTATAGAAATGGTTTGCCTTTATGTCGTGATAGTAAAGAAAGGCAAGCTTTGAGATGACTTCTCTTCTGACGCTCGTTTAATTCACGTGGGACCCGTCTATCCAGCTTCTTTACCTTGCTGATTTGTTTCAAATGGTCCAATATTGTTGGAATAGTAATGTCAAACCTTGCTGCTAATTCATGTGTGGATTGAGATGGATTCGCTTTCACTACAGCTTTTTGCTTATCATTATCCATCTTGGTCTCAGGTCACCCACGTGGCTCATTTTCAAGATTAAAAGCACCAGAATGGAACTTCTCAAACCTCGCCCTGCTGTGCATTCATTGGCCACATCCTTCTCAAATACTTCATTGATATTTCAAGCTGTCTGTGCTGCACTGGTTTCACGATGGAACTCATATTTGAAAATAACATGAATTTTTGGCTTATCCATGGTTTCACAAAAATTGCTCTAAAAAATTTGAAAGATAATCACAAACCAAACCATGTGTTTGAAAGAATGAGGATGTACCTTCACATTAAAAATAAGAAGTGACAAAGTGAAATGTCAGAGATATCAGTTGTCAAACTTAGTACTTAAGGAAATCGGACATTTCATACTTAATTTCCTAAATATATTTTTTTTTTTTTGGTACCCTATACTTTAGTGATACCAAACTGCTGGCATTTCTATGGATTCCATGCAATTTTAGTTTTGTGTGCATTTGTATTTTCTGTCTTCCTGGAATGTCCTTGCCTTGTCTGTCTGGCAGTTCTTACTCTATTCTCAAGAGTCATCACTTCTTCTGTGAAGCCTTTTCTTACCTTCCTAAGTAGAATTTGACATCTTCTTCACTTCTCTCCCATTGTACCTGTCACATTGTATTTTATTTATGTTTCCTCTACTAGCCATAAACTACTCGTAAATAATATTGGAGTCATCTTTGTATCCTAAAAATCTAGCATAAGTACTTGGCACATAAAGTCCCACAGAAATGTATGTCTATTCAAAAGGCTAAATACAGATAGTTTTTAACAACCCCAAGCACTTTATAACAGCTGTATCACTGATTCCTGTTTTTTGGTAACATTATAACATTTTTAACCCTGTATGGAGTCACATACAAAATCTTTGGTGAATATTGCTATGATTATAAAGTATCTCTTTACTAAGTCTAAACTGGAAATAAAGCAATTTTTTTTCAGATTATTACTAGGGAGATAGTAAGAATATATTGGTAAAAAGCATTAGTTTGTGTCCCGTTCAAGATTTTCATCTCAGCTCTGATACTTGCTTGATGAGTGACTTGGCATATTTTCCATTTTCTCTGTCTCAATTTCTTTATCTGTAACTTGAGTATAATAACACCTACTTTGAACACTTTCTGTTAGGACTGAATGAGGTAATATACATAAAAAGCTTAACATAGTCCCTGGCATATAGTGAATATAGTGAATACTCAGTACATGGTACCTTATAAAGGTTAATGATGGTATTATGCCATTGGTAAATAGAAATCACATTATTGATTCATTATTAGTAGGACAAATTTTGAATTGTTTTTGTAACAGAGGCTTTTCCTGAGTATTGTTGAACATTCCTTTCCTTTATCTTTACCCTCCTGAGTCTCTTTTGACAATGACCAGCTTCCCTGTTTTGATTTTGATTTTTAATCTCATAGCTGAGTTAATTCTGTATTAAATAATCTTTCTTAAACTTCCTCATTTATTTTTTTCCCTTTTCAACTGTTTTTTATTTATTTAATTATTTAACCAAGAAACATTTATTGAATGAATGTTACATGCCATGTATGGTTCTAGGCATGGAAGCTTGTGCCTAGCTGGCAATGAACAAAGATAAAAATCCTTGCCCTCTTGGAGATAACATGTTAGTGGGGGAGGCAAAAACAAAAAAAATAAAAAAGTAAGTAACTAAAGAAGTACATAGTATGTTAGAAGATAGTGCAGTGAAGGAAAATAAAACAAGGAATAATGATGTGTGCCACAGTGGGGATGGGGAATATTAAAATATGTATTAGTTTCCTGTGGCTGCTGTAACAAATTCCCACAAACTTAGTGGCTTAAAACAGTAGAAATTTATTCTCTTAGTATGCTAAAAGTTGGAAATCAGTATCAGGGACCCAAAAGTTGTGATCAGTGCCATGCTCCCCCTGGAGGCTATGGGATAGAATCCGTTCCTTGACTCTTTCAGCTTCTGGTAGCTTTTGGCATTCCTTGGCTGGTGGTCTCATCACTCCAATTTCTGCCTCTGTGCCTCTGTGCTCACATTACCTTTTCCTTTTCTGTGCGTAATTTCTCTCTGCCTCTCTAAGGACACTTAAAATTGCATTTAGGGCTCACATGGCTAATCCAGGAAAATCTCCCCATGTGAAGATCCTTAACTAGTCACATCTGTAAAGCCTTTGCCATCTGAGGTAACATTCACAGGATCCAAGAATTAATATATGTATGTCTTGTGAGGCTTTATTCAGCTTACTACAATATAAATCATCAGTAGCCCTCATAAGAAGGTGATATTTGAGCAAAGATTTGGAAGGGAGTGAAGAAACAAGCCATGCAGATCTGATATTGTGGGCCATCCAGCAGAAGCTCTGAGGCAGGAGCATGACAATTCTTGTGAAAGCAACAACAAAACTTTGTGTTTTTTTCCTCCCTCTTTTCATTCCATTTATAGGCCAAAAAAACCTGAAACACCCTGATAATGACAAAACCTTGTAGTATAGTTTCTGGCTCTCAAAAAGCTCAGTCTACAAGAAAATAAAGATGTCATTGAATGTTCTAGGTACTATATTTATCAGCATTTCATTTAATAAAATGTTTTATTAAGGAATAATGTACATTAAAAATGTGTAGGGAAAAAAGGACATTTCTAGAACACCAAAACTCTTGTTTGTTCCCTTCCAATCTACTTTCCTCATAAAAGTAACTACTAGCCTGACTTCTAATACTATAAATTCATTTTGCCTGTTTTTGAACTTCATACAAATGGAATCATTAGTATGTACTCTTTTGTGTCTGGCTTCTTTTGCTTAATATTATGTTTGAGAGAATCATTTATTGCATATAGTAATAATTCATTTATTCTCATTGCTCTATAGTATTCTGTTATATCTAAATAACCATAATTTTTTGATCTACTCTATTATAGGTGATCATTTGGGTTGTTTCTAGTTTGGGGCTATAATTTGTGCTGCTGTGAACATTCTTGAACACATCCTTTGTTTAATGTATTATGGATTTCTGTTTGATATATATGTAGGAGTGGAATTTCTGGGTCATAGGATAGCATTTATTTTTAATGCTAATGCTCTCAGGAAATAAAAAATACTAAGAAAAAGGAAATGATATTATAAAATCTGTCCTTTAGAAAGACTGAATTAGACGTCTTTAATAAACATGTCAATAAACATTTAACACTTGTAATATTGAGACAGAAAAGCAATAAAACATCAGATGAAATGAATTTCTACCAAATATTTAGTAAAAACTTCGTAAGAAGATGATAAAAGAAAAATTGTTATCAGTACTTTTTTATATATGGATTTTTAAAATATAGGATATTGAAACATTCAGATATTGTGCATTTAAAATTTTTTTTTCCATTTTTTTTCCTGAAATGATAGGAACCAGATGTTAAAAAATTAGAAGACCAACTTCAGGGTGGCCAAATAGAAGAGGTGATTCTTCAGGTAAAGAAAAAGTTGAATATTTAGGTGCTTGGTTTCAAATTTTCATTTTATATAGAGGCACAAAATTAACATTTCAGAAAGAAAGGAAAACTAAATTTCTTTATTTATATCAACTCATCAAATATAAGACTAGTTACATATAGAAAATGTGGTACTTCTAATGTGTATGTCAATTAAATATCATCAATTATAGACTGAATTTGTGGGTCTCTATTAGAAGTGTGAAGTTTCATGCTCTCTGAATTTAGTCAGCATGCTCTCCTTCACCTGACCTTTGTTTAAATTAGTAACACCTTTACTAATCTTTTTAGATATAATAGCTTAAGAGTGTGGCATATTTTTAATAGGGAAAATACACACTTAACAGTGTGACATATTTTTACTAGGAAAAAATACAGATGTTTTGAATCATAAAATTAAAATGTACTTTTATTTATATTTTTTGTTTTTGGAGCTTTTACCAAATTAAAAAACAATTAATGGCACAGTATATTTGAGAGCTTGATTTTACATTGTTTCCCAAATACTAACCCTGACAAATAACATATTTTCTTTTTCTTTTTTTTTCTTCCCTTTAAAAGCTCTCTATTTCTGCCTACAAATAACATGTTGAATAGTAAAATATAAGCATGATTATGAAGAGACATTGGATTGGAAACATTATCATTAACATTATTAATTACATTTAGAATACCTTAAATTTTAAATTATTCTGTTTGGAAACCTTTTTCCTTTTTCTCTCACTATAGCCACTACTTATACAAGGAAAAAAAACCTCTACAGATTAATTTTGTTTAATTTGAATTTGAATTTTTTTCCTTTTGGTCATAGATAGCTTATAGAAATAAATAGGCTACAGATGTAAATACGCAAGAAATATGCTGTTTTGAGTATTCTGTAGTTGGCTTTTTAAATCATCTACAGTATTTTTGCATTAGAAACAGTATATAGCTCATCTTCGTAATAGTGGCTTAAAGTAGTAATCATTAGATTTTTTCTATACCTTAGATTTAGATATAATATTGGACTGGATTTATACTAACCCAAGATACATGTTAAAATTAGCTATATTGAATAAATCCTTTTTTCATCAGAATAATTTCTTACTCCCTGTTTTATGTAAATTAAGAGCTGAGTATGTAGCAAAATCACCTTTTTTTAGTGAAACATAGCTGATAGCCTAGGAAATAATAACTGAATCAAATGCTTATTACCATTTTTTATAGAAATTGGTTTTTATAAAAGTGTCTTAACATCATTATAGACAAGTTTAAGATATAGAGAAAAGCCTTTTGCTATTATGAATAATGCTTTGATTAATATGTTTGTTCAAATAGTTTTTTTCATTTTTCTGTTATTAGGATCAGTACCTTGAAGTGAAATTACTAGTCAAACATTTCTTACATAATATGAGTTAAATTCTTGGTCCATATTACTAAACTATTTTCTAAAAAGATTAATTTCTAGTGCCACAGCAGTGTTCCAAAATACCAGCTTCAACACATGTATGCTAGTTTAAATCAATCAGGGAAAATGGTGCCTTTTTTTTAAGTAGTACATTTTCCCCCCAATTGCTAGCAAGATTAAACTTTTAAAATATGTTCCTGTATTTTATAAATTATAACAATGATATTTTTACTCTGTCATTTGGTTTTAATGTTATTTATATATTTTTGTTTTTTTTTTAATTATAAAAGATGTTAACCTTAAACTTATAACCACATTGTCTGCACATACTTTTTTTAGTCTGTTTTTGCCCCTTGACTTCAACTGAATTTTTTCTCCTGTATGTAGAAGTTTTTAAATTTTGGTTAAATTTTGTTGCCTCTCTGCCCCCCAATATTATAGGTTTAGAATGCCTTCCCCTTATATGAGTGTGATAAATATTCAATTCTGTTTTATTTTTTATATTTTTTGTATCTTTTTTTAAATGTGACCATTTTTTAAGTTTTCTTGCCTTTTGTTGAAGGACAGATTAAAGGAAATATTAAGTAGTATTGGAAATTAGGAAGGTATAAATTAACAGACATGATATACCAATTGAAAAGAATTGATAGATGGCTCTGGAGAAAGAGGAATATAGCATTCAGATGGCTTTCTATGAAGTAATACTTTTTCAGTTATTCAAAGGCCTGTTTTCCTGGCCTTTATATTCATTTGTCAGGTTGTCATGGTACTAACTTGCTGCAAACCTCTTACCTTTTGTTTCTCTTTTCTGTGCCATGAGATTTCACTTTGATCATGACTTTAGTTGATATTAATTTACCATGGAATTATAGTTTTAGGGCGTATTTGGTACTTTTAAGTCAGCTGTGTAGTTCTCCACATTTTCATGAGTTGTATTAAGGTTAAGTTAATTTTAATAATGTTTATTTAACACAGTATAGCTAAAATATTATTTAAACATATAGTCATTATAAAAATATTGAAATAATTTACATTATTTTTTTATACTAAATCTTGAAAATCTGGGGTATATTTTACCCTTTGCAGCACATCTGAATTTGGACTAGCTATGTTTCAAGTGCAAAGTAGCCACATGTGGGTAGAGGCTACCACATTAGATAACCCCATTTCTAGATGGATGAGAGGAATGAGGAAAGGATAGTGTGTCAGAAGAGGAGGAAATGGGCAACATGGGCCAGACACAGCTGGGTCCAGTGCCTGAAGGATAGGTACCTTCCTCATGCTCTACAGTGCCCTAGGGAGATAGATGGATGTTCAAGAGACCCAGGGCAAAAGGAAGGCAGGGACACAGCCATCCTTAGGGAATATTTCATCAGTATTTAAATTATTTTCTCATTTCAGCATTAGCAATACTTCTACCCCCTGATTTCTATTCATCTATTCTTTAACTCATTGTATAGTTGCTGCTAAACATAGATTGGCTTTTTGGACCACTGGCATAAATCAGGCATTGCCTTTTAACTGCAGAATAATATTAATAATAGCCTCTGATATAATCTAAGCACTTATTCTGTTTTTGGATTCCTTCTCTAACATCTTGACAGGTGTTTAATAATATTCATCTTCTAATTTGGCTAAGGTTGTCATAAGTCTTTTTTGTGGTAGGAAAACTATGAAATAAGAAACTACTTGGGAGTCTGAGGCAGGAGGATCACTTGGGCGCAGAAGTTCGAGGTCTCAGTGAGCTGTGATCGGCTCCACTGCACTCCAGCCTGAGCGATAGAGCCAAGACTCTGTCTCTTAAAAAAAAAAATTACCTATATTTGTTAAATATGTTATAAATTGTGTTTGAAAGGAAAAATTAAACAAAATCTGATTAAGGAATTAATTTAATCAGCAGATATGTATCATGCTCCTGTTGTGTTCTACATTCCACAGATGACTGTTTTACAAACTCTAGGTCTTAAGCGATTATGAGTCATGAAATCAGTTAGGTGGATAGTGATTAACATTTAAAAAATACAAGAGAAAATAGAGTGTATCACTGCTAGTAAAGATAATTCTTTTAGTTTTAATTATATGTGTGTAGTGTGCTTTCGATAGTAAAGTGTATTTTTTTACTGTGAGCCACAGTAAAACACAGTTTGAAAGCCACTGGCATAGTTGAAGAGACATACTTCTGATCCTCAAAAAACTTAACATGAAACACAATTAAGATCAAAAACTCACCAACTAAACTTTTGAACACTAATTAGAAGAAATCAGAAGATCCTCTTTCTTACTCATGATTGTCTAACTGTGGGAATTAAGGTAATTTAAATATGTAATAGTCAACATTTAATGGTGGAATAGGTCATGAGGTATTAATATGAAAGTAATAGCTCTAATAGTTAGGTTTCAGTTACTAGCTTTGATAAATATCTGTTAAACAATAAAATAAAATGATCTTTTTAAAAATTTTTATTAACAGGCTGAAAGTGAACTAAGTCTGGCAAGAAAAATGATGCAGTGGAAACCATGGGAGCCATTAGTGGAAGAGCCTCCCGCCAATCAGTGGAAATGGCCAATATAATCATCATTAAAGGACTTTAGCGGGTTGATGGGATATTGATACAATTAAATGTTGTGTTATATTTAAAATGTGTCTAAATTGTTGAGATTATCAAGAAACTGATACAGAACATATTTAAGAGACTTGTTAAAAATAGTGATTGTGGGTAATAAGGTCTCATGAATCAGTTTTTGATTTGTGAAGTCACAGATTATTTCAAAGATGATATTTCTTTGAACAGAGAAGTTGTGGGAAGATTTGAAAATTAATTAGAAAAATTCCTATAGATCTTCAGTGTAGAGGACATAATTGAAAAGTGAAATATCTTTAGCAGTATCTTCAATCTGTCATTTAATTTTTTTGTTATCCTGAAAAAGAGAAAAGGCACTTAATTATTATTGTCCAAACAAATTTATAGGTCACTGTTTGAAGTAAAGTAGTAAGAGCAAAAGTAGCTGATGCTAAAATTTGAAATTATCGTTAACCTCCTTGGCTGTGATCTTATGTATATAAAGTAAAATTTAAATATATAATTATATACTGATTACCAAATCCATAATAAATATCATTTTAATTTAGGCTTTATTTGAATTACTTATTCCATTTACTTGGTTTTATATAGTTTAATTTTATCATTTGTTACCCTATTTTTGAAAATTATCAAATTTATTGTACAGTTGAAGAAATTGGTACTTGAAAGAAAGATTTCTTATTGTACAGAGGTAGCTGGAAAAACTTTTCCTTTTGTTTCATTTAAGGAAGTTAGCTTTCTAGCCTTTAGCATTTAATTTTCTTGATAAACCCAACTATATCAGGATAGAGGTAGAATTTCTGTAAAAGATGAGACATTAAGAGTTCCTGAAGTTTATCTGGCACATGGCTAGGCTTATATTCAAAACATCTTCGTTGTATGTCTATAAGTTCAAGGTGGAATCACTGAGTAGTTTTAACAAAGTTTCTGAGCATAGGTGGTTATCAAAACAAGCAAATACTGTTCAAGGAAAAAACTTGACCAAGCTTAAGGTTAAACAAAGTTACTTTTCATGTGTTCTCACCTTTTCTTACTAGCACCCAAACATTTCTAAATACCCAGTTAAATTTAAGTTAGTATCACTTTCCTTCTAGGTAGTACTTTTGTGGGTATTTTTTAATAGTACTTTTGTGGGTATGCATGCATGCACTGGTGCCTATGCATATATGTGTATATTTTGTTATCTTTTGTGGCAATCCAAAATCTTTCAGAATGAGAAAGAAAACTGCATTTTTCCTTTTTTCCAGTATATTTCTCCCCGTAGAGAGCTGTGACATGAATGCCAAATAAATATTCAATAAGGTGGATTGAGTTACTTCGTAGAGGTTAGAGTGCAAAAAAGCTCTTTCTGGTGGGGAAGTGGGAAAAGTGTTGGAAAGTCAGAAGTTCAGGGATTCTCGTTCCCATGGTTCTAATGTCATCATCAACTCAGTAACTAAATTGAGGCAAGTTGTCAAGCTCTCAGAATGACCTATTTCCAACTGTGTAAAAGAAGTAGAATTTATGATTTATAACAAAACTTTTAGCTCTAAACATACACTTAAATATATCATACACTATTGAGGCCAAAATATCTGATCCTAAAATATGTTTGCATGGATGCTTTCAAGCTAATTTCCTAACCAACTATGTATTCGTGTCCTTTGGACACATAAGAACAGATGGCTTGGTGTGCCTTTGTCATACTTTCAGTCCCAATTCTCCTGTGATCCTTGGGCATCTTTTATATTTCACCAACAGTGTTACTGAAGCCTTGTTGTTAAAAGGGGATCTTACTGGTGTTTGCATTAGAAATGCAAGTTGTAGAATAGGTGTAGAAATAATATAATAATAGTAGTTAATGTTTGTTGAGACTTAATATGAATGCCAGGCACTGTTGTAATAAGTACTTGACTAATTTCACTCATTAAATCTGCACTACAACCCTAAGAGTGAGATACTGCAAGTTATCTTCATTTTTCAGATAAGGAAACCAGATCCAGTATGAATAGTTTTCCCCTGCAGTTGTGCAACATGATACTCTGGAGGAACTGAAGCAAAGGGATGGTTTAATAACACTCAAGGTGACATAACTAGTAAGATGTGGAGCTACATTTTGAACATAGGCAGTCTGGCTCTAGAGCTCATGCTCCTACTATATTATTCTTTATGAATATACCTAGGATGCTATCACTCCTGCCTGAACCGTATGGGCTGTACCAAATGAACCTAGATCCTGCTTTCTTGACTTTTTCTGTTGAAATACCTGTAAAGAACAAATATGAAGAGAAGTAGTAAACTAAATTTCAATTTGCGAAGATCTTCATATTGCCCATAGGCAGATAATGTTAATGGGGTAGGTATCTAAAAAGTATTGCAATTTGGTCCATCATACTTTCTGCCATTCCAACTGTCTACATAGTCTTACACCTGATTGGTTTTTACTCCTTCCATCTTTTTCCAGTCGTTTCCAGATTGAGCATCCTGATCACTTTGGAAATGATTCCCTATTAAAAGATGTTCAGTGTTTTGAGTGCCTTCTAGACCAATTTGAGTAGTTTTCAGAATGGCCCATTTCATTTCTCCCCATAGATTTCATTCAAGTTAATCACCATACTCCAGATACTTCAAAACAAAGGGAAGCTAATCAATGTGAGTTTTGCCAACAAAAAAGAAAATGGCAGCAAAGTTGATGTCCCCTTTCTCCCACGCCTAGACTTAGTGCAGAAGATTCCAATTTCTGAGCATTCTTTCCTTTGGGATGAAAATGCTTATACTGAGGATAACCATATAATTTATCATTCAACCTGGAATGATTTTGAGGATAAGAGAAAGTATTATAATAACTTCATAAGGATAATGTAGGTCCTGGGCAAACGGGGCATATGGCACCCTATTGCAGTAAGGCTCAGGTCTCAGGGTTGCCAGGAGGAACAAAGTAGTCTATCATCTGAGTAGAATGAAAGTGATACCAACAGTAACAGTCATCATATGCAGTCAGGCCTCAGGTTTCATTGTATCCCTTTACTCTCCAACATTCTCCACTCACCCTGCATTTCCCTCAGAACTAGATGGAAGAAAGAGAGCTTAGCTTTCATTGTGTATTTTTCTAATCCTAAAGTGCAGTCAGACGAGTGAAGTTAATTAAGCCAATAACAGTAATTATGAATGTATCTCTTTTCAAAGGGAGAAAATCAACTATGTATGCATAGGAAAATTCCCACATATAGGCTAATATCAGCTTTTTCTTTCTCCTCCCAGCTGCCTTGGTTATGTAAACAAGTTAACACCTGCACAAGTGTGTTCAAGAGTATTGAGTTAAATACCAAATTGCTGAACATACCATGAGTATTTTGCATTTGCTGAGTGCTGTCTTTCCATTACAACTCAGTGTTCAATGAGATTGTAGCCTATGCTACAATAATAGTTTAGTAATGCTAATTTTTTGAGAAAAAAGTAAATGAGAAGATAGGATAGGAGTTTGGTTTAGAGGAGGATGAGGTTTTGTTTTAGATAGGATTCACAGGAAATCAAAGCGGGAATATAAGAAGGGGTTTAAATTATTAATGGGGACTAGAGGAATTTATCTGGAAGACTAGATATAATAAGCAATATTTTAGATAGTGAAGAAAATTAGTGAGAAAGGTAGTGACTTAGCATAGCTATGTTTAAATCCCAGTGTGTTAACACAAGTTTGTTTTTTACTCATATTTCATGTCAAAGGAGGATTGACAAAGAGTGCTCATAAGAGTTATACAAGAGATCCAGGTCGAGTATGGCACCATCAACACATACTGAAATGAACATAGTAGTGGGGAATTGGAACATGGCAAATCACACATGGAAACAAGAAACAAAATCAAGGTTAAAAATTTGTTTTGAATGTGCCACAGATAAGTTGAGCTTGCCATGCATTGCTAATAATTTTCAAAGTGATGTTTAGGTTTATATTAGCTAATTTTTTAGGGTATGCCTAAATGTAATTTATGATATTAATAGATAAGTTCCTATATATGACTGGAAATAAAAAACATTGCAAAGATTTCTTTTTTGGTATTTCTCATGATCTTTAAACATTTGTTTTTAAGTTAACCTTTTAAGCTTTTCTAAAGATAAGTATTACTATTTTATTACAGAATATTGTCATTTTATTCTCTTTCTATAGCTAACAGGTGGATTCTTCTTTTTCAGGGTAAAACAGGTTCATAATACCTTATCTAAATTTCAAATTTAAAAAATCTCTGAAAATAAAATTTTTTCATAATTCATTTGGCAGCAAACCTGACCTGAATTGATGTAAGGCTCTTCGTGGTCTTTATCCCACTTTAATGTGAATATGAATATATTTTGCTACAGAAATATTACCGTTTTTGATTCTGGACTGCTTCACAGACCCACTGAATGTGTTACATAAGGTGTACACCCATGTTACCTTTTAAAAATCTGTATAATTTTGAATATCAAACATATCTATCCCAAAAGGTTTCAGAAAAGGGACTATGGACCTATATTTCCTGTCTCTTAACAAGCTCACAAAGAGGTATTATGATCCAAATATAATCCACATGGATAATTTCCAAAGCATAATTTTCATGTCCTTAGTTTTCTAAATTATTCTAATATTTTAAAAAATTCTTTATTCATTTTAGCCTGGAGTAACAATGGGAAATACTTTGAAATGCTTGATTTTATAAAGCCACTAGGTGGCATCTTTGTAAATATAAAAGCACAAAAAAGAATGCTTATTATATAAATGCTGAGACAAAGAGAAATGTTTCATGAGAAATAAAAATAAGTCATTTTGGGCAATAAATCCTGACAAAATGCAAAATGCATAGATTTATTGTGAAAATGAAAACGGAAAATGATATCGTAAAATTACTCTTCTACTTTTGGAATTGAGAGTCTAACCTTTCCAGGCCTTTATAGGCTACCCAAGAAACCTAACTGTTAAGTTAGCCTCCTATTTTAAGATTGAGTTGTATAAATTCATCTTCACAGCAAACTATAAATAAAATATGAATATGTGGTGGATATCAAGTCACATTTACCGCTGTGAGGTACTTGAAGATCTCTACCACCTGTCTTTCTTCCCTCCATCTCCTCCCACTATTCCTAAACCTAGTGTTTTCATTCTGTTTCTAACATGGAGGACAATGTATCATAAATTTTGAAGAGGAGACCCGGAAAAGTGTTTAAAACCAATGGAATTCTTATTAGTAGCAGAATTTAAGATACATTATGATTTTGGAGATGAGAGTGGGTGTTTGGAAAAACTTGTCTGCACACCTTGCTACCTGGTCTACCCATGAAAGACTAACCCTTGTGGTTACCTGTATGCCCTTTCTTCCCTGTTCTTCATGAATTGAATGTGTGGAAGTGATTAAAATGCATTTGCTTTTACTTAAAGGCATTACTAAAACTAAGCCAAATGTATCTGAGCATATAATACATATTTAATATTGTCCTAGTAAAAATATCTATTTTAAAATGAGGTGAAGACTGAAAAAAATGACACTGGACATTAGGAAGTTAATGGGGAGATGAGTGCAATTTCAGCAGAATGATATAAAGAAATGAAGACACTGAACATTATGAATGAGAGAATGAACTTGCCCTATGTATAACAAAAATTTTAATTTTGTTAAACTGACACCCTTTTTAAATATCAAATGGTGTTAAACATAGTAGCATAAAATAGTGGTTTAAAATCTAGGCTCTGGAGTCAGATTGTTTGAGTTTAATCCTGATCTCCTCAGTAAACCACTGTGTGTCTTAATTTCCTCATTAGTGAAATGGGGCTAATAGTAGTTCCTCCTTAATAAAATCATTGTGAGGATTAAATTAGAAATATGTGCAAGGTGTTTAGGGACAATATTTAGTAAGTGTTAGCTACTATTATGAGACAGCCACATGTAGTTTGTGACTATATTTGCAACAGGAACATACTTGACCTTTCCCTCAATACTATTTTATGCTTCTTTAAAAGCTAACTTAATTTAAAGAATTTGAGAGAAAAAATCTCATTATAACTTAGTTTTTAACATAGCTTTGCTTTTTCTGACTTATAAGGGGAAGAAATAGCTACTGTCTCCTTTTTCTCTTTGGCTGCCAGGAAGCTAAGAGCCAAGTTGTAAATTTAACGAAAGCAAGTAGGCACCTCCTGTTGTACACCTGTGTTCTCCTTTGACAATTTCTTGCCTCTCAGTTCATATTTATGTTTTCTCTGATTCTGATTTTTTATATCTGTAAGCTTAAATTGCTGTCAGTGTTTGGTTCTTAGAACTGTGCCCTTTCACAAGTGTAAAAGGGATCTTGGCGAGAGAGTAACATCCTTTTCACTTTCTTGCCTCTCTGGCCCCTCCTCTCCCCACCCCCGGCATGTTCTCCCCGCCCCGCCCCCTCGCCTCTGACCCCGCCCCTTCCCCTTGGGCGGGGCCCTGGCGGGAGGAGGCGGGGCCAGGGCCGTTGCTAGGATCCGGCAGGTAACAGAGAATCCGGCAAGTACCGAAGCTGCTTCCAAGGAGCCTGAGAAACCGCTTGGACAGGGAGTTGCTGCGTTTCTTAGGTAGGAGACAGGTTCTGGCAGCCCTCTCCGGCCCAACGCTTAGGGCCGGTGACTCAACCGCGCTGGACTCTGAGGACCATGTGAGGGGCTCCTGGAGCTGCCTGATCGGTCAGGGATGCAAAGCAGCCCATCTTTCTGGGCTCCTTTTCTGGCCCCTCTTCTCTGATTTGGGATTTGGAAGCAGCAGAAATCAAACTAGGAGGTGAACCTCACCTCACACCTCACACCTCACACACACTGTTATCACGGTAATAGTACAGAAGCAAGACCTGTGTGTAACCCAGATCTGTCATTGGAAAACGTTTATCCTTCCGCGGCGACCATTTTCAGTTTTTAGTAAATCGAGGGCTTTTAGACTTTCCTCCCCTCGTACTCTTATGCTTTCCCCTCCACTCACGGTCTTTGCCTCTTAACAAACTTAAAAATTCAACAAGCCTACCTATTTGGTAGAAGGCAAGACTTACTATTAGTACACTAACATTCTAAATGTATTAGGCTTTAAATGGTAAGAAATGAAATATACTCTAAGTGAAAAGGGGGACTTTTTCATAAGCAAACCTAATAGAGATTGCTCTTTTATTTTTAAAATATAAGATTAAAACATTTATGTTTGAATAGCAATACATAAAAATGGTAAAAAGTTCAAATAGTAAAAAGGATAAACAGTGAAAATCTTCCTTCTACCCATTCCCCCCACTCCAGGTCACTTTACAGAGGTGTTCTATGCAGACACAAATATGTAGTTGTACCTGTAGCATTGTACATATTGTTCTGTGCTTTGCTTTTAAACTTAACCTGTATCTTGGAATCGTTTTCTATCAATATTTACAGATTGGTCTTATTTATGTATGTGTGGGTGAATGTATGGATTTACTTTTAATTGTGAGAAGGTATTTCTATACATATCAGAAAATTTGGAAATTTTCATAAGCAAAAAGATAAATTTAACCTAACAATCTAAAGCTTGTATATGGTAAAAGACAATATAAACATTAAATGTATAATGGGAAATATAAGTACAACATACAACAAAGGGGTATTTAATTGTTAAGACTCATAAAACAATGTAAGGATGTAATGAAACAGTCAAGGGGCTGTTCTTGGGGCTGTAATGTGGTGAGAAAGCAATTTGATGGGATTTAACAGAATTAAGATCTGCATGCCCTTTGACTTATCCAATCTGAGAACTTATTTTATAGTATACTTACACATGTATACGGATATATATGTATATGCAACACTATTTTCAATACTAAGAAACTAGAGACAGTAATAGCTCATTGATATACTGATTTCCTTTCTTTTGGATATATATCCACCAGTGGGATTGCTCGATCATATAGTAGAACTATTTTTAGGTTTTTGAAAGGTCATATTGTTTTACATAGTGACTTTACTAATTTACATACCCACCAGCAGTTTATGAGCATTCCCATTTCTCTGCATCCCTGCCAGCATTTGTTACATTCTGTCTTTTTGAGAAGAGCCATTTTAACTGGGGTGAAGTAATATCTCATTGTAGTTTTGACTGCATTTCCCTGATGATTAGTGATGTTGAACATTTTTTCATACACCTGTTGGCTATTTGTATGTCTTCATTTGAGAAATGTCTATTCAGATCACTTACAATTTTTTAATCAGATTTTTTTTTTTTTGCTTTTGAATTGAGTTCCTTCTATATCCTGGTTATTAATTCCTTGTCAGATGAATAGTTTGCAAATATTTTCTCCCATTCTGTAGGTTTTCTCTTCAGTCTGTTGAGTGTTTCTTTTGCTGTGTGAAGCTTTATAGCTTGATGTAATCCCATTTTATTTTTATTTTTGTTGCCTGTGTGTTTGAGGTCTTAAGCAAAAAATCTTTGCTCAGACCAATGTCCTGAACCATTTTCCCAATGTTTTCTTAAAGTAGTTTCATAGTTTCCGGTCTTACAATTAAGTCTTTAATCCATTTTGATTTGATTTTTGTGTATGGTAAGAAAAAAGGGTCTAATTTCATTCTTCTGCATATGGATACCCAGTTTTCCAAGCACCATTTATTGAAAGACTATCTTTTCCCCAGTGTGTGTTCTTCATGTCTTTGTTGAAAATGTGCTGGCTATAAATGTATTAATTTACTTCTGGGTTCTCTATTCTGTTCCATTGGTTTATGTATCTGTTTCTATGCTAGTACCATGTTGTTTTGGTTACTATATCTTTATAGTATATCCAAGGCTTTTTATTTTTATTTTTAAAGTGGTGGTAGCATGGATGGAGAATGTGGACCAACACATTCCATTTTCTAAATTTTTGAATATTTCCTTTAATAGTGGAAGTTTGTGTCAATTTTATTGTTCCAGGTTGAAAAGTACTCATATAAATGACAAAATTTTGTCACTATCTTTCAAATATTTATACTTCATTTCTTTTTCCTTAATGTTTAATAGCAGCAATAACAGAGATCTTCCTTTTGTTCCTAACTTTAATGAAGTGCTTCTAGTGTTTATTTAAGTGTATTGTTACAAGTATATACCCTTTATCAGAAAAAGGAAATTTAATTTCATTTTTATCTCATAATTTAAAGAAAAATCAGGAATATGTATTCATTTTTGGCATATGTGTAATAGTCAATGTTTTCCCCCTTTTGCTCAGTTAATATAGTGAATTATGTTAACAAATTTTATCTTATTTTTATTTTTTTAAATTTAATTTAATT
>CM052437.1:162694216-162735258 GCA_028533085.1 Varecia variegata | reverse complement strand
TCTTCATAAATTCTTTGCCTAGGCCAATGTCTGTAAGAGTCTTTCCTACATTTTCTTCTAGAATTCTAATAGTTACACTCCTAAGGTTTATAATGTTGATCTTTGCATCCTTTATTTATTTATTCACATATTCAAGTCAAGATTTTTTGAGCATGTGCTAATTGTCAGGCCTGTTTCTGGATGTGGAGGAGCAGCATTGATAAGGCAGAAAAGATTCTTCTTCCTGTGAAAGTATTATTCTAGTAGGTGTTAACAGACAGTAAACAAGTAAGTGAATGAATAAGCCGTGGTTTTTAACATGATTACATCTATGAAGCAAATAAAATTGGGGATGATTGGGGTGTGATTTAGGAGGCCTCCCTAGAGAAGCTGCATTCGAGCTGAGACATGGAAGATTAGAAGGAATTAGTTATAAAGATCTATAGCAACACATTCTTGACAGAGGAAGCAGAAAATGCAAAAGCCTCAAGATGGAGATCAACCCTAGATATAGTAAGATGTAAAGGGGTGGTCAAGATGAGCTCAGAGAGGTAGGCAGGAACTAGCATTTAGAACTTTGAAGGCCATGGTGAGTACTTTAGATTTTATCCTAGAAAACATTTTATTTTAGAGGTATTTAAGTGTGAAAGGGCCATAATCTGATTTACAAAAAATATTTCTTTGTCTGCTGTGAGAATAATGGATTTTTTTTGGCAGGGGGCATTCAAGGATGAAATTAAGGTGACCAGCTATTGCAGTAATACTGTCAAATATGACAGAGTGATGGACAAAAGTAGAATGAAACTAAGTTTTTAGGTCACTACTGACAGAGCTTGGTGAGTGACTAAATAATGGGTTCGAGAAAGGGAAGAATTAAGGGTGACTCCCAAAGTAAACCTTACTTGGTTATGTTATATATATATATGGTAAGGAGAAGGAGTCTAATTTCATATATATACTTTATTATACAGTTGTAGATAATTTACTCATGTTACAGTTATGAAATTTATTGTCCTAGGGCTAGTGGGATCTACTCTGCTTCCTTGGTGGGCATCTGAGCTGATTTGATCTCTCTCTACCTTGGTCAGATATAGGCATGGATTCCCCTTTAGGTGTCTGCTCGGGCAGTGCTTTTAAATGTTGTGGGCCATTACATGGGACCTTTTTCGCACTAAGTATTGTCAGGTGGAACCTGACAACGTTTCAGAGCATAGGTGAGCAAGCATAGTTCCTGCTGGCTGTGTGAGAGACAATGTAATTACTGTTGTGAAATGGTCATCCTTACTGGATAGCTATGAGAATAATCACAAGATGTGGACTCTCTGAGGCTCCTTGGTACTGGTTGATAGATGGTTCTTATTCCTCGTGGGAGACAATTCCCCATGGTTCTCTTAACATTTCTGTTCAAGAGGCACTGACAGCTTTGTTCTGGACTGTCTTTCCAAGAATATTTGTATAGTGAACAGCCTTGGAAGATAGAGATAGTGTCTCCTTCTAAAGCAGAGGTCAGATTTATTTGTTGTTTAATATAGTGACAATAATAGCATATTGTGCAAAGGTTGTGAAAATTTGCTTACAGTTCATTATAAAGGATTGGAGTTTCTTCAGCTGTGATGCAAACCCACTGTATATGTAGCATCTAATTGAACTCTTCCACATTGTCCCTGTGGGACTTGGGGGCACAGGAGTTCTATGTGAATATGCAGCCCATGCTATCTGCTGTGCCATGAGTAATAAAGTCCTTTATCTCTGACCTAGGAGTCTAATGTATTCAGAAAGCATCCATGAAACTATGGCAGGCTAAATTGTTAGCTTGCAAGTAGGATAAAATCTCCAATTCTTCACAATTCTTGACTGTTCCTATTCAGACTTACTCTTTTTAAAAATTTTTTTAATTTCAGCATATTATGGGGGTACAAATATTTTTTATATATATTGCCCTTGCCCCACCTGAGTCACAGCTTCAAGCATGTCCATCCCCAACACAGTGTGCACTGCACCCATTAGGTCTGTATATGCCCATCCCCTGCTCCCCCTCCCATTTGCCTGACACCCGATGAATGTTATTACTATGTGTGCACTTAAGTGTTGATCAGTTAATACCAATTTGATGGTGAGTACATGTGGTGTTTGTTTTTCCGTTCTTGTGATACTTCACTTAGTAGAATGGGCTCCAGCTCTATCCAGGTTATATAAGAGGTGCTAATCACCATTGTTTTTTGTAACTGAGTAGAATTCCATGATATACATATACCACATTTTCTTAATCCACTCATGTATTGATGAGCACTTGGGTTGTTTCCACATCTTTGCAATTGTGAATTATGCTGCTATAAAAATTTGAATGCAGATGTCTTTTTTATAGAATGTCTTTATTCCCTCTGGGTAGATGCCCACTAATAGGATTGCTGGATCAAATGGTAGTTCTACTTGTAGCTCTTTGAGATATCTCCATATTACTTTCCAGAGAGGTTGCACTAGTTTGCAGTCCCACCAGCAGTGTATGAGTGTTCCTATCTCTCTGCATCCACACCAACATTTATTGTTTTGGGACTTTTTTTTTTTTTAAGTTCTCTTTTTGTTAGTCATTTTTACTTTCTGTAATATTTTATTTAAAATATTTACCAATGTTTTTTACCTGATGCCATTGCTAAGATAAAAAAAAGCAATATTGTAATATATTATGAACATTACACCAGCAATGAATTTGATATTTGGTGTAAAACTTTTATCTATGTAGTAAATGTGTTCATTTTTCTTAATTCAGGAAATGTCTGATCAGGGAGAAGAGTATGATGTTGAGGATATAGTTGAGTCAACAGAAGAAAGTGATGATGATCTCAACACTGTCAATATTCCAGTTGCCTCAGAAGAGGCTGAAGAGTCAGATCAAATTGATGATCTCAACACTGTCAATATTCCAGTTCCTTCAGAAGAGCCTGAAGAATCAGATCAAATTGATGATCTCAACACTGTCAATATTCCAGTTGCTTCAGAAGAGCCTAAAGAATCAGATCAAATTGATGATCTCAACACTGTCAGTCCAGTTTCCTCAGAAGAGTCTCAACAGTCAGATCAAAGTGAAGAACATGAATCTGAATTAGAACAATTCAGTAAGGACCAGGAAATACCTGGTGAAAAGCAGAGTGACCAAAGCTCTTCAAGCCCGGAACCAGTTGACAAAGAACGAAGCGTGGAAAAGGATGTGTCATCCATACAGAGTTCATCTACTTCAAGACATTCTGAAGAGGAGGATGTAATGCAAAAACCAAGTGATGATACTCTGTCATTTCTGGATAAAATAAAAGCGATAAAGGAGTCTTTGCAAAAATCAATGAAAGATTCTTTAGCAACAGGTATTACCTAGGGAAGATAGAACATTTCATTTCATTTCAAAAAATGGTTGCTCTTTCTTGTTTGTTTATTTTTGTTTAAGATTTGTTTTATATTTGATATTACTTTCCCTTATCCACCAAACTTTTGTAGTTATACCACTTGTAGTTGCACTCTTAACCATGTGTGAAAACTATTCTATTCTGTAGTATATATTCTTCCTCAATAAATGAGCATCAGTAAATTTTAAATTAATATTTATGTTTTAATGAAATACTTCATTGGTTTTAAAAATATTTAGGGAACTCAGAAAATGGTGGAGAAATTCTTGACAAAAATTAGAATTCTTTTGCATGGCAATTTGTAATTAATTAGATTTAGTAGTTTTGTATCCAGTGCTCATTCAGTATATCATGTTGCTTTCATGTATTTGTGTAGTCTGTTTACAGTTAACCTTATATTCAGCTTCTGAAAAATCATTATTGTCTTTTATTGTAGGTTAATTTTAAAGACATATAAAAATAATGTTGATGGCATTATTTTTATAGTTATTATTACATTCTTGGTAATACAGCAAAGGGGGAGAAGCAATATAGTGGTTACACAGAGTCCATTAGTCCATTTGCACTGTTAATTGATGGTTCCTTTTCCTCCTTTCCATGAGTTTTGAGAGAGTTTCCACCCACTGGATGGAGAGCATGGGCCATGATTTAACGATAATAACAGCAGCTTAGATTGACTGATAAATGTAGCTTTTGAATCCAGTGGAGTAGTTTACCCTTTTGTGGTGTGTCCACACAAGAATGAAATGGAGGAAGGAGAGAAAACTAATTAAGCTCAATTACAGCTGATGGAAGTCGATATCTCTCAATTTTATTATTCATTGTAAATTTGGGTTACATTTTTTGGATATTTCTGGATTCAGAGTCCACCATTACACAATGCTCACCATTACACAATGGACCCCCCATTTTTGGATATTTCTGCCATTCCCTGATACTGTAACTTATAAAAAACACTTGGTGATTTAAAAAATAGTTGTCTTGGTCCTGTACTACCTGAGCTTTGCAAATCCCTTAACACACCTCCCCTTCCCAAATCTTAAGAAGTCGCTGCTATGAAAGTTTTAAAATATATTCCATAGCTTTTTGCACCCATAAAACAATTAAAATAGCCTTCTGATAATTTAACATCTGTGAAACCATTCTGTTTGTTGATAGGGAACTGTGAAAACAAGTTTTAACAAATTCAGAGAACCTTAGCTTCACCAATACCTCGTAAAATTTTGTTATGGAATTATTGATAAATATCTCATTTAACTTTATAAAAACTGTTATGTCAGGCATCTAGAAATATACAAAACTTTTTGGCCTGCAGTGCACATTCTATACTCCATCTTACTTATTACATCTTTTCCATTAAAATTTAAAGTCTATAGATGTAAAAGAAAAATGTTTACCTTCTATTAATTAGTTTTTAAATACTGTATTTCCTTCCTATAATTTATGAACAGGTAATAATTTTGTAATAACAGTTTTTATTTTAACATGTAAGCATTTGAGTATTTTGATTTCCTATTTTGTAGAGTGGGGAGTAAGCTATATAAAGTCCATCTTTGTGAAAAGAAGTTATAGTGCTTTTCTAAGTTCTGGGACATCTCTGTCTCAAGGTCTCCCTTTCCTATACTCACTATATAAAAATGCCTAATTTCCTGAGATGTTTCCTATGCTTAGATCTAAATAAAGTATACCAGGTGTTGAATATCGGTGCTAATTCTTGAGATCAGCGATTAACTTTCAAAGCAAAAGATTGCAAATGAATGTTGATTACTTCTCCTTATAGAAAATTAAAAGTAACTCTTATCATTGAGGTGTGGTGAGGAAACATGACAGAATCAACCTGCATTCCATTTGATTAAGAATTGACACATAATTCTGTATCTGTTTGTGGACTGTAGTTTATTGACCCTCTCTATATTTGACTATCATTCTTTCTTTTCTCTTTCCATTTACAGTAAAAGTTGTACTTATTCCTGTGGGTCAGGAAATTGTAATGCCTTTTAAAGTTGACAACATTGTTCAATACCTCAAGGATCATTTTTCATTCCTAGTAGGTGTCCCATCTTATGCACTGCAGATGACCTATTCAGGTAAGTTGGGAGGCTAATAAAACTTACCAAGACTTTTCTAATTTTAACATGTAAACTATTAAGATTTTTGATTTGTTAAATATCTTGCTATAAAGTATTTGAACATTATATTGTGCTTATGCATCCATTAATTCAACATATTTTTATCGAGGACATACTTTGTTCTAGATACTTTGCTAAGTAATGGAGATACAAAGAAACATCAAGTAAGATTTGTGTTCTCAAGTTGTTTACAGATCAGTAATGAAGAAGATGCATCCAATAGTTACCACATAGCATGTAAATGGTTTAATGGAAATATGCACAAAAAGCTAAGGGCCAGGGAGAAAGGAACCTCCCTAGGAGATTCTAGAAAGTTTCATTTAATAAAAATGGTATTTCTTGGGCTAAGTCCCCAAAAGGTGAGAAAACCTGGAACTTTTGAGAAGTGGTAAGAAGTTTTGAGTAGCTGGAAGTAGATTACACATGGGGAGTGTGAGGAGATGAGGTTGAAAAAAATGGATGATGAAGGAGAATGTGTAGAACAAGAAGAGTACTGAAAATGGTTTATGAGTGTTTTATACATTAAGGTCAATTCACATTCCCATGATGTCAGGTTATTAATATATTTTGTGGATGATACTGAGCAGCCTACTGAATTTATATTAGCTTTGTGTCATGAGAGAACATAGTCTTTATAACTGTGGTAATTTATCAGACTAACATGGATTACTATATGTTTCTATAGAATATGTCTGGATAGGTCCTAATATTTTAGTTAAAAAAGTTTTGGTATTGACTTATAAAGACACCACAAAAAGTTTCCAGAGAAAAATCAATTCAATTTTAAAATTATTTTAAAAATTCTGTTATAGTGAATGTACTCCAAAAGTAAGATGTTCATATTCAAATAACTGATTAATAAAACTTGATTGGGTAAACAAAGCTAAAATTTAAATAATTATTAGTATTAGTAATGATGATAGTCATGTTGATGATGGTGGTTAATTTACTGAACACTATGTGTTGGTATTTCCCCAAAAATTTTGCCTACATTATTTTTAATCTACACAACAACTCTTTGAGGTAGATATTATTATTATTCATAACTCGTTGTTTTGAGAGAAGGAAACTAAAGCTCAAGGAACTTGTGCAAAGTCACACAGCTGATGATTAGCAGTTTGAGCTTAGATGTAGTTATCACTCCAAAGAGGGAATTTGAAACTGCTGGGGATTAACTATAAGGTGGAGTTCTAAACTGGAGAACAGAGAGCACTTTGAGACTGTAGTAGCTGGGTAGTGGTACTCAAGGATCTCTCTGTTCTTTGCATTTTGTGACCTTTCTTGTTTATATGTAAGTACGAGGCATCACCACTGGGTAACAGGCTTATGTCAACAGCATTATAAAAGAGCTTGATTCTATGCCAACCATCTTCTAAGATAGGTGCTTTCAGCTAGAACTAGAACTGGAGCTCAAGTTGGGTGGGACTAAGCCCACTATATAAACAAGTAGAGGAATGGAGAGGAATGGAGAGGGAACCACTATGAGTTTTCTATGGCAGTGATACCAATCACAAACTTAGAGGCTTAAAGCAACACATATATTTCTCTTATAGTTCTGGAGGTCAGAAATCCTAAATCAGTTTCACTGGGATAAAGTCAACATGTCAGCAGAGCCACTCACCCTCTGGAGGCTCTAGGAGAGATTCTACTTCTTTGCCTTTCCAGCTTCTATAGTTTCATTCCATGCATTCGTTGGCTCATTGGCCCCTTCCGTTTTCAAAGCCATCTCTCTTTGCTTCTGTCATATTGCCTTCTCCTCTGTAGTCAAATCTCTTTCCTCCTTCTTACAAGAAGATTGTGATTATATTTAGGGCCCAACGAAATAACTCAGGGTAACTTTCCATCTCAAAATGCTTAATCAAATCTGCGAAGTCACTTTTGCTATTATAGGTTATGGAGGGTTAGGATGTAAGGATATTTTGGGTCATTGTTGGGAGGCTAATAAAACTTACCAAGACTTCATGTTAAAATTAGAGAAGTCATTTGGGTCATTGTTCAACCTATCACAAAGCCCATATGACATTCATGTTAATTTTTTAAATTAAGAATTTAGGATGTGAAATTCAAACTCAAAGATCTTAGAATGTGCTTTCTTGAACATAGCCAAAATAGATTACAGATGATCCCTGACTTATGACTGGGTCATGTACCAATAAACCCATCATAAGTTGAAAATGTCATAAGTTGAAAATGCATAGCTTAGCTTAGCCTACCTTAAATGTGCTTGAAACACTTACATTAGCCTACAGTTGGACAAAATCATCTAATAAAAATCTTATTTTGTAATAAACTGTTGAGTATTTCATGTAACTTATTGCATATTGCATTGAAAGTAAAAAACAGAATGATTGTATGGGTACTCAAAGTGTGGTTTCTACTGAATGGTGTCACTTTTGCACCATTATAAAGTTGAATAATTATAAGTCAAACTATTGTTAAGTCAGGGATTATCTGTAGTGGTATCTAATATATTTCTAAGAATGAGTGTAGCTTTGCTGTGTTCTAATTCCTATTTGTAATTTAGGAAGATCATATATTTGAAGATTGATACAGATTTCATCAATAAAGTTTCTGTGACACAAAAGAGTAGCCAGTAAGATTATTACATTTTTGTATGCCTTAAGACAGATTAAGAAAATTAGTCAACTTATTGAATACACCAATGGCAAAGTTGAAGTGTGAGTAGTAGGGAGTAAAAGTTGAAGCAACATCCACATAAAAATAAAGTGATGTACACTTTTTCTGGCACAAAACAGACTTACCTACACCTTGGCATGAATTGATTTGTATGAGTTTCTGGTTATGAAAAGAGAAAAAAGAACAGATTCTTTGGAATTCTGCATATATGCTTTTCTGCATTGGGGGATGGGATGGGTATTGAAATAATTATCCTTCTCCTGCTATGGATATGCCTTGTGCTTATGTATTATGCATTGTGTTTTTTATAGAGTCAATATTTAGAATATTATTTACTCACACTATAGGATGTTTTTATTTTTAAATGTTTATAGAATTTCATGATGATTATGTATTTATATTCCTAATTGAGAGTTGTAGCTTTATTTATAATTCTGAATTCTTGCTCAAGAATGCACTTTAACTCTTCCTATTATAGAGTTTTCTATACTAACATTACAGCAAGAGGTGCAAAACATTAATACTATATTTAGTAATTAAATGATATGTGTTTCTACAAGCATCTTTGATGTTTTCCATCTCCTTAAAATGAGCACATATAATTAGCCATTTTTAGAAATCTAAAATGTATAACCATCATGGTGTCTATAGTTAATAACAATATATTTTATACTTGAAAATTGTTACACGAGTAGATTTTTTAAGTATTCTTACCACAAAAAATGATAAATATGGGAGATAATGGTATGGATATGTTAATTAGCTGTATTCAGCCATTTCACAATGTATACATGTATCAAAACTTCATGTTGTATATCATAAGTATATACAATTTTTGTCAATTAAAAAAAGAAAATCAATGAATAACCATTTTTTTGGTCATAAAACTTCTTAAAATTTTATTTATTTTTTAGGAATAATTCTTAAAAATAATGAGACCCTATTACAACATGGAGTTAAGCCACAGGAAACTGTACAAGTGGAAATCTTTTCTGCATATCCAGATACATACCCAATCAAAAGAATACAAAGATTAAATGATCTCTCTCAAACCATAACTGTCACCATACAAACTGGTTAGTTATTTGTTGTCTTTTAAAGTATTTTTGAGTCCCTCGGTACTTGAACTTTCATTCAATCTTGCTTTTATCTATCTCTTCAGGCATTGATCAGTACCAGGAGGTACCTGTTGAAATTGTAAAATCTGACTTTCATAAACCATTTCTTGGTGGATTCAGGCATAAAGTAACAGGAATAGAGTATCATAATGCTGGAACACAAACTGTACCTAAAAAGATTCCTGAAAAAACTAGTGTATTTTGTAGGGATACACAGGTAATATTTAAATTTTTCCATTTAGGTTTTTGAAGCTATTGAATCAATAATTGTGATACTGCATGACTCTCTCAAATTAAATTGTATAGTAATTACATAGCAATTAAAATAATAAAAGAAAATTAACTTAAATATGTAGAAATATATTTTCACTCACGTGTATATGGTGGATACTTATTTCAATTTTTATATTTTTCTTTTAGACAGTTTTTCAGAGAAGAAAGTTACAACAAACTACAAATACAACATCTACACAGATGACTAAAATTGGTGTGTATGTATCAAATATAACTGATAAATTGCTAAAACCAGGAATATATTTTTCAGCAGCAGAGTATCATGCTAAAAGATTAAAGGCGGTAAGATAACTTTTGTTGTGGATGACTACAAATTAAATATATAAATCAATTGTTCTGTGTGTGTCTGTGTTTCTCTAAGGCACAGCTTGAGAAAGAACCCACATGAGTATGGGTCACATTTCATTACTAATAAAAGCAGTCGTTATCTCCAATATCCCTCCTGCGCCCCCTCACCCAATACAGGGAACCAGAATCCTAAATGATCCTACTCCTTCCCTTTTTCTTAGGGAAACCCAGGGGCTTTGCCTGCTGCCTTTGGCCATTATTAGCCTTTGCAACACTTCTGTCTCCTGGCTTTAACCTTTCTCATGTAGAATAACCTAGGGAGCTTTCCAGACTAATTGAAACCAAATAGGACATTAAAATCTATTTTCTCTGATATTAATATAGCCACTCCAACTGTCTTATCCTATTATTTGCATAGTCTTGTCTTTTTTCATCCTTTTACTTTCAACATATTTGATCTCTTATAGACAGCATAGTTGGATCTACCTCCTAGCATTATTTGCTGTGAGTAAAAATGACCTGAGAGCAGTGATTTAAATAAGAGATATTGTTTTTCAAATGACAAGAAATCTGGAGTTAGTCTGGGTTTTTTTTAGCCCAATCAGCCCAAGACTTAAGAGAAAAACTTGTAGTACAAAAATGGCAAGTCTATTGACTCATTGTCCTAAAGAGAAGACTGCACACCAGGGGAACCACAGGACTAACTTTATAGCTGGCTTTATCAGTGCCAGTTGTTCCAGTCTGATGAATTTTTACTTTTCATTCCAAACTAATTTTCACCAAATAAAGGAAAAGACGGAGTCAATGTAGAATTTTGGGGAAGAGTGAAGTTTAGGTGAAATTTAAGTGAAGCAATATCTTGATATTCTCGGTGCAAAACAAGGCTGTATGTATATGGGTCAATATCAGGTCTAGAATTCGAAGTGCACCAGGTTCATGTTCCCTTGGGAACAAAATTAAAAGAGTTGTAGAAAGTTTCTTCTCTGCATTTCTCTGAAGTTCAGCATCTTGGTTGTAAATTGAAGCTGCTTCTCTCTGTCAAAGTGACTTAGGTCCTCTAGGCAAGAGTGGAATGTTTCATTCTTACCGATCTAATTCCAGACAGTGAAGTTTCTAATAGTTTATGATTTTAGAGAGCAAAGTTTCTCAATGAGCAAGAAAATAGTAGTCACTCAAAGAAGGGGTTGTTAAGACCTTTTATACTGCAGAATGTCCTTGGGAGAAATGTTTCTTGTTAACTTTGTAGCTGGCTTTATTAGTGCCTGTTATTCCAGCCTGATGATTTTTTTACTCTCTCAGTCTTAGTGTAGTTTAACTAATTTTTATTTTCTTACTGCACTGGGATTGGATGGTGTCTTCATGATGTCATTAGGAACCTAAATTCCTTTATCTTTCTCCTCCATTAAACTACCTTATCATGAGCTTATGAACTTATAACTATACAATGATAAAATGGTTGACTAACCTTCATTGTCATGTCTGCATTCTATGCAGGAAGAATGGAATTGAAATAATCATCATTGCCTTGCTTTATTGTCTGATCAAAAAGTGTCTGCTTTTGATTTAACTATAGGTGATAGTGCTACAAACTTACTACAGGCAATGGCATGCCAGAACCTTGGTAGAGAAATTAAGAAGACAGAAAATGTTGAGATTGGAGTGGGAAGCACAGGAAGAACTAAGAAAGATAAGAGAAAAAGAAGAATGGATGAGATTGGACTATTACCGGAGGCATAATCCTAAAACAAATGAAGACTTCGAACTTCTTTATAATGCACTAGAACGTAAGTTTGACATAGGCTTTGCATCAAATATTAATTTAAAAAATTTTCAATAATAGGTGAAACAGGTTTACTGAAGACAAAGGGAAGACTTTATTATTTTATGGAGATGTCTTGGGAATCTGGACTAGAGAATTTAGAAAGATGAATAATATCTTACGTTTGGTACAAAAATTAAGGCTGAAATGAAAAGGAAGTGCTTTTATATTAACAATAAATAAAATGTGCTTACTGCTCTGTGAATTATGCAGTTTAGTATATTATTTAATTTGATTCTCATCCATGTGAGATAAAGAGAAAAAGTACTGTCTAATCTGGTTTTCTGATGGTTCTGGGAATTTGTGACCTCAGAGGTGAGCTGTTCTTTAATCCCTCAATCCAGCATCCTGTCTGATGTTGCTCTTTAGAGGAGGGGCTTGGCAGTACCTTTTCAATTCCCCTTTATTAATAATAATATATAAAAATATATTTATATGTATATATTCTTAATACATTGACTTTTATACCTTATTTCTTCTACAGTATGTGTGCTAGTCGTTGATAAATCAAAAGCTTCAGTTACTTGAACAAGCCAGGCACTCTTTACTCAGGGCAATGGAGACACTATTTCCTTTCTTGGAGCCATTTCCCCATTGCCTACCTTCTGATCTCAGGTTTAATGTCACCTATTCAAAGGTTTTTGTGACTGAAAATATAACTTGGGTATTCTGTTGTTATCTCATGGTTTTCATTGTACCCAATACTTTCCATTTATATCATCACAATTTGTAATAATACATCTTTTGTTTAACATTTATTTCTACCACTGTATTGTAAGCTCCATGAGGGAATAATTCATTTATTTTTTGATGAGCTCTCTTTTTCTGTGCTTAATTCACATGCCCAACAAATGTTGGTAAAATGAATGAATGAATGAACAAATGAATGAAAGAAGAAACCCAGGGATGTAGTAACTGACTCTAGCTTCTGCCTTGCCAGTAATATCTGTTAAGGCAGAAATAACTGGGACAGAAGAGTTATTTATTACATTAGATACCTAAGAGTGGAGAAATTGGACTCTTTGAAGACATGGAAGAATTTTAAAAATTAAAAATAGCCTCAACAATTATTGGTAGTTGAATGGGGCACTATTATCCAAGGACATAAGTCTTGGATTTCTCTCTGATTATTCATAACATTAACTTTAAGCAAATTTTCTTACATGCCTTTGATTTTGTGTGTGTGTGTTGTGTGTCCTGTTACTCAAGTGACAGTTTCCTTTCTAATTGGATACTTTTTTAGGTATTAGATATTGGGTTTATTTCAATAGCTATAAGATAATGTGCAATTTATAAAAGATGTAATTAAACTCTAGGTCTAATAAACAATAAGTTTATCTCTCTGGTAATACACAAAATTGGGTGGCTTTAGGAATGGTTACAACTTCATGTAGTAGTATTTGAGGTAACTGTTAAGCCTCCTCCCTGGACTTATATATCTATTTCCCCTTTGCTCCTAATCACTGATCTCTGGAAATACTCTTTGTTTTTCTTTAAACTTCACTTCTACTTTTCTCTGTCAGATGATAACAAAGGTTATTTCTAAGTGTTGGTGGTTTAATAGAGAGCACTATTAGCCAGCTGTCTGTGAAAGGTCTTGTTGACAAGTATAAAACTAAAGTTCTATTAGAGCAGAGCACTATTAAAAAATATTCCAAATTTATGTGTGAATAAACTAAAGGATACCATTGTTATTTTTGGTTAACAGGTAGCTGTGCAAATAATAGAAAATATGTTGAATGAGGTTCTGCCTTTTCTCCTTATTAGTGTTGTTAACTAGGACAAATTCACTTCTCCTAAGCCTCAGTTTCTTCATCTATGAAAGAGAACGTCATAATTTCTGGCACATCTGCTTTAGAGGGCTTAATAAAGTAATAAATATAGGGCTTAATTTAGAGGGCTTAATAAAGTAAAAAATATAAAATATTATATTTAGAAAGTACTTAAAAAGTGCAAGGACCTATGCATGTGTGAATTACTGTTCTATGTTAAGTAATTTTATACAGAATTTCTATATTAAAGTAAAACAGATATATTTTATGTAAGTCCACACATGATTTGTATGGACGAAAACAAAAATGAAGCAGATGAAATTTCTTATATAAAAAAGACACCTCTCAATCCTTTCTAGTTCTAAAATTCTAAATTAAAACCCATAGAACAAAAATTTTAAAGTTCTCTTTTGTTAAAATCTGAGGTTCACAAGCTCAATAATTTATATTACTCTTTTATTTAATATAGTTTTCATTTCATAATTGTAACTCCAGTCCTTGAAATTGCTGCCCTCTTGTGGCTCATAGTGACAACTGTATAGTTTGAACTATAATTCCTAATATGAAGCTTAACTTTTCCTCATGGTAACCTGTCCTTTAGTAATAAAAGCAAAATGATATCAATTTAAGAAAATAAATTTTACTGTATAAGATAATATGTTGAAGATAAGGCTATATCCAGGCAACGATATTTGATTTTTATGTCTTTTTAAAAATAGCAATATGTTGAGGGTGACTTCTTTCATTGATCTGAATTGTCACTAGGATGGATAGTTGGAAAAAAAAAAAAAAACAGATGCTAAACATCCCATATTCTAAAGAGAGCCTACAATAATTGGGGTTGTTTTGCCCATTGAAAAATTTTGTATAAATGGAATTATATGGAATGAATTTTTTTGTGTCTGGCTTTCAAAATTGAATATTGTATCAAGGGACTTATCCATGCTATTGTGTAGTTGCAGTTCGTTTGTTCTCATTTCTATATAGTATGCCATTGCACAAATGTACCACAATTTACTTATCCATTTTACTGTGAATTTGTTTTTTTCTCCTCAGTTTTTGGCAGCTACAAGTAGTACTACTACAAACATCTTTTGGTGAAGGTATATATACATTTCTCTTGGGTGTAAACCTAGAAGTGGAACTGCTGGTTCATAGGATATGTGTATGTTCAGCTTTAAGTGGATCCTACTAGACTGGTTTTCAGAGCTTGTGCCAGTTTATGCTCCTACAGGAGAGTATGAGGGTTTAATTGCTCCATCATTCTTTCCAACATTGGGCACTTCTGTCTTTTTTGTTACAGACATTCTGTAGGGTGCTGTTACCCTGCCTCATTTTTGAGTGAGGCTTTAATAGGTGAGATATCAGGATAACAGTCAGTGAGAGCCAACCTCTCTCCCTCAAAAAGAATCTACAAAGGAAATAAGGTTGGGGCCTATTTTTTGGCTCATGGACCACTCAGCAAGATCAAAGGTATAAAAAGGATAGGAGAGAAGATTTAAAGAGATTAGTAAACCTCTTTACTCTGGTTTCTGGTACCTCTGGTTTCTTTGGAGAGAGCCACTGCTATGCTTTGGGGTGAGTGTGGGTGGGTTGTGCTGTTTTCTGACTAAATGTGTTGGAGGAGCTTCAAGGGAGCCCTCCTGGGGAATTTGAAGTATGTTCCTTGTGTTTGGGGGACACAGACTGGTACCTAAACCTTGAACAGGATGGTAGGTTGGGGTCTGTCTCCAACCTAGGAAACATCAGGAGCTAGAGGAGGGCTGACAAATTTTGATACTGGATAGTTCTGCTGCATCGAGATTACAGCACTCCCAGGATTTTTTGCGTATAGGTATGTGCTTGTCTTTTATCAAAAGGAGAATACACAGTAGAGAGAACAAGAGAGAGTAGGAGTGCAGCAAGGTGAGTTGAGGTCCTCTTGGGTCCTGTTTAATAGGGCCCGCTGGAGAAATGCAGGGATCTTGTCTAAAGAAGCTTGCAGTGAACAGCTGTATCCTCCATAAGCAGCTACCTGGAGAGATTTTTGTCTTTTCTCCTTTTTTGCTGATTAGTCTGGCTAGGGATTTATCAATATTACTCTTCTACAGATTTTTCTCTCTTATTTTTTCTATTTCCTTGATTTCTATTATTATTTTTTCTTTTATTATTATTTCCTTTATTCTGCTTACTTTTGGTTCTATTTGCTATTCTCTTTCTAGTCTTATGTTGGAAGCTGAAGTCATTATTTTGAGATTTTCCTTCTTTCCTAATATAGGTGTTTGGTGCTATAAATGTTCCCTTAAGTAGTACTTTGCCTGCATCCCCAAATTTTGATATGTTGAGTTATAATTTTCTTTCAGTTCAAAATACTTTCAAATTCCTTTTTGATTCTTCTTTGACTCATGGATTGTTTAGAAGTATGCTATTTAGTTTCTAAATATTTGGGGATTTTTCAGAGAACTTTTTGTTATTGATTTCCAATTTAATTTTATTTTTGTGAGAGAATATACTGTTGTATAACTTAAGTCCTTTCAAATTTATTGGGGCTTATTTTAACAATCTGAATATAGATTATACTGGAAAATATTCTGTGTGCACTTCAGAAAAATTTGCATTCTGTTATGGTTGGGTGGAGTGACTGATAAATGCCAGTTAGGTCAAGTTGGTTAATAGCGTTGTTCAGATCTTCTATATCTTTACTAATTTCCTATTTATTTATCAATTATTGAGAGAGAGGTATTGAAATCTCAGACTATAATTGTAAATTTTTCTTTTTCTTTGTAATTCTATCAAATTTTGCTTTATTTATTTTGAAACTGTCTTGTTAGATATATAAACATTTATGATTGCTATGTCCTGTTGTAAATTGAGCCTTTTATCATTTTGAAATGACCTTCACTATTCCTTATAATATTCTTTGCTGTGAGATCTACTTTGCCTAATATTGATATACCCTTTCCAGCTTTCTTTTGATCACTGGATGATATATCTTTTACCAAAGCATGGTCTATCTTTTTTATCTTGCGATTTTAACTTCTTTGTGTCTTTATATTCAAAGTATGTTTTTTGTATGCAATATATAACTGGATCTTATTTTTTAAATCTGACCAAATGATCTCTAATCTCTAATTGAGATATTTAGACCATTTACATTTACTGTGATTATTGATATGGTTAGGTATAAATCTTTCATCTTGCTATTTGCTTTATATTTGTCTTTTATTATTTTTAAATGTTTATTTCTTGTTTGTATTTATCTGCTTACTACTATGTGTTTAAATTTGCTTACATTTATTTATTTTTATCTTCTTTGGAATTTCATTGCATAATGAGCTTGAGAATCTGTGATATTTTATAAATTCTGGATAATTCTTAGCTGCTATCTCCCTGTATCACCTTTTCCCTATTTTCTCTAGTTTCTCATCTTGCAAATCCTATTAGACATGTCTTGGCTGTCTTTTCATGCTGTTCTTCATTTTATATTTTTATCCCTTGTCTCTTTCTGTTGCTTTTTGGACAATTTATTCATATGTATCTTTAGGTTTACTAATTTTCTTTTGAGGCTTTTCTAAATTGCTAACTCATCCACTAAGTTTTGAATTTAAAAATATAAATATAATTTTTAAGAGTTTTATTTGACCCTTTTCAAATTCATTTGATGTTTATTATATTTTTCATGTTTTTTTCATTTTAGCAAATAGTTATTTTATAGTTTTAAATAAAACAACTTTGTTGCCTGAACTTTTTGACAAGTCTACATTCCTGCTAATTTTTACTTTTCTTAATATTTTAAAATATTGAATATAATACATATTATAAAGTACACAAATCTTAAGTGTATAGCTTTATTAATTTTTACATATGTAGACATATATATAGCATATATTTTACTTGTATTAAAATATAGAATATATTTATGCCCCAGAAGGTTCTTTCATCTTCTGTCTAGGTCAATACCCCGTCTCCACCCCTGCAACCACTAGTCTGAATTCAATTGTCAGATAAGTTTTTCCTGTTTTTGAACTTCATTTAAATGGGATTGTATAGAATATTCTCTTTTATTTCTGACTTCTTTGCCTCAGTGTTATATCTGATTTTCATCCGTGTTGTTGCTTATAGTCCTAGCTAGTTCTTTTAAATTTCCACATAGTATTCCATTATATAAATATACCACAATTTATTTATCCATTTTCCAGTTGCTAAATGTTGCTTTTGATTTTTGTTTTGTATGAATAAAATTGTGATTAATATAGCTTTCATACATTTGTCAGTGGATATATGCACTCTCTTCAATATTTTTAAGCATTACATTGCAAACTTAAGTGAGCTGAATTTTTTTCTTGTTTGTTTGGAATTCCTGGAAGGCTTAGGGTGAAGTAAGCCTCACACAAGCCACCTACTTATTACCTTTTCTCAGCCTATCAATATTTGCTTTTGTACTGAAGGTAGACTTTTTCGGTTTCCTTACTCTGTATGTGTGGGGGAGGTGGCAGGGGAGGAAGAAGGAGGGTAAAGACTCAGTTCCATTTTCTTACCTTTAGACCCCTGGCCTAAAGGCCATGGAGATTAGCAAATGTGCTCAGGGCTCTTGAAGCTGTTGAAGCTATTTGCCACTGTGGATTCTAACTTCTTGATTTTGCTTTTTGACCCATAAGTGTTTTCTTTACTTTCTGGTGAAATCAGCTCTTCTTTTAGAAAAATGTTTATTATACTTTCCAAGTGTTTAGCAGTGGTACTTTTTTATTTCAGAATATATATAGAAGTTTCTGTTCTACTCTTTGGTGATAGAGTTACTGCTGGTCATTGGTTTTCACTGTATTTTGAACTACCTTGAGAGAGAATCACCTAGAAAGGCCTTTGGATGAATCCTGTATGACAAAGATGTTAAAATATCCTCAGCCAGAAATAACTTCTGTAGTGAGAGATTTTACTATGAAAGAAAGCGGTATACATATGTAGAAGTGTGTATACATGTCACAGGCAACAGCACCTAGTTAGCTCCTATCTATGGAAGTTCACCAAGTTAGTGAGTTGCAGCTGTGTTGGCATTTCTGCTCTTAATGATTTACTTGACTGTCTTTATCAGTGACTAGAACACAAAGAAATAGTGGTTTAAAAAAGATGACACACAGCATAGTTTATCATTTTGTCAGGTTTGAAAAATTCTTCTCTAGAATGCTAATATCCTCTATTAAGAGCAGGAACTGTTAGTTACTGCATATGGTTTAAGACAAAATTGGCATCACAGGTACAGTCTACTAATTCGTTGATTGATGGTGGACTTTAGCTGCAAATGAAAACCTGCACGTCACTTCACAGAGTTCCATTTGTCCTATTCCAACAAGTAGGAGTTATTTTTGACAGCATTTCTTCAATTTCCAAGCAGTTAGGAATGTTTGTTTCAACTTTTGTTATTAATTCTAGTTTAATTGTATTGTGGTCAAAAAATGCAGTTTGTAACATTTCTGATTTTTACTTCTACAATATGATAAATTTATATAAATACTTCATAGACCTTTGAAAATAGGTTATATTTTTATATTTTGGTGTTTAAAGCTTGATTTATATAAATTAAGTCTGTAATCATATTATCCAAATATTTTATTCTTTTAATACTGTTTTTACTTGACTGTCATAGATTAACTCATTATTATTTTATTTATGTTTCTATAATATAAAATATACTGGTTAGTTGTGTTTCTAACCAGTAGAAGTTTTCTTTATTTCTGTGATATTCCTTATAAACATTCATGACAGGCCTTTCACCATAAAATTTATCTTCTACCTCGAAGATTGAATTGTAAGGTCTTCCCTCCAATTTTAGATAATAATATTGCTGCTTCTGCTTTCTTTTTTGTTCATGTTTGTCAACCTTTCATATTTCACCTTTTGTGTCACTTTGTTTTAAGCATGCATCCTGAAAACATCATGTCACTGGGTTTTTATGAAATTATTCTATTTTATTTCAACAGAGAAATATAAATATAACCATTTCATATTTTCAGCATAACTATTATGTTTTGTTTTGCTTTCTGCTTTCTTTAAAATTTTTTTTATGTCTTTTTTGCATAAACTATTATGGTTTTTATTATCATTTGCAGTAATTTAAAATGTTAGGCATTCTTCTGAAAGTTTTTCAAAGACTTTCTTAAAGCATATTAAACTGTCAAATGGCTTCATAGCCTACCCTTTTTGCTAGTTATGAGTCACTTAAATTGGGGTTTACCATTTTCTGCTACAATGTTCACTTTCTGAGATGAGATAGCAGCAATTTAGAGGGCATTTGTGCCCTGTTTTCACAGTGTCTTCCATTTACTCAATAGTACCTGTACTATATCTTTTAGAAATTCCCCAAAGTTTTTACCATAGGTATCCGATTCCTCTCTAATTTTTAGTACTACTTCAAGTCTCTCTCTCTTCTCCCTCATTTCATATTTCTTTTACCATTTCAGTAGGAACTTAGGAGAGGGGAGGTAGCAGCTTGTGTAGAAGCCTCTATCTTGACAGAAATTTGGTATACCATATTTTAAGAGGTGCTGTGAGAAACCAGAGGCACTTGACATGGATGTGATGGGAAATAAGTCAAATGATGTACAATTTAAGAAATGGAAGTGTTTATATCTGGAGAAGAGAAAACACAAAGGGATGTGATGGCTACCTTCAAATACCCAAAGGGATACCATGTGGCCCAAGAAATAGACTGATGCTGTGTTGCCTCACAGGCTAGTACTAGGACCAGGATGGGCAAATTAAACTTGTCCAAGCTGAGAAGAGGACACTTTCTGAAATGTGGGGTCGAGCAATTTAATTTCTAAGTTTCTTTCCAATGCTATTCTTCTGTTAATGTAAATAAGGTTGACGTTTTTGAAATATGAGATACTAAAGAGTTTTTGTCCCCAAATCTAGTATACACAAAAATTGAATGGAACACTTGTTAAATGCTAATTTCTGAGCTCAGAAATTTTCATTTGTTTAAGTTTGGGCGACACATTCTTTATTGATAGTAACCAATGCTTTGAAATATCATAAGTATTATTATAACATAACGCATTTGTTTGAGTAAAGAGTAAATACGATTACTTTAGTTAAATGTTTATAGCATTTGCTGCTATAATTTAGGGTTTTGTAAGGAAATGGAAAGTGGTACCTAAGTGAATGAAGAAAACAACTGACGCCAACAATTCTACAGAAAACTGTGTCAGTGTCCTAGAGGAAGCCGACACCAAGAGAGTTGAGTTAGAAGAGAAAGATAAAGGGGAGAAGGAGCAAATAAAGGCAAGGAGAGTCTCCAGATTGAGATGACGTTGACACCTGTGGAAGTTGGGAGAGGAAAGGAAAGAGGATAGGGTATGGAGAGTCTCAAATTGATGCAACTCTAAGGAAGTCTAAACCAGTCCAATGGTCAGCTTTGATATGATTGACCAAGAAGAGTCCATTCTTGGGCAGACATGGCCAGGCTCTGATTCCCTCACGGCTCTCAGTCATTGATTGAGAGCTTTGTTGGCAGAGTGTGGCCTCTGCTCCAACACTGCAGCAGATCCAAAGTGCTGTAGCTGGAGCCATCAGCCACCTCTACTCCTCGTGGCAAGTACTCTCTTGAAGGGAGATCTGAGCAGGGTACATTCATGGCTGCCACAAAACCCAAGTCTTATTTTTTTCAATGCTGGGGAGTGCTCCTCCTTACTTGAAGGTATAATTGGACATTGTCTATACTGATCTCCTTTGACTTCTGTTTGTTTGACTCTACTCTTATTGTTTTAAGTCTCTAAGCTTCCATTTCTTCTTTTTCCCACACATCAGGTGTACAATATGAATGATTCTATTCATGTATAATTTTGTTTAAATTGAATCAGAAATAAAAGACATCTTGTCAGGATGTGATGGTAAAAAATGCTCCATAAAGATGTGGGATTTTAAAAACTCAAGAGTCTTTCATATTATTCCTCTAGTCTGGCGGCAAGAAGAATTTACACACACTAACCAATCTTTCACTGGAGCTGAAAGGAAAGCTGCTTTGTGTGAAATTCTGGAAAAAGAGACTCAGATAATTGCTTCCATTGGGAGGCATAGATACATTGCTTATACAGAGCGTCAGGATGCAGCAATACAAACTTTTTTGGATAAGGTTAGTGAAGTAACTATTATTTAAATATGAATGTATCCTGAGTTTAAAAATGTGGAAAAATGAACTAAAGGAGAGAATTATATTGTGAGAATTTACATGAATTTTGTTTAGCATTTTGATGACACACTTCTTTAAATTCTATATATTTTTTTCTCCTGGTGTAGCTTTAGATTTTAACTGCAGCCTAGAATAAAGATGGACAAGTAACATGAAATTAATATATTCTCAACTAAAGGGATTTGGCCATGAAGGAAAAGATGGAGACACCATTCTTGTGACTGTTCATTTAGATTTAGGCTGGCTATATAAATTAGATGAGTTTCACACTGTGATAAAATGAAGAGTATTAAAGTCACAAAATGTCTGGGTCTGAGGTGCCACAATAGTAAGCAACATGTGGGAAATAGCTATAGACTCGTGTTTTTGCATTTACTTACCACATCATTAACTGACTGCAAATTTCTGACCAAAGGAATATACAATTATTGAAAACCATGAAAACATAGAATTAAGGGGAAAACTAAAGTAATTACCCTTTTTGTGGTCAAACTGCCTGTTCGATTTTGAATAGCCTGTTTCCATAGTGACCAATTTCCTTTTTTAAGCCTGATCTTTCCAAACAATTTAAAGCCAATCCAGCTACAGAAGAAAAGGGATGAATTTCTCCAAGCTATTAGCTTGTAGTAATTCTAGTTCTATGATTCTTATTATTTAAGAACATTTGTTCTTAAAAACCAAATATATATTTTTGATATTCTAAATGCTCTCCTCTCATCTTACTTACACACTCTCCTGTTTGATCTCAGTTCATTTATGGCTTTAACTAACTATAATACTTGCATCCTGGAACTCCCTAAAGTTCCAGGCCAGGTCTCTCTAAGGAGCTTCCAAATAATATATCCAATTGCTGTTGTCATTGCTCTTTGAATATCCCAAGAGTACACCTCAAGTTGACATGGCAACCCCTAAGTCATATCATCTCACCATTTTTGTCCCCCTCACCTCCAAACTGATCTTGTTCTCTAACACTCTCATAACTTGTCTCTATGAATATTTCTTCATCCACTCAGTTGCTCCAGACAGAAACCTGGGTGTTTTTCTTCACTTCCCCATTTAGTCACCAACCTGTTTGTTCTACTACTTTAATATCTTCTTAATTCTTTACATCTTTCTTTCCAAACTGATTGCCATTATCTGTAGGGAAATGGCTCTGCCACGGCACCCTGATGACCTTGTATGTACCAAATAGGCCACGTAGGCAAAGACTTGAACCACAGCTACTCTGAGTCTTGTCAAAATGCCTTGTGATCCCCCTGGAATATGAAAGGCTGGGAAGCTTCCAAGGAGCTGTTGTGGGGCAGCTCTCTCTTGCTGCTCTATTTCCCCTAGGATGATGTCACCTGACAGGCCCTGCCTTGTCTTCTTTTGTGTACATGAGCTTGATTCTGATTTAATTGAATCTAGATTTTTCTTCTCATCTGGATTACATGTTTCCATATTGGGCTGTTGCCTCCAGTCTTGCTTTTCAATTCCCTCCTCCATCATCCACACCACTGCCATAGTGTCCTCACTAAACACAGCTCTGCCCCTGCCCCCCCTACTGCCTTCAGGGAAGAGGGATTTTCATGATCTGTTCTCTGTTCTCTGCACACCTCACACATCTCTGTTGTATCACCATTATCTCTCCTTGCACACTGTACCCACATTGCTCCTGCAATGCTCAATTACATGCGTGTCCCCAGAAAGACCATATGCTTTTGATGTTTTTGCATCTGGTGTTGCCTTCACATGGAACATCATTTCCTTCATTCCTTAGTAGCCAGCTACTCACCCTTTAAAACAAGCTTAGATGCCTCTTTTAGAAACAAACTGCTGATCCTCTTACTTTAGACTGTACTATATGCTCTCATGACACTCTGTCTCACTTCTGTCTTGTGTACACAGTGGTCAATTTTTATTGTATCTCTTCACATTTCTGAATCCCTCCTATTCTGAATTTTTTAAGGAAAGAGCTGTCTTTTATTTCTGTATCTTCATATCTTAGCACAGTGCTTACTTATCACAGAGTATCAATAAATGCTTGTGGAAGAAGGCAGAGAGGAAACATAAGGGACAGAAATGATGGTTGTATAATTTTATATTCCAAGTATCATCAAAAAATTAGTGGCATTTTAAATTCTTGAATATCTTAATTCTAGAAAAGATGAATTTACTGTAGGCAAGCCATAATATTCATACTTTTCAAAAGTCATATTTTTTTTTAATTAAAAATTTTCTTTTAATTTTTTAGAGGGAGGGTCTCACTCTGTCACCCAGGCTGGGGTAGGGTAGCACAATCACAGCTCGCTGCATTCTGGAACCTCTGGACTTAAGCGATCCTCCCACCTCAGCCTACCAAGTAGCTGGGACTATAGGCGTGCACCACCACACCTGGCTAATCTTTTTATTTTTTGTAGTGATGGAGTCTTGCTCTGTTGCTCAGGCTCAGAGTCATATTTTGAACTAAACTTACTCATTTAGCAAATTGCTTTATGTTGCATCCAGCTTCATTATTGGGAACTCTGTTGCTTGTATGTCTGATTGTTAACCTCACCAGAGAGGACAGCATAGACCTGGGCAACATGAGTGTTTGAAGGAGCTAGAGCCTCTGAGTGCCTGTGGACAGCGAAAATGGGTGGCACCCTTCCTTCTGTGAGGCTGGGCCTTCTACAGGATTTTCCACTTGTGCTATCATGCTGCTTTCTGTTTCTTATAAACTATTTAAAATTCTATTGTTATAAATACTTATACAATACCTATTCTTCTTTATGCCTGGAATCACCTCCCACCCCAGGCCCCGTGTCTAGCATTATCTCTAAACATGTAAAAAAAAATTTTTTTTGAAATTATGTATGTATAGAGTCTATAAGTGGATCAAGGTCCAACACATAAAAGCAACTTCAGAGCCAACTGATAACCATTAATGACCTTTTATCATGAAGTATAGCACTCTAAGAAGGTCTTTATGTAAATCTCACTAATAAAAAAAAAAAAAGAAGATGAGATGAGGAAGGAAGATCTGTTTTTTGTTTTTTGCACATACTTTGATAAGTTGGCGGGGTAGAATCTGCAGCCCTGTAAGATCATGAGTATAGGAAGAATTGCTCTGTGCCAGGAAAATGGAGGTTTTTGAGTGTTGTCCTGGAGAGGAGGAGAGAAGGTAGAGTGAGGAGACATTTGGAAGGCAGTGAGGGCACAAGGTGACTTTTGTGACTTCTTTAGTTATGTTACTAAATAAGTGAAATATTAAGTACAAGATACTTTTTTGTTTTGGAAGGGGAGAGGGAACTAGAGAGGTAAGCTGGGTGTCATGTCCAGAAGGACGCAGGGCAGCACACAGAGAGGAAAGGCCAGAATACTGAGGGAAGGTTGGAAAAGTTAGCCACAGAACTTGTAGAAATCAGGGGGAAGGCTTTTCGTGGGTTGTAGGTTTTAGAACTGGAGTTCTAAATCTACAGTCACTCCAGCTGATAAACCAGTTAATCTCATTACTCCCCAGGCTAAACTCAGAGGACATGGACATTTTAGCTGATATAAGGGGATTTTACCTTAGTTTTGACCAAAGTGTTGCACTAGGACAGGACAAACACAGCCACAGAATGGATTGACTAGCTCAAGGACAATCCCCAATCCACTTATTTAAGACTGGATAGCCTAATTATCCAGTCTTTAAAAATATTAAAAGTGATTGTTGGCCTGCTTCTAACCTGTTATAATATATTAAAAACTCATTGCTACTCTAATACAAAATCATTTTTAATCATCTTTTTGTATATGATGCCATACTAAGAATGAGAGAAACAATTAAGATAAATTTTACAGCCTTTTGACATAAATACTTATATGATGTCTATTCCTCTTTATGCCTGTCTACCTCCCCCACTCCCATGCCTAGTATTGTCTCTAATATTCATGTGGAGTCAGTGTTGATTTCATAAAATTTGAATGAAATAACTTATTATTCTCTAGTGTTTTTTGTTGCTATGAAAAATACCTTATAATTAATTCCTGCAGCTAGACAAGTTCAATTTTTTTCAGATGTCAAAACTAACATCCAGAGCTCTATGCAAATTTTAAGATCTACGTTTAGCATCATAACGCATAGATATGTAAAGAGAAATATTTACTTTCCTATAATTTGGAAATAACTTTGGAGAATACAGGTTTATGTTCTGGTTTTAGTTTAACTTCATTGAGTCCATACTATGTGGTTTATTGAACCAGTATTTTATTTTTAATCTTTTTATATCATAGAATGTCTCTGAATAATGAATGATATAATTTTAAATTAGTCCAATCAAAGCACTGAACTAATAAGTTATAATAGACCTATACTAAGTTCTCATTCTTAATAAAAGACTGACTCGAAGACTTTTTTGAAGCATTAAATAATTTGTAATTTTAACACATCAAACATTAACTCCCACAGGTTATCAAATATTAAAACTCACAGGTTGACAGACGTGAAGAAATTCAGGTCGAGAAACTTGTATGAAAATCATCATCTGGTTTCTAATATATCTTGGGTGTCTTTACTTGTTTGGGTAAAGAACCCAATGTACCTATGTAAAGAGACCATTTGAATTTCTGTAAGAGATTTTCCCTAGAGTCAAGGCCATGTATTTCTTGATTCTCTTTAATTTGTACAGCACTTCTTATAATCACAAGCTTAAAAAACTATAATTGGTGTTAGCTGTGTCATTTAAATGCTTTTTCTCCATACTCAGGTGGCTAACAGCTAATGGGATAGAAAAATGCCCCCACCTCTTTCTGAGCACTGCATTGAGCAGGGGTGTGCCTCTATGGCTGCACAAAACCCCTTTGCTATGTAAAAGAAAAGTTGATCACTACCCAGCAGCTTTTGGCAGGGGGTGGGAAGGTTAAGGTTATCTGTAATTTGTGCCCTTAAGGACCTGAGAATTAATTTAGGAGGAAGAAAAGACCGACTCTCACAGTGCAGTCATTTCTGCTCTTCTGTGGAAGCCTGCTGCTCTCAAGGTTTTTGTTATCTCTCCACCTCCCCTTCTCTGAAATGTGTCTTCCTGCTGTTCTTCTGTTTCTCTCTTCCAGAGTCTATGCTGTCTCATTTGTTGGCAGCTAAATGGAATTTATTACGCTCCTATTTTCTGAATCAATTTGAGACCATGATTGTTGTATATCTCTTATTACAGCCAAAGCTTTCAAAAGAAAAAAGAAAAAAGGAAATAGGAAAGAGAAATAAGCAAAGTTGACATTTTCCTGTGTGAGAATAAAAAACACCTTAAGGCCTGAAATAAAAAAAAAAGCCTAGACTTGAAGATCAAGTTATCAGTGTTGGCAGAAATACATCCAAGTATAAAAATAGCTTTGCCGAACAGATTTTTTTTTATATCTTCTCAGTGCCAGCTTTAGGGAACTTGAACTTCAAATCTAGGATTATTTGATTGTGTCATTCAGTTCCCTTTAATCTGGCTAACTTCTAGCTATTCTTGAGGCTTTAGTCTATTTTCTTTTCACCAGGTAACTGCTTCCTAGCAACCGATAGTTACCTATTTATCTGCAATCATCAAATATGCTCACCTTTCATTTTAATTACTTTTCTTACCTTTACATCTCATGAAATTTGAAATTTCTTGAAATCAGGACAATATTTTATCTACTCAGTGCCTAGTACATTGACTAATATATAGTAAACACAGTGAATATGCATTGAATGAATGAATGACTACTGTAGGCCCTATGAGATAAACAGAACTACATGAGAAATTTATTTCTTATAACCTTTTGGGAGAATTAGAATTAACAAACATAAAATTATTATAGAGCAATTTGGATCCAAATTTCATTGCCCCTAGTGACTGAAATAGAGACACTGCATATTTGTGTGTGTTTATATGTGCCTGTATGTTTTTACAAATACAATAGGATTTCAAATACAAGTGATATCATTGGTCCAAATCATAGTGTTTAATAGAGGAATCTTTATGGAAGAGGTAGGGTTTGAGTTTAAAATTCAAGGATGGAAAAGATTTGGATGTAGAGCATATTTGGAAAAGTCCAAGATATTATCATATTATACAGTATTTGATAGGGTTAAAAACTTGGAGGGAAGGTAGAGCTAAATCAATCCATCAACTGAAAAAATACCATGAAATAAATAACGTAGGCATTTCATAAAAAGGTTATTATACTTGGATTGTTATAAATAAAATAAATTACTACCTTGCAGAGTAAAAGGTATTGTCCACATTACTGAAAGAAAGCAAATTACATGTAGTAGAGCGACCCTGAAGAAAACTGCATGCAAAGATTAAGAAATTAGTTCAACTTTAGAATACTGTAACATGAAACTTAGCCTAAAAGAATGCTTATTCTTTAAAACTTGTAAATAGACAACCTATAGAATGGGAGACAATATTCATAAACTATACATCCAACAAAAGGCTAACACCCAGAATCTGCAAAGAACTCAAATAAATCAGCAAGAAGAAAACAACCTCATCGAAAAGTGGGCAAAAGACATAAACAGAGGTTTTTCAAAAGAAGACAGACAAATGGCCAACAAACAGATGAAAAAGTGCTCAACATTACTAATCATCAGGGAAAATGCAAATTATTAATAAAACCACAATGAGATATCACCTTACCCCTGTTAGAATGGCTTTTATTAAAATGCCCAAAAACAATAGATGCTGGCATTGATGCAGAGAGAAAGGAACACTTACACACCGTTGGTGGGACTACAAATTAGTATAGCCTCTATGGAAAACAGTATGGAGATTCCTCAAAGATATAAAAGTAGATTTACCATTTGGTCCAGCAATCCCTCTACTAGGTATGTACCCAAAGGAAAAGAAGTCACTTTATCAAAAAGATACCTGCACCTGAATGTTTATTGCAGCACAATTCACAACTGCAACCATGTGGAATCAACCTAAGCATCCATCAATTCTTGAGTGATAAAGAAAATATGATATATGTATATATACCATGAAGTACTACCTAGCCATAAAAATGAATGAAATAATGTCTTTTGCAGCAAACTGGATGGAACTGTAGACTACTATCCTCAGTGAAGTATCTCAGGAATGGAAAAACAAACACCACATGTACTCACTAAGTGAGAGCTAAATAATGGGTACACATGGGCACAAAAAGATGTAAAGGACATTGGAAACAAAGAAAAGGATGGGAGCGGTGTAAGTGATAAAACTTACCTTTCAGGTGCAATGCACACTACTCTGCTGACTGGCACACTAAAAGCCCTGACTTCAGCATTATATAATGTATCCATGTAGCAAAAACATTTGTACCCCCTTAATATTTTGAAATAAAAAATAATAAAACTTTCAAAAAGCTTTGAAACAAACTTTAAACTTCGGTAACACTCTGAGGCTTACCCAAAACAAGGCTATATCCATTTAAAAATTATTTTATTTCTAAATGATAATTAAGTGATAAAATATTTTATTATTGAGCTATTTCTGTTTTATAATCCTTTAATCAATTTTACTTAATTCTATCAGTCTGCTAATTAACAATACATTAGTTAATATTAAACTTATTCTCTAATAATATAAATGAATTAAGGGGCTGCAGCTTCTTAGTTACTGGATTATAACTAGAATTGAGAATTTTAAGTTTCTGATGAAGTTCCTAGCTCTGAAAAACATTCATTTTGGCTTTGATCAGAATATGATGCCATTACTTTGAAAACATATCAAATATATTAAATAGTTGTTTTTAAGAGGTAATTTGCAGTTCTCAATGTAATTTAGCTAGTATGAAATATCAAAAATTAAAAGTAAATTGATATTATAAACAAAAATTCCTCATAATACTGTCATTCTAAATACAGCCTTATATTAATTATGACTCTGTTTGGCTAGTCTATATTCCCAGTGATTTGTTTCAATACCTAGAGCTTCTACTTAAACTTTAAATTATATTACATCTAAGATTTAAATGGTTGCAAGTATGGCATATATTGCGCTATAAGGACCTCAAAACAATTACCAATTGGCCTACAAAAACATCCACCATTTGAACAGTTAACAATCGTGATCAACATAGCCTTGTTTCTGAAAAATTACAATCAGGTGAAGAAACTGAGCAGCTTTATACCATAAAGTAAAAGAGCAGATAGGCAGCCAGTTCTCACTGTGAAAATTCTAGGTGAATGCAGCTTCTCTAACAGTCTTGATAGGAGGGAATATAAGCAGTGGCAAACATAGAAGTACCGTCATTAAAGATTATCCTGGTTACCCTGAGTCTGTAGAGGACTCAGTTTGTCTCCTGTCTCTAGTCTCTGAATTCTTAGCCTGGGGGTCCTCAGATGAACTTCAGGGTAAGTGAACTCTATCTTTGGCCCTTTGTTCAGGAGGTGGGCTAGATTGGGAGCCACCAAGCTAGATCTGGAAATAGGGAGTAAGAATCTTAGCCAGTGTCAGGGAGGCAGGGACCATAGCACTGCTGTGATAGCAATATGGCTGTATCACTATGGACATTATCTGCTTTGTGAAGAATTTTGAACTTGTTATAGATTTATTTTTATATGACACCAAACCATAACTCACAGAGTCCCTTTCTGAGATATCCTTGGGTCTAAATATATTGAGGGTTGTCACAATTGCTTCACAGAAGTTGTCTTCAAGCGGCAAGGCATTATCAAGACACACTATGTCCACTCGATATAATTGAACCAAGCAATTTTTTTCAACATTGTAAATGGCATGCTTTTCCTCCCATGGGGTTAATGAGTAAGTCCATCAAGCTATTCAACATACAAATTAGTAGCAAATCTTGAATCTTGTGTAAGTGTTTGCACTTCCACAGACTGAACAGCTCTCTCTCATGGTTTTTCTTTTTCAAAAATGCTTTTACTTTCTCAGGTCTACAAAGTCATCAATTAATTTTCTTAAGTTTTAGTGACACTTTTAGTCATAAAGCACATTATATTAAGTTTAAATGTTTAGAAGAAACAAAATTGCTATTTTCAGCCTTTAATTAGCTGATAATTATAAACATATCATTTTTAAGTGTTCAGCTCCGAAGACGTGGAGAACAGCTGATGGCAAAATAATTGAGATGGATACACAGTTCACCATCAGAGCCAGGGAACTACAATCCATCTACAAATGCATTATACTGAAAAATATCTCTCAAGATGAGAGGCTGGATGTACTCTTAACTCTTAAACACACTGTGAAGGTATGTTAACTTTCTCTTAGTTTGGGGATAGAGTCCACTATTAATAAAAAAATTTAATGGAATACTACAGCAAAGTGTTTTGCATTAAGTATTATTTTGTTATAATTTGGGAAGTATATGGCTTGTGCATTAATATTTACCTAAAAGTTCTCAAAAATATACTATGATACATAATAAATGTACATATAACATAATGGATATTCTAAATGTAAGTATATGCAATGAATGCAAATGTATGTAAATATATAGCATGAAATTAATACTTAGTTCAATAAAACAGCAATTACCAGCTACATTGACATTTTTCAAAGAAAAATTTATTTTTAGCAGTTTTAAAGCAGCACCAGTGTATTTTAATCTTTTTTCTCATCAGTTATTGATTTTCTGTGTTTTTAATCCTGCTTTTAATGAAAACAAAGTTAGTGGACGTCAGAGGTCAAGTTTTCCCCAGAAACAGACTCTGAGATGAGATTTGTATTTGGGAAGTTTATCAGAGAGTGTGATCAGGACAGCTCCTGTGAGGGGACAGAGAAGCAGGATTGGGCAGATGGAGAAATTAAACTGTGGTGGAGTCTCAGCAATGACTTCAGCCAGTGTCTCTGGGAATTCTGAAACCGGGAAGTCCCTCCAGAGTTGTCCTGACTTTTTGCTCCCACATCGACTGTTTATTGGATGTGGGATGTGACTTTGGATGAGATAGCTTTCTTCAACAGAGACCAATTCTCAGAAAGAGACTCACTTCAGAATTGTCAGCCAACGACTTACCAGGAGGGCGAGACTAAGTGCTTCAGGTCTGGCTACAGCACACAGTACACATACCGCTGCTTGGGTCTACTTGCTTCATGCTGTAAGTTTTAGGAGCGGCTCCTCTGGATTTGAATAGGCCCTTCTTTTCCTGGAGAAATTTGTGGGAGTAAAATTAATAAGAAAAGCTACAGCCCCTATCGTAGTTATTAGCTTTAAGGCCACAACAGATACTCATTGTCTCTTTTCTCTACTATCCATTTTAGACATTCTTCACCCTCAACTAGCAGCACCTTGACTGATCTAGGTGGCCCACTCACACCTTGAGAGGTCTAGACCACAAGTGAAGCTACTAGACTTCCATTTCATGTCAAAATCAGGCGAAAGTATACCAAGAAACGACCATTATCAGGGTGTCAAACATAATCTTGTCTGTCTCCATTGGGTAATAACAGCACCACTGCCTTTTAAAGATCAGGATCTATAATCTTGGTGACGCTTTCCTTGGCCTGGGTCTCCTGGCCTGAAGAGCCTGTGCATGAGTTGTAGCTCAGAGTTTAATAGGATTCATGCTACGTCCTCTGCAAGAAGCATTTTCCCTCTAGGAATTAGGACCTCTAAACTTGAAGAGTCTAGAGTTGCAGGGACACTATTATGTACCCATAATAATTAAAAATGAAAAATTTAAACTGCTAAAAAAATCCAGAATCTTTTAACATGACCAGAAAAAATTCCCCAAGTAGTAAGTGGGGCCATTTCTACTTTCACCCCTTTGTTCCCAGGGTAGGGCAGTTACAGGGGCTTCCATGTTAGCTCTTACCCCACATGTCAAGAAATCAAGGGTAGGGAGGCTGCACCAACTATTAATTATTCCATTCCAATTGTATATTTAAAGACTAGGGAAATGAGTTCTGGGTGGCTCTGTGAACCCACTAGATCTATTGTGAGCTGGATATGGGCCAGGATTTCATTTATTGTTTTTTCTGCACACCCCAGACTTTCATAGGGTCCTGGGCCTTTATACTCTCACAATGATTAGTCATTTGACTCAGGATGCCCTTGAGAATAAAGCATGATCTTTCAGCAGTGTTGATAGCTCATGGTAGCTATCTTCAGCCAGGATGGCTCTCTTCAGCACAGGGCAGGCCCAGAGAGAGCCTCAGCTGAGAGTTGTCAGCTGCCACAACTTGCAGCTGAGACACTGGGTGCTTCAGTGTGAAGTGAGGGTCATCTGGAAAGCACACCACAGCATTTATTGCAATGGATATGTTTTTTATATTAAAAGGGAAAATCCTGGTAACATTACGACCATTGGTATAGCTCTTGCATTTTATAACTCAAACTGCAGGGAATATTGAGTATATATTATGATAATTAAATTAAATGGACAATTCAGCTAAAATATTTGTTTTCTGAGCTATGCTTTTGAATTCTCAAATTTAATAAGATACTTGACAGATGCTCTCTTCAGTATGGCACAGGGATATAGGTTGTTTCTGAATGATCATCTGTGTTAACTAACTAAAGTTTATACATAAGCAATGGATTGGATAACTGCATGGTCAGTCTGTTTTGGTCATTGATATGAACAAAGTGCCAGAGAATATAGGCATAGATATCCTAATGATACTAAGTGGTTCACTATAAATAACAACTGAAAAATGTCAGCCATATTTAGGTCCATCTAAGTGACTGCATGATTGCAAACCTGAGAATTTTGCAAGCATAACTTTTAGATACCCCACATAAGTTCTTTGTCTCCTAAATACAAAGAGCTCTCATTATGTTAACATTGTGTGTCTGTCCTCCAAGATGCACAAAGTTCTTATTAATAAAACACATTAGATAGTTGAATACATGGTTCTTGTCTTGGGATACAAATCATAGGTATTTTGCAGAGATTTTGCTCCCATCTTGAGAGCAGAGGCATTGACTACCTGTGTCTGGACTACCTTTTCAAAGATGTTTGTATAGTGGCCAGGCGCGGTGGTTCACGCCTATAATCCTAGCACTCTCAGAGGCCAAGGCGAGAGGATTGTTTGAGCTCAGGAGTTCGAGACCAGCCTGGGCAAGAGCAAGACCTCATCTCTACTAAAAATAGAAAGAAATTAGCTGGACAACTAAAAATATATAGAAAAACTTAGCCAGGCATGGTGGCACATGCCTGTAGTCCCAGCTACTCAGGAGGCTGAGGCAGGATTGCTTAAGCCCAGGAGTTTGAGGTTGCTGTGAGCTAGCCTGATGCCACTGCACTCTAGCCCAGGCAACAGAGTGAGGCTCTGTCTCAAAAAAAAAAAAAAAAAAAAAAAAAGATGTTTGTGTAGTGACCAGCCCAGCCTTGGAAGATAGAGATAGTTAGGTAGAGAGAAAGAAGCAATAGGTAGAAAGAGAGAAACAATAGGTTCAGAGGTAGGAAATAAGCATGATATTTATAGAGGGCAGTAAAAAGATGAAGAGAATACAGTAGAAATCTTATTACCTGACATAATTAGGTCCAGTAGCTAGTTAATTTAAAAGGTGAAAGGATAGATTCATGAAAGATAAAGCATGTATATGTTAATGTGTTTAATGTGTAATATTCATATGTACATTTTAATAACATTTTGATAGAGGATTAAGGTCTTTAAGCATGACTCCAATTCTGACTCTATTCATTTATGGCTGTATAACCTTAAATAAGTTATTTAATATTTCTGACAATCAGTTTTGTCATTTGTAAAATTAGTTGCTTTGAGAATATATATATGTTTGTGTATCTATCTACATGTATTTTATATATACATAAACATATAAACTTATAAAATATATACCTCACTGCCTTACAAATAGGAGGCCCTCAATAATTAATGGGTATTATTTTGATGACAATTAATAATACAGACCAGTGAATCTTAAACCTCAGTACACATTAGAATCACCTGGAGACCGTGAGAGAGAGAATATGAATGAATATAAGAATAAATGAAAATGATATCTAGGCCACATTTCAGAACAGTTAAATTGGATCTTCAACTGTGAGGGCAATATTAAAATATTTTAAAATCTCCCTTAGTTCCTTCTAAAGTGCCACTACGGTCAAGGACTACTGATGCAGACTCTTAAATTAGCTTTACCAACTATGTATCAAAAAGTACAGAAGAGCAATATTTTACAGTGACTTTACTTTCTTATTTTTCTATTTTTAATTATTATGGGTACATAATTGTATATCTTTATAGGGTACCTGTGATATTTTGATACAGGCATACAATGTGAATTAATCAAATGAGGGTAATTGGGATATCCATTTATCGTTTCTTTCTGTTAGGAACATTCCAATTCCATTCTTTTAGTTATTTTAAAGTATATCCTGATTTATTGTTGACTATAGTCACTTTGTTGTGTTATAAAATATTATTCATTATAACTATCTAACTATAGTTTTGTACCCATTAACTATCCCCACTTTATCCGCCCCTCCCCTCTACCCTCCCCATCCTCGGATAACCTTACCATCATTTTACTCTATGTCTCCAAGAGATCAGTTGTTTTAATATTTAATTCCCATATATCAGTGAGAACATGCAAGATTTGTCTTTTTGTGCTTAGCTTATTTCACTTAACATATATTCTCCAGTCCCATCTGTGTTGTTGGAAATGGTAGAATTTCATTCTTTTTTGTGGCTATATAATAGTCCATTGTGTATATGTACCACAATTTCTTTATATTTTTATCTGTTGATGGACACTGAGGTGATTCCAAATCTTGGCTATTGTGAATAGTGCTGCAATAAACATGGGAGTACAGAAATATTTTTGATGTACTGATTTCCCTTCCTTTGGAGAATTGCAGGGGCATTGCTGGGTCTTATGGTAGTTCTATTTTCAGTTTTTTGAGGAACTTCCATACTGATCTCCATAGTGGTTACACTAATTTACATTCTCACCAACAGTATATGAGGGTTCCCCTCTCTCCACATCCTCATAAGCATTTGTTATTGCCTGTCTTTTTCATAAAAGCCATTTTAACTGGGGTGAGATGATATCTCATTGCAGTTTTGATTTGCATTTCTCTGATGTCGAGGATTTTTTTCACATATCTGTTGGCCATTTGTATGTCTTCTTTTGAGAAACCTCTATTCAGATCCTTTGCCCATTGTTTAATCAGATTATTTGATTTTTTTTCCTATTGAGTTGTCAACACTCCTTACATATTCTAGTTATTAGTCCCTTGTCAGAGGGGTAGTTTGCAAATATTTTCTCCCATTGTGTGGGTTATCTCTTCCCTTTGTTGATTATTTCCTTTGCTGTGCAGAAGCTTTTTAGCTTGATGTGATCCTACTTGTCCAATTTTGATTTGTTTGCCTGTGCTTTGGGGGTACTACTCAAGAAATCCTTGACCAGACCAATGTCCTGAAGCATTTCCCCAAGTTTTCTTTTAGTAGTTTCATAGTTTCAGGCCATAGATTTAAGTCTTTAATGTATTTGATTCTATTTTTGTATATAGTGAGAGATAAGGGTCTAGTTTGATTCTTCTGCCTATAGATATCCAGTTTTCCCAGTACCATTTATTGAAGAGACTGTCCTTTCCACACTGCATGTTCTTGGCACCCTTGTAGAAGATAAGTTCACTACAGATGTGTGGATTTTTTTCTGGGTTCTCTATTCTGTTCCATTGGTCTATATGTCTATTTTTTATGCCAGTATCCTGCTATTTTGGTTACTACAGCTCTGTACTATAATTTGAAGTCAGGTAATATGATTCCTCCAGTTTAGTTCTTTTTGCTCAGGATGGCTTTGGCTATTCTGGGTCTTTTGTGGTTCCATATAAATTTTGGGATTACTTTTCTGTTTCTCTGAAGAAAGTCATTGGTATTTTGATGGGGATTGCATTGAATCTGTACATTGCTTTGGATAGAATGGACATTTTAACAATATTGATTCTTAAAATCCATGAGCATGAAATATCCTTCCATTTTTTTGTGTCCTCTTCAATTTCTTACATCAATATTTTATAGTTCTTGTTATAGAGATCTTTCACTCTTTGGTTAAGTTTATTCCTAGGTATTTTGTTTTATTTGTAGCTATTGTAAATGGGATTACTTTCTTGGTTTCTTGTTCAGATTGTTTACTGTTGGCATATAGAAATGCTATTGATTTGTGTATGTTGATTTTTGAATCCTGCAAATTAACTGAATTTGTTTATCAGTTCTAATTATTTTTTTTGTGGAGTCTTTAGATTTCTCTAGATATAAGATCATATCTTCTGCAAACAAGGATAATTTGATTTCTTTCTTTCCAATTTGGATGTCCTTTATTTCTTTCTCTTGTCTGATTGTTCTAACTAGAACTTCCAGTACTATGTTGGATAACAGTGGTGAAAATGGGGATCCTTGTCTTGTTTCAAATCTTAGGGGAAAGGCTTTCAACTTTTCCCCATTCAGTACAATACTTGCAGTGGATCTGTCATGTATGGCTTTTATCATGTTGAGGTAAGTTCCTTCTATATTCAGTGTTTGAGAGTTTTTATCATGAAGAGATGTTGAATTTTATCTAATGCTTATTCAGCAACAATTGAAATGATCATATGTTTTATTCTTCATTCTACTGATGTGATGTATCACATTGATTGATTTGCATATGTTGAACCATCTTTGCCTCCCTAGGATGAATCCCAGTTGGTCATGTTGAATAATCTTTTTAATGTGTTGTTGAACTTGGTTTGCTAGTATATTGTTGAGGATTTTTACATCTATGTTTATGAGAGACATTTACCTGTAGTTCATTTTTTTGCTGTATCTTTGTCTGGTTTGGGCATCAGGGTGATACAGTTACCATAGCGTGAGTTTAGGAGTATTCCCTTCTCCTTGCTTTTTTGGAATAGTTTAAGTAGAATTGGTATTAACTCTTCTTTGAATGCTTGATAGAATTTAGCAGTAAAGCCATTGAGTCCTGGGCTTTTCTTAGATAGGAGACTTTTTATACTGCTTTTATCTCATTACTTGTTATTGGTTTATTCAAGTTTTTTGGATTCCTTCCTAGTTCAATTTTGATCAGTGGTATGTGTCTAGGAATTCATCCATTTCTTCTAGGTTTTCCACTTTATTGGCATATAGTTGCTCGTAGTATCTCTAATAAGTCTTTGGATTTCTGCAGTATTGGTTGTCATGTCTCCTTTTTCATCTCTGATTTTGATTATTTGGATTTTCTCTCTTTTTTCTTAGTTAGTCTGGCTAAAAGATGTGTCAATTTGGTTTATCTTCTCGAAAAAACCAACTTTTTGTTTCTTTGATCTTTTGTAATTTTTTTGGCTTTATTTATTTGCTCTCATCTTTATTATTTCTTTTCTTCTACTAATTTTGGGATTGGTTTGCTGTTGTTTTTCCAGTTCTTTGAGATGCATCATTAAGTTGTTTATTTAAAGCTTTTCAACTTTTTGATGAAAGCCCTTATTGCTATAAACTTTCCTATTATTTCTTCTTTTGCTATATCCCATAGGTTTTGATATGTTGTGTTTTCATTTTTACTTGTTTCAAGATATTTTTAAGTTTCCTTCTTGATCTCTTTATTGACCCACTGGTCATTCAGGAGCATATGGTTTAATTTCTATGTGTATATTTTCCTGTGTTCCTCTTGTTATTGATTACAAATTTTATTCAATAGTGGTCAGAGAAAATACTTGGAATGATTTCAATTTTTTTTGAATTTTTGAAGACTTGTTTTGTTTCCTAACATATGGTATGTCCTTGAGAATGTTCCATGAGCTGAGGAGAAGAATGTGAATTCTTCAGCTGTTGGATAAAACATTCCGTAAATATCTATTAGGTCCATTTGGTCTATAGTGCAGGTTAAGTCCAATGTTTCTTTATTGATTTTCCATCTGGATGATGTGACTGACTTTACTTTCTGAATCCTTCATTCAAATGTATATCTTCTAGTTTTCCCTTGGTTAGTTAGGGGAACTTACTTGTATTTTATAATACTACTTATAAATACTTCTATGTTAACCACTTACCTTTTACTTGCAACTGTCTCATTCAGCCATACTTTTTCTATTACTTTATTAAAAATTATTGTGAGCTATAATAAACATGCAGAAAAATGAATACTGTGTGTGTATATATATATGTATACAGTTTAGGTAATATTGAACAGGACATTACCAACATTTCCAGGTCCCCCTTCCCCTTCTAATCATAATCCCTCCTCTCATCTCCTAGAAGTAACTATCATACTGATTTTCATGGTAGTCATTTCTTTGATTTTTCTTCATAGTTTTACCACCTCTATATAAATATCTAAATAATATGGTTTAGTGTTGCTAATTTTTTAATTTAATTTAATGAAATTATACTATATGTATTATTTTGTGCCTTGCTTATTTAGCTCAAAATTAATTTGTAAGAGTTAAAGTTGTTATTGTATATAGCTATAGCTAATTCCTTTCCATATATTAGATGATATTCCATTGTATGAGTAAACAATAGTTATTTATGTAATCAATTTCTTTATGGATATTTTGTTGTTTCTAATTTTTGACTAATGTGAACAATAAAGCTCTATGTGTACATTTCTCTAAAGCACATTAGAGTAGAATTGCTGGGTCATAGATTGTGCATATCTTCAACTCTACTATTAGATAATGACAATTTTTTTTCCAAATTAGTTTTACCAATTTATATTGCTGTTAACAATGTTTCATTTTTATTTTTAGATTAGAGTTTTTGGTGTGTTCGGATGATAATTTAAAAAACAAACAGTTAATTTTAAAATTTTGTACTGAACATTCTTGTGTTTTGTGTAGGAACATCAATGTAAACTGACTCATGATATTCTAGAATTGATTGACAGAGAGGTTGACCTTATGATGAGAGGAGTCAAACATCACAACCTTGAAGGACTCAGAAAAAGAATTGCAACACTCTTTTTACATTATATCAAAACACCTCTGTTTAATCCTGAAGTTGCAAGACACCTTAAGGTATTCTACTTTTTTATCATCATTTATTACTTTTTAAAAATCCTAAAATGTGATGTAGCAAATTTAAGCATATTCAAATTTTGCTTTAAGACTTTACTTAGAATCCATGTGGAAGACCATCTCATTGGTGAAATCTCCTTTGAATGATTATTTTGTGTGTCAATAAACTAAACTTATTCGTGTAACTTATTCTGTGTCTGTATTTCCAGCTTTTAATTCTTTCTTAATCTCTGAACCAACTTTCCAATTGAATATGTTGACTGCATCGTGATCTCTGATACCTCCATGCTATTGCATATACTGTTGCTTCTACCTGGAATGCTATCCCCTATTTTACTCAGCCAATTCCTATTCATTTAAGACTCAACTCTCAGGTCCTCATCTTCATGAGGCCTCAGAGAAGGTTAAAGTCTTTATTTTTGAGATTGTTTGTTATATCTTATTTATGGTCTTTATAATTGTTTATGTTCTTATAATACTTATAACACAATTATACTTATTACCAGTCAGATCCATATAGATATCCTGAAAGAACTTCAAATGTAACATATATTTAAATTAAACTATTTTTTCCAACTCCAGGCTTCTGTGGGGATTTTGATCTTTATCTAAAGCCAAGATAAATGCCTCATTGCCTTCCTTGATAAAACAAAAATCTCAATATTTAGTCAAAACTTCTAGAAGAATAAAATTTGTTTAATTTTTATTTTATTTTCTTTGAATTGATTTAAAAATTTTAATTGTATTGCAAAAAAATTAAAATATAACAAAAATCTAGTTCTAGTTCTCTATAGACTTACTCAGTTTATGTATATTTGGAGTAATATAATAGAATTTTGTATTCTACACTTTTACATAATGTTCTACTATTTTATTTACCTTTTAAATTTACCTTTGGTAGAATTCACTCTTTTTGGTGAGCTTTAAAAAATGCATAGAGTCATGTAACCAATAGTATAGTGAAGATAAAAAATAGTCCTATCACCCTTCACATGGTTTCAAATCCTTAGAAAACACTGATTCACACATTACTTTTATAGTTTTATATATTTCAGAATGTCATATAAATGGACAATACTATGTGTAGTCTTTTGAGACTGACTTCTTTCACTTAGCATATAACAATTCAGATTCACCCATGTTTTTGAATGTATCAGTAGTTTGTTGTTATAGTTGAGCAATATTATTATAGTCAGGAGTTTTTTTTTTTTTTTTATTTTGTCCTTTCACAGTTGTAGAACATTTGGGTTGTTTAGAGTTTGGGACTTCTATTAATAAAATCACTGTAAACACTTGATATGAGTTTTTGGGTAAATTGATTGTTTTGGGGTAAATACCTAAAAAATGGCATTGTTGAATCACATGGTATATGCATGTTTATATGCATGGTATATGCACCTTTATAAGAGACTGCAAAACTTTTTTTTCCAAACTGGCTGAACCATGTTGCATGCCCACCTGCAATATATAAGAATATTAATTAAAACAAAGGATTTAAGATTTTTTTTCTTGTATCTAGGACAAAACCATAAATTATCCTTTACTCCTTCCATTTTGGGTAGGGATATACCC
>CM052437.1:162676194-162693716 GCA_028533085.1 Varecia variegata | reverse complement strand
TTTTTTTTTTTTTTTTTTTTTACTATTTAGGTCCCTCAAGACCCATTGAAGTTTTATAAGAAGATTTACTTTTGCTACAGCTGTCAGCTATATTTGCCTTCTACAGAGTTTGCTATATCAACCACCTCACACCGTGTATTCCGGTGCCGTCGCTGCACTAACCTTGAGAATGAGGCTAAACAACGAGAATCATTTTTGAAGTACAAATGTTTACTTCAACGGCTCTACTATTCAGAAGCTGATTATGAAGATGATTCTAAAATTGCTTTCTTGATGCAGGTATGGTTAATAAAGGTAACCAACAAAGCTGAAATTTGTCTCTGTCTAGGAGGCTGTCTTGCAATCTTATGTATGTTTGTGTGTGTGTGTGATTGTTTAATAACTGTCTATTCTGCTACACAGTATGCTCTGTGAGGGCAGGGCTGTGCCCATTTTCTCCTCTTGCTCACCATTATGTCTCTGTAACCTAATACAGTGCCAAGTTCATATAGATCCTCAATATTTATTGAATGAATGAATGAATGCTTTTCCAGAAATTGATGTTGCATATACACATGTTAGTGTTTATGGATAACAGTAATAATTAGTATGTACTTAATATGACTATGATGGTAAGTAATATGAAAAGTGAAAACTAAGGTTCTTAGAAAGTAAAAAAGTACCTTAGGGAAGGGCTTTGAGTAGATGGATACTTGTCTACTTAAATTATTAATATGATACCATCCATAACCCATAACTGAAAAGTTCTGGGTGCAGAGTTCTTTTGAAAGAACCATTGCATTGGATGATTGACCCTGTCAGAAATCTGCCTGTTATAAGAGCAGATTCCTAGCTCCTCCTAGCTCTGAGAGAGGCTGGGGCCTATGAGATCATGGACTCTCACCTGAATTCCTATCTTAACCACTACTTTGGTCTCCTTGGTTCTTCCATGATTTCTCTTGGGTTGTTTAGGCCAGGGGAGAGTCTTTGTCTCTGCAAAATAAAAGCCAATTCCTGACACTGTTTGGACTTATGTATGGGAGTGAGAAAAGAAAAGAAAAGGTCTTATTGTTGATAGGGCTTTGCCCAACATTAGCAACTTATTGATAAAAGTAACTTGTAGAGCATGATTGTTCCTAAAAATGATATTTGTTTCACAGACTGTCAAAAAAGGTCAATTTTCTGTAAATTAAAGTTATTAATTAAAATTAAATTATATTTAATATCAAATATGAAAATAGGCACTCCTATGAATAAAAATTTTAGAGATTTCAAAAAAAGATTCCAAACATAGTGTGCTTTGTTCAAAAATTCTTCTGAATCAATAGCTTTCAAACTCTTAAATGATAATCTATAGTAAAAATGTATTTTTGTTACAACCTAGCACAGGCATGCATGATAATAATAATAATAGGCAAACACTCATATAGTGCTTATACGTCTCTACACGTTTTATTGATTTAATCAATGCAACAATTCTGTCAAAATAAGTACTATTTCCATTCTGCAGATGAGAAAACTGAAGCACCAAGAGGTTAACTAACTTGCCCAAGTTAACACTAATAAGTACCACTGCTGGGATTCAAACCTAGGCAGTCTGGTTCCCAGAGTCCATACATGTAAATACATGCTATTCTTCCTCAGAAACAAAAGTTTCCTGAAACAAGGTTTACTTTTACCACTATGGATATGCTGTGATATTTTCTATTCAGTTCAAATTTACTTACTCTAATTTCCATTTGGAAAAGTTTGGTGTCACTTAAGAGGTAGCAACCCACAGTTTGAAAAACACAGATTGAAATGATTACATATTTTTTCCAATAGAAAGAATATTTTATTAATAAAGATGTTTATTTCAGAGTTTAAATTCTTTTATGCTTTTCTTCAAGAATTGTTGATATGACAAATGTATATTTCCTTGCTAGGAATCTTAGATTCATTAGGGCTTTAATATAACTCACATACAAGTATCACTTCAATATTTTGTATTGCATTAGTCAGTGTTCTCCAGAGAAACAGAACTAATAGGAGATCATGTATATATAAGTACAAAGAATTGGCTCACACAATTATGGAGGCTGGCAAGTCCAAAATCTAAAGAGCTAATGTCCCAGTTGAAGTTCTACAGACTGCTGTAGAATCAGGAAGAGCCAATCTCAGTTAAAAGATCATCAGAAAGGCAAGCATATTCTTCCTTACTGGTGTGTGTGTGTGTGCGTGTGTGTGTGTGTGTGTGTGTGTGTGTGTGTCTGTGTGTGTTAAACTTTTGTTCTATTCAGACCTTCAACCAATTGGATGAGGCGCACCCACATATGAAGGGCCATCTGCTTTATTCAGCCTACTGATTTAAATGTTTATCACATCCAATAATTCTATCTTGGAAAAACCCAGATGATGTTTAACCAAATATCTGGGCACCCCGTGGGCCAGTCAAGTTGAGGCATAAAATTAATCATCACACATATTGAATAAAAAAATTCTAGGGGAGCATCATCACCTTTCAGATAAGATAGTCTCTGTTAGGGGTGAATTAATTTGAATACTGTACCTGTGTAGGGTTTTGGTCTCCCTTGTCTTATTTTTCCAATAGTTAGGGTTAGCAGACAGATATGAATGTCCAATAGCTTTTCATCCTTGTAATAGTATCATTTTAATTAATATTTATTTTAGTAATATTATTGCTAGGCATAAATGGAATGCATAAACTTTCTCATGAAATAGTAAAGTTCATGGACAATAGCAAAGATTAGCATATACTGAATCTGAACATGACATGTAAAAAAAAAGCCAAGATATATAAAAAGTTATGCTTAGAGAAGATATTTGAGTGTTTTATGAGACAGTTTATCTGTAATCCACACAGATATGCCTAATATAGTGGCCAAGAGTATTGTTCTCTTATTACAACAATTTCAGGAACAACGGCTATTTGAAAGGTAGGCAGTAGGCAGCTCTTAAAGGCTGCCAACCACAGTTACAATGTGCATATTTGACATTTACATGAAAATAAATACTTCATTCTCTTTGATGCAATTTTGAAATTAGTAATAGAATTGATGCAACTAAATTAAAAACAAAAATGTGAACAAGGCACATATTTTGAATATAAGCAAAAATATATAAAACATTACATTTTAAAAATTCTGTAGATTTCTTTTTCTATAGCAGCTGTTATAGTATCATCTTTTTTAGCATTAAATAATAGGTAAATTTCATTAGTTGACTTTAATATTTTGAATTATCCATTTATGAAACAGTATAGTAGCTGATGGTGACAAGATTTTTTTGTTTGTTTTTTTTACTTTAGTAAATTGTTTAAGTTTTTGTCCACTGGTTTTATAGAAAAGACTTCTGCTCTCTCACACAAAACTTTCACAACAATGATTCTTTTTTCTATGTTTATACTTTGTGAGGATTGCCCCTCTCTGACAATTGTAAATTTATATATGCAGACCTCATGAAAAGTCATTCTGTGAGTTTTAGCTAATATAGTTTAAATTTTAAACAGTTATTTCATTGCTCCCCTTTTTAATTAAAATATTTTAATTAACACTGAGTTAATTACTTAATTTTCATTAAATCTCAGCTTTTTCATTTGTGAAATGGCAATAAAAACCTTTAAAAGATCCCTATAATGGCCCTGAAAATAAGATGATAGTTACTAATGAATATTTGAAAATTATTTAATACTATATATTTATTAAGGTACTATTAAGGTAAAATTAGCATACTGGAAGAAATCTATATAGCTTACTCTGAATTAAAGGTGGGATCACAACTGTGAGACTGATAATATAGTTTAGGCAGAATGAACAGAAGTTTGGTGAAAAATAGGGGACTATGTACCACTTAAACCTCATAAATAATGTTTTAATTTTTAAAAAATACACTCAGTATAATTTATTTCCTCAATGTTTATAAGAAAACAACATTATTTTTTAAACGTATTTTGACATGCAGCTGCAAGATATCCAGTACCTGACAGAAAACATCTGGTCTTCCCAGTCAGTACTCAGTGCCTGGGACAATCTCAATGATCTGGTCATGGTCAGGTGGGATAAATCCTTGGAGTGGTCCCCCTGGAACTGCATTCTTCTTACCAAAGATGAAGGGGCTGCTCATCTCAAGCTAACTAGTATTGAAGAGGTAAGAAAGTTGAACTTTATTTAGGAAGCTCTTTTAATCATTGGAGTTATTAGAGATAACTTGACTGCCATAATACATACTTCCATCAGATGAAGAAACAGAACTTATGTATTAACAGTAACAAAATATGTGGATGGTATATATGGCAGAGATTAAAATTAAAAGGAAGCTAAAGTAAGCATGTAAAAAGTCAATATAAGAGGTTTGAACATATTACAAGTCCTAAATATGCTACCAGTCCCTCCTAATAACAAGTTCAATCATATTCCACAGTAAACTCCATGAAGGCAGGGATTTTGTTTACCTTATTTGCATCTATGTCTCTAATACCCCCAATAGTGTCTGTCACCGATTAGGGGCTTAATATAATAAGTATTTGTTGAAAGAATAAATGAATATTACCACCACACAGGTATTATGGCACCCAGAATCTGTCCTCCTTTGATTAATCATCACAAGTCTGCCTAAAAGCACACTCAATTATCAAATAAATTTTGTTCATAATTTTGTGCTCTCAATAGCAATCATACTGATGGAGTATAGTTCTGAGGCTCCATTTTTCATTTGCTTCCAACTAACCAGGAGTAGAGAAAGCACTGAAAAAACTAAATGTCATTTACTATAATTTCGGTAACTTACAAGATGCAGTCTGTAAAATATTTTGATGAACAGAATTGAGGGCCCCTGAGGAGTTCCTAGAGAGTTCCATTTACACGGAGCCCAGGATCCCAGGAACTGATACTGATTCTCTGCTTTCTACTGATTAAATTGCTGCACCTTTAATTTCACTCAAGATGTCTGCTAAGGGAAAATAAAGAAATGACGTCAAATATCGTAGTCATTTTGAATAGTGCTATTTCCTATTTCCTTTTTTCGGGGCGGGGAGGGGAGATGATGTAAAGAGAAGAGATTAAATTTTTAGCTTTTTAAGTAATGTTTCAGTTTTAAGAAGCCAGGGTAAGAAAAATTTTCACTCTAGGGATTGAAAGAAAGGTCAGCAAAAAATTGAAGCTGTGTGAAATGTTATATTTAGTAAACTAAGCTGCCTTATAAATATTTAATCACTGGAAGTATAGCCAATACAAGCAATATCATTTCATCTAGGGCCCACGATGAGATTGAAGTTTATTCCCAAAGCTGATATTCTGGTGCTTCTTCAATTAATCCACACAACTCCCTTTGTGTATTTAATCAAATTTCTGCAATATCAAATTAAATGTTCTATTCACATGCATTTCTAATTTCGGGATGCCAATCTTATCAAATTTCTGTAAATAGAGCTAAGGTTCACAACCAGACAAACTCAAAAAACATTTGCTTTTTTATGGTTTTGGGCTGATGTAATCTTTTAGGTATTAATATTCAGTGTAAGGAATAATTTATATCTTGCAAATCTTCTAGCAAGTTAAAGCATTTTCATAGTTTCCTTAATTCACAGAAATGTTTGCTTTCTCAGGGAGTAAAAAATACTCAAAAGTTAAAATAATCTTGACTCCCACAATTATGACCAATAGGTTATAGGAAGCACGTGGAAAAAGACTTCCATGAACTCTGAGGCAGATTGATCTCTCATTTGTGTGCACATGGCTCAAGTAGGAACAATCATGGATGTAAAACCACAGTACTGATCCAGTTCTTTCCCATCTATGTCACTAACAACTTACAGGACATTAAGACCTGCCCTCCTTGGTTTATAAATTTTTAGAAAGATTAGCTAAAAATGTGGAATCAGTAAAGAGGGATAAAAGCAGCCCTGGCTTTGAATTCTGGCTCTATCATTTATGACCTGGGAGAAATTGGAAAAGCGTGCTAATGTCTCAATGCCCTAGTTTTCCCATATATAAAAAACAAGTAATAATATCTCATCATAGGGAAGCTTTGAGGACTAAATAGACCATTATTTAAAGCTCTCAGCATAGTTTTTGGCATGAATCAACTTAGATAGTAACCATATATATGAAAGCACTTTAAAATTTTTGGGTGCATTTTATTTCTAATTGTAATAAAAGCAAGGCATTATTGGTTTAAAAAATCTGAAAGAATAAAAGGGTGTAATATAGAAAATAAAAGGCTCCTGATATCCACCCATCCCTATTTCCACATTGTAGGGATAATTACTATTTCTTGTGTATAATTTATTGAAATCCTTCTGGAAGCTTTCTATGTGTATATAAGTAATATATAGTTTTTTGTGGCATTGATTTTATGTTAAATTACTCTGAAACTTTGTTTGCTGTACCTAACAATAGATATTGGATATTTTCCATATTATATTATTCTTAAAGAGTTACTTCTTACTCCTTTGAATGTATGAACCATAATATGCTTATCTTTAATAATTTTTAGTTTTTAGTTCTGTAAAGGTACTTTGAAAACCTACAAAGTTTTCTGTACATCAGAAGTGTGTTAGTTTTTCGTGAATGAAATATGAGCTAAGAAGTGATGGAACAATTAGATTAGTGCAAAGGATAAAATATTTTAACATAGTAAATTTGTAGAGAGGAAACTAGGATACTGCTACATAATACTGTCTGAAAAAATAACAAATCCTTTGGCTCGTTTTTCCCAGGACTTTCTTTTACCTTAGATTTGACTCTATGAAGACATCTTTAGTGAGGGAATGTTTCACTCTCAGAAGATAAATTTTAGGAGAAAGTACAGGTAGTATTTGTAATTTGATTGCAAAGAGGGCCAATGAAGATTAATAAAGAGAATAGATGGTACTTATTAACTTAGCCAGAATTTACTTTTGAATGTGCCAAATGCTTGGAGAGAAACAAGTAAATATGTTATGAATATTATTCTTCATTGTTTCAGGTGCAAATAACAGACAATTTATAATGATTTAATCAAATGTGGGTTTAGTTTTCTCATGGAATACGAAGTCCAGAGGTTGGCATTCTGGGGCTAGTGTGGCATCTGCACAGTGCTTTCAGAAACTCAGCCCCTCTAACCTTTTACTCAGCTGTATTTAACCTTTGGCTTTCACGCTCATGCTTGTGGACTCTAGTGATATGATGGTTACATCATCTCCTGCATTATATCTGTATTTCAGGTTTGGCAAAAGGCTAAACGTGCTTGATAGATGAGTCATCCCACTCTTAAAAACCCCTTTAAAAAGCTTTTCTGTAAGCTTTATGCAATGACATATATGTATATATATATAGATAGAGATGTATGCATACATATCAGAAGCTTATCACATCACATGGCTGCCCCTAGTTAGGATGAAGACTAGGAAAGTTGGGCACGTCACACTCTATACAAAATCAGACCTCTAAATACAAATGGAAGAGAGAATGAGTATCGAGCTAGTAACTACCAGTGGTTTGAAGATAGGTCAGAGGGAGAATTGAGGAAAGATTCCTGGTTAAAGTGTCATAGGAGCTGAGCCCTAAATGATGATGGACAAAGTGAGAAAATATATATATTTTCTGGGCTGAAAGAACTGATAAGCATGCCAATATTTTTACCTGGCAAAATATATCTGTGATATTTAATAGAATTTGAGTTTTTTTTTTTTTTTTTCCTTTGCAGGGATACAAACGCTCATTTATTCACAAGATCAACCACAAACATATCCTGGCTAAGAACTATTTTTCTCAGGTTCCAGCGCTGGCGTCATTTATACTTGATGATGGTGAAATGGATGTGATCAGAAAGAAATATCAGTCAGACACAACACTTAAGATTATAGAATCCAAGAGGCCTGCTTCTTAGAAGATCCAGGAGTACTTGCTTGATGATCAACATTTTTGTCCACTGCTCATAGGGTAATACAGAGGTCATACACTATGGAAATGGAATTTTATCTTTTTATTGATTTTTTTTGTTTTTCATAGTATTATAAGTTGCATGAAGAGAAAACATCCTTATGTAAATGTTTTATTGCTAGGCAATTAGTACAAAATTGAAATGCAATTTTGTTACTAAAATTAATAGTTTAAAGAGAACATTTTATTTTTACATATTTTCACATTAAATTTTTTAAAAAGTTCAAGTGTTATTATAGTTAAAATCTAACAGCCAAATAAAGACTAGGCTTAACTTTCAACTTACTTATTTTAGATAAAATGTAGTCATAGGACACTAGTCAGCATATGGATGGGAGGAAACAGAATTCTCTTTCTTGAAAATCTTCATAAGTAGGATAAAAGAGTTTATATTATAGAGATTTGAATCTTTGTTGCTTACTGTCTACTTTCACCTTCCATCTTTCTCATAGTCCCCCCCAAAGCAACTGAAACTATTTATAAACAAACAAACAAACAAACAAAAATCTGCATTTCATGCTGGAAAACAGGGTAAACTGGAAATTTTACCCTGTGGGAGAAAAACTCCTTGTGGAACAATGGTGAAATGCTGTAGGAAGAACAAACTTGGTCAAGCAAACTATAACAACACCCTTCTCCAAGGCAGCGAGAGGGAAATAGCCAGACGGGCAAATCAAGTGCTTTAATAATCCCCCTATTGACCCAGGGGTGAAACAGCTGACTGTAGCATTTGCTCATAGGAATGGAAGATTCTGGAGTACAACTGAGGGGGATGGACAGGAAATTTGAAGTCTGAAAAAGAAAGACAGAGGTTGGGATATTTATTCCCCTGGCTTCTCCCATCTGCTTATTGGTCCGTTGTCAGTGGCTGCGTTACCTACGATTAAAGCTCTTGTTGGGTGGTCATCTCTTCTATACTACAACTCTCTTTTTATTCTGGGAACCATTTTTTTTAAATGCAGACTGGGTCTTTCTCTGTTGGCCGGGATAGAGTGCAGTGACATCATCGAAGCCGCTGCCACCTCACATTGCTGGACTCAAGCAATCCTCCTGCCTCAGCCTTCCAAGTAGCTGGAACTAAAGGCATGTGCCACCATGGCCTGGCTAATTTTTCTATCTTTTGTAGAGATGGGGTTTCACTTTTGCTCAGGCTGGTCTTGAACTCATGGCCTCAAGGGATCCTCCTGCCTCAGCCTCCCAAAGTGCTAGGATTATAAATGAGTGCCACCGGGACAGCCTGATTCTTTTCCTTTTATCCTTCAGCTTCCAGGTGATAATGGCTTTTTTTTTTTTTTTTTTTGCAGTTAAGCTTAAAGAAGTTCATTTTTTCTTGTTGATTTCCTTAGCATCCTCTCCTTTATAAACAGTCTCTTACTAAATACTAATCAAAATAAAAAGTTTGAGTGTGTCAACAGGTGTCTGCTGGACGCTGACCAAAGCAGTTATTGGTACCAAGAGTGGTTCCAGGAAACTGACCTTAAAATGGAATCCTAGGCTTAGGTAGCTCACACATTTGAAGAACATAAGGATAACCTCCTTGCCAGGGGGAAATGGGACACGGGTAATATGCAACGTGTGGTAGCGTCACGATTACTCAAATTAACACTAGCGGTGGCATAGAATGGGGTGCAGATGGGGGGTAAAGCATGGGAAGATTCAGTGGCTGAGGCAATCATTCACTTTGATGTCACTTTTGGAAAAAGATTGTGGAATAGGATGGGTATTTCTTATACTAGAGAGGGTTTATAGAGAAAGGGATAAACTGAAAGCCTTGAATGTCCAACTCAAGACCCAGATAGAAATTCAGAAAGCCTTTATGACAACTCTAAAGAAATTCCTTATCTCTTGTGTATGCAAGGCACCTGTGCTGAGGATTAAGTCTAGAGCCTAATTAAGGTTTGCAGAATTATATTGTCAATTAAATGTGATTTTCTGTTAGTTCTTATGCTAAAGTAAGGATACTGGTGAGGTCTGGTATGAGTTAGTTTGTACACTGGAAGAGTTGCAGGATCTTACCAATTTTTATCAAGAGTCAAGGGAGCATGTATAAGGGTATATTCTAAGGGTATTAGACTGAAAAGGATAAAGTAAAAGATTATAACACCCAAATTTACATTCTTGCCTGGAATTCAGGATTTAAAGTGTTGGCTTAAAGCTCTGAGAATTGCTAGACATGTTAACTGTATCCTGGACTCAAAAGTGGCCTATATCAATGAGCTGCTGTATGGAGCCTCTGACAAGCCCTGGTAGAGAATAACAACACAGATATCTAGGGTATTGGTGCAAGCCCTTGCTATTTTCTGCCGGCAAGTGTTCTCTTGATCTTCTGTTGGGTCACAGTGGAAACTGAACATCCAATCATGATTATGTTGCTCAGAATGCCCATAATAAACTGTGTGTTATCAGAGCCACACAATCATAGAGTTGATCATGCACAGCATCATTCCATTGTAAAGTGCAAATGCTATATATATGAGAATGTCCTAGCAGGTCTAGAAATTACAAGGAAACTGCCTGAGGTAAGTAGTTCAAACTCCCATGGTATATGCTCCTTCGGCCTTTCCACTTAGCCCCTCAATTAACAATTATGGCTTCATGAAGAGTTCCCTATGACCACCTAAATGAAAAAAAATAAAACTGAACTGGTTTACAGAAGGTATATACACCACAGTGTCAATGCATGATCTTGTTGAGAGAAAGGTCTGCATTCATGCTGGCCACTGTATTACAGCTCCACTTGGGATGGCCATGGGGGACAGTGATAAAGAGAATTCTCTCAGAGGGAAGAATTTCAGGTGGTACATCTGGTTACCCATGTTTTGTGGAATGGGAGATGGCTGGTGGTATAGCCCTACAAAGTTTGTGGGTAGGTGGCTAACAAGGTTGATCAACAGGAAAGAGACCTGGAAAGAATAATATTAGAAGTGACAAGGAGTTGTGGGGGAGATGTACGTGGATAGACATGCCCTATGTAAGTGTGCTCCGGGTGGCATCCACTGCAGAGGAGGCTATCAGTGATCAAGTGGACAAGGGGATTCCTCCTGTGGATACCAGTCAGTTTCTCTTGCTAGCTTTCCTGGTGTTTGCTCAATGGGTTCATTTACAAAGTGAGTATGACAGTATGGGCAAAGCTTATTTGTGGACTTAACAACAGAGATTTTTCCTCAGCAAGGCTGACTTGGCTACCACCCCTGCTGGGTATTTAATCTACCAACAGAACAGGCCAACAATAAGCCACAAGATGATAACATTCCACAGGAAAACCAGCTGGCCATCTGGTGGCTGGTTGATTATATTGGATCCCTTCCATTGCGGAGTGGGCAGACATTTGTTCTCATGAATATAGATATTTAATATGCATATGGATTTTTCTTCTCTCTTTATAGTATTTCTGTCGACATAATCATTCATAAACCTACAGAAAATCTTACTCATCACTATAGTATCACATATTACATTGCCCTCAACTAAGAAACTAATTTTACAGAGAAGAAAGGAAGACAATGGATTCATGTTCACAGAATTTACTGGTTTTACCATGTGTCTGTCACCCAGAGATATATGGTTTGCTAAAATGAAATGAAATGGCCTTTTAAAGGGTCAGTTATGGCCCATCTGGGTCATCTGGGTGACAACATCTTAAGAGGTTAGAGTGCTCTGTCTGACAGGATGCAGTATATGCCTAAAATCATTGGCCAATATGTGGTGGTGTCTCCTTTACAGCCAGAATGCATAGGTTGGGAAACAGTGAGTAGAGGGAGCTAACAGATATTGTTGTCTCTCCTATCTTCAGCATGTATAGGACTGGGAACAAAAAGAAAAAGCTGAGAGTGGCCTCTTTCACTATTATACCACATAACTTACCTAAAGAATTATCATTTCCCATCCCTTCAACCTTGGACTCAATGGATTTGGAGGTCTTAATGCCCAAGGGAGAAATTCCTCCAGGGAACACAGTGATATTTTCGCTAAATTGGAACTTGAGATTCATAAAGCAATTCTTCTGAGAGCCCAAATGGTTAGGTAAATGTGTCTTTCTAAGTGAACAGGTTATAATTTCTATTTTTCACAGGTTGAAAGCTGCCAATAGCTGATTGAAAAAGAATATTTTCACATGTTTTTGTTATATTATTTTATTCTCATGAAATTTCATAAGTTAGAGTCCCTTGTAACTCCAAATGATATTCCATGTAGTGACCTATGGTGCCCTACTAGATGTAATACACCATAGTGTTTTACTGTATCCAAGAGTTGTCTATGGGGTGAATAATATTACATTATGGGCATTATAAGACATCATTTGGACTCTAAAAACTATCATACATTATATTTTGTAGGACAGTAATATATATTTAAAAGTGAGACCGTTTCAGAGGGAGACCTGAAAAAGAGTTTGGTCAAGAAAATAATATGTTGGATGCTTTTGGCTTGAAGAGTGATAATCATTTACCAACTTAAATTTAATGTATTGCAAATTAAAAAAAATTTCTTATATTACACACATCTAATTACATAAAAAGACAGATTAAAATGTTATCAATGAATGTCAATTTAAAAAAAATATACCTATACTCAATTTTCAGTCTTGATAATTCAGAAGGAAATATTTCTATAAATCTTATACATTTATGTAATCAGAAAAGGAAAATATATACTAAACTATGAAACTTACAGATATGAATAGTTTGTGGTGATGACAGAGTCAATGTTTGCTTATCATAGCATCTTGTGGACAGTTGTTATGTTTGTGAAACATAAACTGAATCTGAGTTCCTTCACTACCACATACAATGCAGAATTAAATTACAGTTCTAACATATACATTCTAAGAGTGATTGTTCTCAGATTCTAGAGAGCTAGCATTTTTATATCATGTCAAAACAAATTAAAAGCATATCAAAACTGAATTCAGAAATGTTTAATCATTGCAGATTCAAGTGACTTGGTGTGAAGATGAATATAAGGAATGTAGAAACATAATAATCCTGAACAGAGTATAAAAGTTTTATACCAGTCACAGTCTATATTTTTCTGTATCTCTGACAAAGTAATTTACTGGGGTTGGGTATTTCATGTCATCAGTATTGGATTCGTGGATTGAATTAGGTATAAACACAAGCAATGAATGAAGGAAATTGGATTGTTTTTTCTTAGTAGCCCTTCAAATGATGGTTATCATCTATACTTACAAGCCTATCTCTTTTTGGTAATGTGCACTTTCATATGCTGGATTTCCCCTCTGGTATTTTCTGCCTTCACCCGCCTGCTTCCCTTTATTCTAATTCTGTGCATTTTTCAAGATCAGCCTAACTGTACCTCATTTATTCATTTCCTCCACTTATTCAAAAGGTATTTCTTGAGTTTAATATGGACTAATCATTATGCCTTGAGGCTACAATGTCAAGTAAATACTATCCATACCCTCAAATAACTCATGTAGACAGGCTGAAAAATAATTGCAATCTTTCTGTGCCTCCCCATCTGTAAAGTAAAGTTGGCAGTACTGCAGCAGAAGGATTGTTAAAAATTAGAGTGTATATGTAAAATATTAATATATTGGACACAGGAAGTGTTTAATGTTCTTTTTTTTAAAATTTCAGAATATTACCAGGGTACAAATGTTTTGGTTACATGATTGCTTTTCTACTGCTTGAGACAAAATTATAAGTATATCTACCACCCAAATAGTGTACATTGTAGGTATGTTTTCACCCTTCCCTTCCTGCCCCCTCCCACCTGCTTGATTTCCGTTGAGTTTTACTTCCATCTGTGCACAAGAGTGCTGATCAGTTAGTTCCAATTTGCTGCTGTGCCTGGCCTGGTTGAGGGTGGAAAAGCCTTCAGTAAACTTAGTGTCTCGCTGTTCACTGAGGGTGCTTATGAGGCGAAGGGGGATCCTCCCTTACCTCCCTTACCCTTTCTCTAACCTCGGAGCCCCTCTGGGTTTGATCTTCCCCAATATCTTCTCCTTTTTGTCTTCTTCCTTCTCAGCTTTGCAATTTTCTCCATGGGGCCCCCAGCCCTCTCTGACTTCTGTCTCTGATCCACACCTGAGCTGTAACTGTTCTCTCTCCTCTGTTCAACATCCTGCCTTCCTGCTGGGAGGGTCCAACAAGTGATGTCCGTAGTCAGCCATCTTGGACGTCTCCTCTGTGTTTAATGTTTGTTAGATGAATAACATTTGCTTGTTTAAATTACTTTTTAAGACAGCATGATTTTTTTCTTTCTTTTATTATTTAATATTCACTGTGTTAGTGAGAGATAGGCAGACTTAGGTTTACCCTCCAATGATTGGTCATTTTCTTAGTGGCATATGTGGTTATCAACTCTAGAATTGTGACATGCCACTATGGGAACTTGCCCAATAGCCCTTGTATCCTAATATCACTCAAGTGTCATCTCTTCTTACTGTTTCCTTTTAATGTATATGAAAACTATTAAAAAGAGAACCCTGCTTTAAAGAGGTGAAGGTTTCAGGTATATAAAGTGTGAACAGCTACTGTTGAGGTTATTGAAGAGGTTATTATGAACTTTCTGTGGCATTTCCTCAGAAAAACTTCCTGAACTTCCTAAGAGTTTAATCTGTAAATGGATCGTTTAGTCTCTCTCCTCCCACTCAGCTTGGCTTCCTGCTAATGCTTCTGTTTGGCAGCTTCTAATGGCCTTCCTAACCTGCATTTATCTTTCCCAAATTAAAGGCAGCTGGGAAACTTTAGGGAGACAACTCAGTAATTCTCTCTTTTCTAATTTGTAAAGGCAGTAATTCTCTCAAACTTAAGGAGACTGATTTGGATTCAAAACAAAGAACTGTAATGCGGTCTTAAAACTTTTTAGGCTTTATTGTTCTACAAGTATTCTATAACAATGTGAAAGTTTAAAAATATCAATTAGAATAAATAAACACCATAAATTGTGATAGCTCTATTCTCTTTACCTGCTTTTAAGTTGATATGAATAAAACCATCTGGAGTTTATTTCCCATTGTAAGTAAGCAACTAGTATTTAATTTCTATTATGCACAGCAAGTAGCCAGGAAAGGACCCTTGAGCTGAAAAAATACGTTTTCAAGTTGCTTTAGAGTGAAGAATAAGAAATACTCACTTGTTAAACCAAACCCCCAGCTGTTTTTATATTAACAATATTTTTGTAATTGTTTTCTTTGGAGAAAATTCCAGCCATATTAACTATTTGTAGAACAAATTTAATATCTGCTGTTTTATTCTAGCTTTTAAATTACATAATTATTTGACCTATCACATCTTGATCTGCTTTTTTAACCATCTTTTCCACACAACCTTTGAATAATTCTTTGGGGAAAATTTCATTGTGTAAGCCAAAATGTCACACACTGGTCAGGCTCTTTCCATGAAGTATGGAGAAGGAAAGCAGCCTTGGGTATTTGACACGTAATAACAATACTTTGTTTTAAAAACATCAATACACTAATATAAATGCTATGAATAAGAAATAAAAATAGTAAAGTGTTATTCTTTTATTAAAAGCAATATTTTCCAAGACACAAATTTGACAACCTATGACAAGACATTCATAAAAAAGATCCCAAATTTTCCAACAAACCTATCGTTTCAGTTTTTATTCGCAGTGGTTGAAAGGTACGTTAGGAATTGTATTTTTATTGGATCCTTTTATTGTTGAGGTAAAATATATATGCAGTGAAATACATAGATCCTAAATATTTTTTATTTTCTAACTGCTGCTACTGTGTAGTACACACACACACACACACACACAAACACACATACACACGCACGCATCTTGTCTAGACTTTGCTAAGCTTATTAATTTCAGTAGTAGTTTTTTAGACGCCATAGGATTTTCTTCATAAATAACCATGTTGTTTGTGAATAAAGACAACTTTACACCTTTATTTCTGGTCTGCATGTCTTTTATTTATTTTGTCTTGCCTTATTATACAAACTATAAATTTATTTAAGTATAGGTTTTTTATAAATTGGCTTTCTTAAATTGAAGATCCTTTCTATTCTTGGTTTGCTGAGAGTTTTATTTATGAATAGATTTTGGATTTTGTCAAATTCCTCTCTGCATCTATTGAGGTGATTATGTGATTTTTCTCCATTACTCTTCTAATGTTGTGAACTACATTGATTGATTTTGAATGTTAAAACTAACCTTGCATTCCTGAAAGAAACCCCATTTGGTCATGATATAGCATGCTTTTTACATATTTCTTTATTTGATTTGCTAATATTTTGTTCAAGACTTTTGCATCTATGTTTATGAAGATATTAGTCACTGATTTTCTTTCATTGTAATATTTTTGGACATCAGTAAGAAAGTAAGAATGGTATTTTTCTTAAATACCTGAAAAAATTCACAAGTGAAACCATCTGGGACTGAGGTTATTTTGTGTGATGATTTTAATAACAAATTCAAGTTCTCATATAAGCTTTGGGCTATCCAGATTGTCTGTTCTTCTTGTGTCTAATTTAGAATTGTGTGTTTAAAAAAATTTCCATTTCACATGAATTAAATTTATTGGCATAAAGTTGTTAATAGTATTTCATTTTATTCCTTTATATTATATGATTTCTAGTGATACAACCTCTTATTTCTGATATTGGTAAATCATATTTTCTTTCTCATTGTTGATCAAGGGGTTTATCTTGCTAAGGGTTTATCAATTTTTTTTTACTTCACAATGAAAAAACTTCTAGTTTAATTGATTTTTTTCTATTGTTTGTTGTCTAGTTGATTTCTCTTCTTATTTTATTAATTTCTTGTTTCTACTTTTTTTGGTTGATTTACTTGTCTTTTCCTAGTTTCTTCAAATAGAAACTTAGATAATTGATTTGAAACCTTTTTCCTTTGCTTTTCTTTTATAGGAATTTCATGCTATAAATTTCCCTATAGGCAGTGATCTAGCTATATTTACAAATCTAATATGTTGCATATTCAATATAATTTTATTTTGTAAAAAATGCAAAATAGTAAAGTGCCATTATTTTAATAAAAGCTGTATTTTCCAAGAAAAAATTTCTGTTATATCTATTATTTATTTGACTCTGTGCATATTATGTTCCTCAGATTCTTATATAAACTAAAGGCACATTTTTTGAGAAGGAAAGTTTGTGGCAGGTTTTATTCATATGTAATTATATGTGTAATGCATAATTTGACTTTGGGCATAAAAATGACTTCCTTTAAAATAATTTATGAGGGTATCACATCAGCTGAATTTATTAGATTTTAAAAACTACTCAATCTATGAAATAAGAATGTTCACTCAAGGTAAATTTATTTTAGTAGTTTGCTCATCTATAAAATCCAGATGATAAATGTTTTTTAATTTTAATATAAAAATGCTCTAGGATTCCTGTTCTCTCTCTCCCCGCAACCCCCATTCTCTGAATTGTTCTGATGCTGCATTGTGGGAGATGCTAAATACGCCTCAGAAAACTTCATACCTGTTGGAAAATATCAACCATATTTCTGGGAGGGAAGTTCCAATCAGGAAACAAAATAATGCTCTCTCTGCAATGGTCTGTATTTTCATTTTCCAGCATTAATCTGAAGGCAAATGCAGCCACATTTCACCTGTTCATAGAAGGAATGCCAAATAGCATTTCTGACTTTAGTGTTTAT
>CM052437.1:162572434-162675694 GCA_028533085.1 Varecia variegata | reverse complement strand
CCCCCCCCCCCCCCCCCCCCGTTTTTTCCCTTTGGAACTGATCACTTGTTCACCAAATGCACTTCCAGGAGATTTCCCTGCAGTTATTGTGGGCGACAGTGATTGGGAAGGGAGGAGGGGAAGGGGATTTCACAACTCAGTCATCCAACCAGATTCTGTGATATTTGTTAACTTTAGCATACTCTATTCTGGCTACAGTATTTGGAAGCAAATGTCTCTCTCTTTTTTTAAATTTTAGGCACAAGCTTGATAGGAGCCTATGTAGTTTCCCCCTTGTAAGTTTCATAAATATACCAAAAGCATTTCCTATTGGATTTAAAAGTCAAAATGATTTGCTAATGGGCCAATTTCAGGCAAAATTTAGAACGTAGAAAAGTGATTAAGGCCCCCTTTCACCTTCTTTTTACATTCTCCCATTCTGCTGACACTTCTCTGACCACAAATACCAGAGCCTGATATCCTAATATTGTATTCTGTTTTCCCATCAGGGCTCCCTACCCAGGTCTTTACATTTTTCTCTTACCCACTGATTCATCTATTCATTTGGCTATTTATTAGTTCATATTGCAAGTAATTATTGAGTATCTACCATGTACCAGGGTGTTCTAGGTGCTGAGGTACAGCAGCAAATAAAGCAATGTTCATGCCTCCATGTGTGTGAGATGGGAGTCAATGTTTAAGTATGTAATGACAATGGATGAGTATATAATGTACAGGTATGTAATGTCAATGGATGAGTATATATGTACAAGTATGTAAAAATAGGTAAAGTCAGCTAAAGATAAATGCTATTAGGAAAAGTCGGTCAAGGGAAGAAGAGAGAAACTCTGTTATTTAAGGGTTACAGTAGTCAGGAAAGACCTTTTTAATGAAGTGCTAGTTGAGTAGCCACCTAACTGAAGCAAAGAAGCAAGCCAGGCAGATATCTAGGGGTAGAGGATTCTGGGCAGAAGGAACAGCCAAAGAAAGACTTTGAGGTTGGAACAGCGAGAAAGCCAGTATGAGAGGAGATGAGGGCCAAGTGGTAGCCAGGAGCCAGACCATGCAAGACTTGTAAGGACTTTGGGATTCCTTTTGGTGGGAAGGGAAGTCACTGGAGGGTTTCTGGTGCACGAAGGTAACAAAGTGAAATTGATTGTGAAATGATGTTCAACAGTACTTCCCACAGAGAATAGAATGGCGGTTGCCAGAGGCTGGGGATGGTGGGGAGTGTGTGGCAAAAAATGGGGAAATGTTGATCAAAGGGTACAAAGTTTCAGTTAGGATGAATAAGTTCTGGAGACCTATTGCTCTATTTTACAGTATGGTGACTATAATTCATAATAATGTATTGTATATTTGAAAATTGCTAAGAGAGATCTTAAATGTTCTTATCACAAAAAATGCTAATTATGTGAGGTGATGGATAGGTTAAATAGCTTGATTTAATTATTTCACAGTGTGTACATATATCAACACATCATATTGTACACCATGAATATATACAATTAAAAAAGAAACAATATTGAAAATGTAAATATAAATCTTTTTGATGTTGAAGTGGAACGTTATTCAAAATCCTAACAACCAAACTAGTGGTTACTTGCTATATCCTTCTGTTGACACAGAAGAATGTAGATTTAATTATTGCAGAATCTGTGGGAAAAGTGGCCTATCTTCTTTCACCTCTTTGGGTGCAGTTGCTTCAATGGTCTTATTTGGTCAAGATCATAGAAGGATTCTATTTGCATTGCTTTATCTCCTGAAAGCTCCTTTGGACAACTCTGGCCAATCACTGCCTCTAACATACTTTTGGATTCATTTGAGGGTTTGTTTAATTCATAGGAAACTGATTATTAATACCTATCACTTATTTTTAGCAGTAATAGAATTTATAAAATATCAGTAACAGAGATTGACTTTCTGAAAAAAGAAAGGAAAGAAAAGGGGGAAATTTATTGTGAAATAATAGAATCCTCATTGTAAAGCATGTCTTTAAAAATGTAGTGTGATTCTTTTCATATAATAGTATTTGCATCTAAATATTTAAAAAAGAGCTCCTTTGGAAAATCACTAAGTAGTAGTCAACAATGATTTGCAGTTTTGATTTATTATAATCCTTTGTGTATTAATAACTATAGCATACCAGGGACATGTTTGTAAGTCATAGCATCTAATGTTCTTGAAAGTATTTGTTCTCTTGGATGACTTGCTGATTTATTACATTATTAATGTGTTAATTTCCAGTATCCTATGGCCAGCTTTTGGGAAAGCATCCATGTAACTAGCTGTCATCAAGTAAGCATGATGACAATTTTGTCAAATTTTCGTTAAAAATTATTGATTTTTCTCCTTAGCTCTTTTAATATGATGAATATATTAATGGATTTTCCAACACTAAATCATCTCAGAGTTCTGTAAAAAACTCTAGTTGGTCATGACATTGTTTTAAAACATGTTTTTGAACTCCTCTTAGTAATCAACTATTTAAGACTTTTGTGCCAGTTTTCTAAGAGGAGATTTCTACAACTTTTGTGTAATTTTTAACATGTATTGACATGTGTTCATCTGCTTTATAAAAAAGAATGTGTAAGTTTTATCTTCTGGGGTTTAGAATAATTTAAGTAGCTTTAGTATTATTTGATCTTAAAAATCCAACAAAATTCCCTCATAAAACTGTATGGGCCTGGTGCTTTTTACCCTGAGAGTTACTTTATTAGAATTAGAATTTTCTCTAATTCTTGTACAAAAAATGGTCTATTTGGACTCCTTGTCTTGATTGGGGCAAAATTTGCTAATTTTTTCCCCAAGAAAATTACCAGTTTTGACTAGAATTTCAAATCTAGTTGCATAGAATTATGCAAAGTTACCAGTCAATTTCATAGCCTTTTGTTTCTTGATCATACTTTCAATATATCTTTACTTTAAAATTCATATAAACTAAAATTTAAGATTCAGTATTGAAGTCTAATGTGGTGTCTATATTTTATTTCTTCCTGATTCTTTGCTGGCTTATTTTCTTACATGTTTGATAATTTATTATTTTGAACTCACACTTAGCTGAACTTAATTGAAGAGGTGTAAATTAAGAAAAATTCCCCCCAGAAAATATTTTTTACTGTTGGTACCCAGAGGGCACCGTCAATCTGAGACTATGTGGTAGACATGGAAAGGCAGCAGACAGATCCGCCTTCAAGAAAGAATTTGCTACTCCACTTTGGGGAGTGTTCTAAAGAGTTAACCTCTACCTCTAGCACTTGGGGTCTGCCTCAGCTGCAAAGAGCCACTGTGTCTTAGATCATGAAGCAGGTACAATGGTCTGGCTATCATGGCCCAACTTGTACACCTTGACAAGAAACACTCCTTCCTTATCTCTCTGCTTTTTTGACTGGGGTTTTTCAGGCCTGCATCACTCACTATTCATCTTTTCCTTCTGCTCAATCGTGCTCCCTCTTCCTTCTCTTCACAGGCCTTGATTCTAATAAACAACTATACCTTAACCTCTTACCTCAGTTCTGTTTTTGGAGAAACTGACCTGCAATAGATTACTTGAATTAAATTTATTGACATAGGTCTTTTATGATCTTGCCAATTACTTATATTTGAATTCCAGGACCAAATGTGGGCCAGTCTATGGTTAGAAATTCCAAGAAGAGACTATTATTATTACATCTTTTCCCCACTCAGAACCATGGTGGACAAAAAGAGGTTATATTTTAAATTCTCTTTGAGGTTTTGCCTCCAGTAGGCAGATTTTCCTCTAGCATATACTTCCACTGAAAGTGTAACCTCTCTGTGGGGGTCTCGAGTTTCTTTCTCTTTCTTTCCACCATGCCAGGACCCAAAGCCCAGGTCACTGGCTCCTCACAGGCTGACATTTAATCCCCCAAACACTGGGATCCTGGTTAACTCCCATTTATCTGAATTTAATCTTAAGAATTTTAAGTGGCCTAAAGTAAAAATGTTTCTCTCCATAGAGGATTTACCTTTGGTTCTGCTGGGTGCCTAGAGGAACTGCCAATCCGGAGCAACTTAAACTGGATATTCAGCTTGGAATGTTGGGGCCTCACTGGAAATGTGAATTCCATGAGTGTGAGCTTGTGGTTATGAATTCTCAGGAGGCAGTTCTTTTCCCCATCTCCTATTTACTGTCCAAGGCTGAGATATATAGATTTTCTTTCCTGTTCCTTCTGGTGTTTATGTTTGCTTGGTTTTTAATTTTATCCATTGAGAGAGTTGACTTTGGAGGCACCATGTTTATCTTGGTCTTTGGTCCAACTTTCCACATGATGATAGGTCTTGGATTTGTCTTCTAACATTGTTATGGTTCATGAAGCCAAAGGCTTCCAGGGACTGACAGACCCAAGTCTGCAGAGAAATTGCCAGCTCCAGTGTATGCTCAGATTTCTAAATTTGTGCTTTTTAGTGTAGGCTTGGGCCTCTGAATTTCCTTCATTTTTTCATAGGCAAAACTTTGCATTGCAAGAGTATTTGTTATTTTTCCTAGCATTTTTGGTTGTTTCAAACTGGAGGTTCCCCCCCCCCACTCCTGGATATCCAGTTTTCCTTTAATGGGGAACAGAAATAAATGTCTTCATTTTGAGCTAATTTGGACTGAGTCATGAGTTCCGAAAAGAAGGCATTAAAGGAAAGACATTCTAAAAGATGCTGATAGAGATTGGAAAATACATTGACATTAATGCTATCGTTTTTATTGGAGAAGTCTGTGGCTGATCAGTTAGGCCAAAGGACATTCAATGAGAAAAGCATTGGCCTGGATCCAAAAGTATAGTTATGTAAATGAAATCTGGGAAAAAAAAATCAAAATTTTCTTAGGGGAAAAAAACAATAATCACCCACAACGTTGGATGTATTCCACCTTCAGGGACTCCTGCTCCAACCACCTGTGGCATCACCGTGCTGACATTGATGAATGAAGGAAGGTGAATGCCACAATAGAAGCTGATTAGTGAAGCTTATTAGTTCCTTCAGATGACTACGCTATATCTCAGAGAGAGGCTGGGTGGGCAGCCCATGATCACCAAGGATTGTGGCGTTATTTCGTGGCTGCTTTACTCTCACAGGAAAAGCTAGGAATGAAACAAGTTAAATCAAACCAGCTTTCATTTTTCAGTCCCCTTTGTGGGTTTTAAAGGCAATAGGCCCAATGGATTTCAAATAGAAATTATTAATATGAAAGGTTTAATGATAGTTAAAGGCATACAAATCACACAGTGCTTGGAGTGAAGCTGTTAACATGTGCAAAATGTTGAGTACTTTATTTTGAATATGTTGTACTGACTTATATTATCTTCAAACACAGCCGTATGGCAGCAGTTGGACAGAGTTTACTTCAGTAGTTGTATAAGAACAACCAACATTTCTTATATTTTGCAAACATTCTTGCTCCTAGGACTCCATTCTGGGTGAACTCTGGGTTAACTGATGAGAACTGATCTTGGCTCTCTGCTCTTTTTTCACTTTTCCCAGTGATATTCTGCTCCTCACTCCTCTTCCCATATGTCTCAGCAAATGCTGTAAGAGAGTTGATGGGCGATGTGTGTGTGATATCTTGCCTAAAATGAAAGTCTAAAATATATGCTGAAAAAAGCAACAGTAACCACACTCTGGGCATAAGCAAAGGTGACAGATGTATTTTTCATTGGCTACAGAGCACCTTTCTCTGGGGCCAACATTATGTTACCTCCCAACGCACCATGTGTCAATGCTCCAAATCCTCCTTCTGTGACAGAATAACAGAAGCGCTGATCCTTGAGGCTATAACCATTCTGGCTGTAACTGCTCTTGTTAGGGTACAGCCAGTACCGTCTACAGTGTTTTCCTTCCTGGTGGGCAAGAGCTTTCACGGTCACATAGAGGTTCTGCTCTGTGCCGCTTCCAGAGTCTCATGTTGACAGGCCAAGTCCCTAATCTCCCACTCTGAGATCACTGGCCTGAACAGGGAACAGGACTGTGTGACATAGGTCCTGACCTGGCCCTGACACAAAACTCTCTGGATTGAATCAGCGTCCATTGTTGCTGCCTTTCTCTAAGAAGAGGGCATTGCTGAATAATTAAGAATCATTTTTCTACCCTCGCTGATTTTCTTGGAAGGATTTAAATTCCGTCCTAGTTTTCCCTGTTCGTTTCCCATATATTTTTATTTTTTAATGAAAGCTGATATATACGATATTTTGGACTTAAATCCATCTGGCCACACGCACCAGGTCTCTCTTTGAAATGCACCCTGGAGATATCTACCCTTGCTGCCCTCCAGATCTGCTGCCACCCCTTCTCTCTCGGCTACCACACCAGTAATGAGGCCCACCAAATGAAAGAAAGTCCTCCTGGCTTTCCAAGAAATGCAGTCAGTTGTGAGTTTGGGGGACTTATATGATAGACCCATTGTAGCAAGCCCACTCTCCTGAGCCTTTGATCCCTTTCTATCCTTTGCCAGTGCAGTTGTAGAATTGCTGTTCTTTTAATGGGAGCTAACACTTTTCCAAGCTCCTGTGAGCCCTCCCAGCAGTCCATTGGGGTTCTTGCTAGGGCATGCAATTCTGTCTCCCAGGAGTGCCTCTGTATTGATAAACTTTGCTTTATCCAGCTTTAGGGTGCATCATTCCTGCACCCCAGCATTACTCCCACACACAGTTTCCTGGTTCCAGCAGATGACGCAGCTGGGGCCTGTACCTTTTTATGGCATATGAGGGAAACAGTACAGAGAAGAAGAAGGGTGAGCTATGGCACGGTGTGGTTTCAGGAAGAGTCTGGTGTCAGCCTGATCCAGTGGGGAACATACATTGCACCACAGACACTGTTTTACCTGGAGACGAGGGGTGGGACTTTTGTACCCCCATCCAATCAATGACTGACCATTGGCAATGAGGCAAGTGGAGACAGGATGACTTCAGTCACCCAGAGAACTCTCTCAGGGAAAGCTGGTCTTGCAAACTGTTGGCTGACACACCCCACAGCAAGTAGGATTGGGGAGCATCGAGCAAACCAGTAAAAGGATCGCAGGGGACCAGAGTGAGCCACCAAAACAGTCTGTTGCACCATTTATCAAAATGCTGCTTCTGGTATATTAATGCTCAGCTAAAATTACAATTTCTTAATCTTCACTAATATTTCACCCAGAATGTATCACTGCCTTCTCTCCATGTTTATAATATGTTACTTGCACTCCTGTTTTAAATTGATTTAAAGATTGAGTTACAGTTAGTTGTTTATGTAGCTCTCTCCCATCCTAATTGTAAATTCCTTTGGAGTAGTCAGTCATTCTCCATATGACCTTGCAGAGGGAGTTTTATGTAGCATATGATAATTTTTTAAAATGTGTTTGGTGACATGCAGCAGAATTGGCAGGAGACATCCTATAGCAAATCATTTTGTAAAGAAAAATTCTCAATTTATTTTTAGGTTAATCTGAATCTCCATAATTTGTGTTTGCTTAGTGGTTGCAAACACAGCAAAGGTCCTTGGAATAAAATGGTTACATATGTGTGTAACCTGAACAAACTCGAAAGGGTGTGCTTTGTACCTGGCAGACAGTCGATGATATCCTTGGGAAAGCTGTGGTCACGTTCCAGAGGAAGTCCTTGAAGAGGGATTAATTAGAATAAACATGGAGATAATGTTTACTTAGGTAATAAGGCTGGGTGCAGTGGCTCATTCTTGTAATCCTAGCACTTTTGGAGGCCAAGGCAGGAGGATCACTTGAGGCCAGGAGTTCAACACTGCCTGAGCAACATAGTGAGACCCTGTCTCTAAAAAAAAAAAAAAAAGTTTACTTAGGTAAACTTTAGAGATACCTAGGGAGAAACTAAATGTATTTAGTGAATTTTCCTCTCTTTTTTGGTAAAAAAGAAACACCTACCACCAAATAATAGCAGTAGAGTAGAAAACAAAGCAATAAGAATGCTTTGGCAAGAAAAATACCAGAAGTGGAAAAAAGCCTTTTAGTCATTAAAAGGCAGATGGAATAGCAAATGAATTAAAGCAACTCTCTTAGGTAATATAAATCTTTAAGGCATAAGGCAAACACTTCAGCTGGTTTGTTTTTTCAAAGTTGGTTGCTTTTGCAATCTAGTGTAAAATTGTTTTTCATACAAATTTCCTACCTCTCATGCTTAGTCTATTCATCTTTCAGACCAAGACATTGAGGCACAGAGTTAGTAGGTAACTTACCAAAGAACCTGAAGAGTTGAACTATTATCAGGGCCCAAGACTTTCCTTTAAAGTCCCCAGACTGCTTCCGATGGGCCTCCATAACTTGCTGCAATTCTCTAATCAATCTTTGAGTCCAACAAATTGGTTTGGAATTGGATCTTCCCCTCCAACATCAAAGAGAAACCAAAAGAAAGGCTTATGTTCTGTATTTCCTGTGCTAAGATCAGTGTACTTATTAGGCATGTAATAAATAGTCATTGAATAAATATGTAAAATGCTTATTGGTTTTATGATGATATTAATTTTACACATGGTTACCATATTGATAAATATTTTGTCCTACTATGTTATTTAAATTTATAATTTAAATTATTTAACATACATAAATATTAGGAGATGGGAATTATCAAAAACTGGAATGGACTTGCTTAAAGATACTTTGATGTAGCTGAGTGCCTTTGAAAAGATCTTTATAGGCTCACTTTTTTTTTTTTAGTGAAGACTAAGTTAGGTTTATCTGTTAATAAGGATTGAGAAAACAAAAAGTAGTTTTAGACAGAGTTCACATTTTGTCATATTTAGATTTTAAACTAAAGCTAGATATACTCTCAGATCTGCTATAACCTGCAAACTCTCAGGTTACCTCTGTGAGGCTTATCTACCCACGTCCACAAACACCAGCTTTCCCCTCTTTCAGGAGCCTTCAAATTCCTCCACATTGTCCACATTTAGTTCTAGGACCAAACTAAACTTCCCTGTGTCATGAACAATTGGAGGAAACAAACTATATATGATTGAGGCAAGTTTCCTGCATTTCTCTTTTTTTTTGGCCTGGGTTTAGATCAAGGCATATCATTTTCAACCCCTCCCTATCCCTACTCGCCTTTTATAAGGAGACATCTTCCAGCTTCCATTGCTATCTACAGTTTAGTGATTACCTTATTAAACATAAGGTGCTGCAATAGATTTACAAAAACATTTATTAGAAATAAGTCCTTCATTGTATCCTGGCAAGTTTGGTGTTAGTAACCTATTCTATAGATAAGGTTTTAAGAAGTTTACAAGCAAGGGGCAAAGTTAGAACTAGAATCTTTGTTCTACTCTAAAACCATGTTTTTGCAGTACTCCATGAGGAGTTTATGATTGTTTCAGTTCTACAACTTCCTTCCTTTCAGTTTCAGAACAATCTTGTTTATTCCTTCAGTTTAGTCTCTGGGAGAAGGTTCTTTCCTACATGGCTCCTGGGTTTACATACTTGGCTCTTACGCTTGTTCTCCTTAACTGAAAAATTTTAGCTGGTGATTCTATCACCTCCTAGGACCATAAATTCTAGAATAGAGTCAGCTTTGAGTTTCAAATTCTCAGCAGCAATTCCCTCCCCCAACAATAACAGGGAATTGTAGCTTGGTAAGCCATGTGAACGTCCAATTTTGAACCCAGGAATTAGGCGGATGTACCCACCCTTCCCCAGCAGCACCAGATCAAGGCTGACTTCTCTTCTCACTCCTCCTTGGCCCCAAACACTGGGCTAGGGTTCTGCATAGCTTATGGCACGGAGGACAGAAGAGAACTTGTGCTCTCTGGGAGGAGGTACTCTCAAAACAAAGAAGAAAGGGTAGAGTTGACCCAAGTGTGGGTTGTTCTTCCAAATTTACAATTTATGTAAGTAAATCAACCTGCACAGGATTAGAGTGAGTTAAGGCAGAGAAAAGGGCCAGTAGTTGAGCTTTCTTTTCGCATCAGGGAAGGGAAAGAACTTTTCCTACAATTAAAGCGCTAACATAAGAACTACAATGTAAGTGTCTATAATCTTCATTCCAAGCATTTCTCTCTGAGACTATTACCTCCCCTCTGTCAACCCCACTGTCTTTGGTATCCTCACTTCAACAATCCTTTGATCCCATGACAATCCACTGACCCTATGACATTTTCAATATCCCTCATTGCCTTCTTCTCTTCTTCTCTCTTGTCTCAACTTAAATTTCATGGTCAATCATATAATTACTCCTTTAGATATGCTCTCAAATCACTTGCCCCTTTCTCACTTTATCATGCTGGTCTTCTATAAGAAGAAAATACCATGAAGATTTTTCCATGTCATCTTAGCTACTTAGGAAAGTAGTAAAATGGATCCATAAGTAATATGTGCGTACAAATACTTAAAAAAGTATGGCCAGTACTTCACAAGACCTGAATAAAAGCCACCAGGTGAGTGACTTTATACCACTTGTACCACCTAAAAATCCTTGGGTCCCTCTCTTTCAGGACAATGCCAGAACACTTTAGAGTGGTTTAAATAAATGTTTGTCCTCACCAAAACTAATGTTGAAATTTAATTTCCATTGTCACAATTTTGGGAAGTGGGACATTTAAAAGGTATTTAGGTCATGAAAGCTCCACCCCCATGGGTAGACTTGTGCCATCATCTCAGGAGTGGGTTTGTTATCAAGGGATGGGTTTGTTATCAAGGGATGGGCTGAAGGTATCACTCTTCAGCCACGTGATACCTTCCACCACATTATGATCTGACAAGAAAGCCCTTGCCAGATGCCAGCACTTTGATGTTGGACTTCCCAGCTTCCAGAACTGTGAACCAATAAATTTCTATTCATTACAAACCACCCATTTTTGGGTATTCTATTACAGCAGCACGAAACAAACCAAGGCAGTGGTTTAGGAGAATGTTATGACTTAACTCCTCTCTTGCATTGGCCCCCGCCTGGCCATTCTCACTCATTTGGTCCTTCTCCCCGTTGGCCAGCCACAAGGACCCAAGCTCACTTCCAAAATGGCCCCATTTGCCTGATATATCTTTTGCCTGAACTGGCTCTTGCCACCTGTTTTGCCTGACTAACCTCTATTTATCTTGCTGGACTTAGTTTGGAAATCATCTGTTATGCAAGGCTTTCTTTGACCTGCCTGTCCCGTTGTCCCATGCCTGGGTTTGGTGTCATTTTCACCGTGCTCCCGTAGCATCCTTCTTACCTCTATCAGAGCTTTACACTACAATGTGATTGCCTCAACTGTTTGTTTTCTGAAACTTTATAAGGGCAGGGACTACATTTTATTCAGTTTTTAAAAATTTCTTTTTAGTATCTTATGTGTCTAGTAAAATGCTTGGTGCCTAGGCTATGTTTAATTAATGTCCTTTAAATAAGTGAATTCATTGATATATTAAATCATGGTGATGGTCTGTAATGAAAGTTTTCACTATCTTCTTAAAATTCTAGTCCAATTGTCATTAGTACTGATTCTGTCTTTTGTCTGCTATTGTTGCTGCTAATGGCAATATTGTGATGACAAAATAATTTGATGTTTTTGTTAAATATTTTTACAGAAATTTTTAACTAGATGTGGACACATTGATTTCAATGCTAAATCTATCCTCTTGTTTCTATCCCATCAGTATTTTGAAAAATCTGCAGATACATGTCCAAAAATAGCCTCAATAAGTTTAATAATATGTTTCCAATCTCCAACAACACTCAGTGTAAACTAACTTAACCAGTGAGCCAGATATAAAGAAAAACATTTTTACTCTTACTTGTTTTAATTTTAGTAGTGTTTGGTTAGCAGAAATATTTTAAAAACCTATTTATTTATGTATATTTAGCATGCTTAAGGTACGGACAACAGTCAAATGCAACTATTTATTCACTTTGCAGAAATTAAGGTAAAATTAAGGGAGGAAGAAAATCTTCCTTCTTCAAAAATGTATTTAGTTTGTACTGATTTTATTTTTCTGAAATAATCTGACATTTTGAAAGTTTACCACCTAGTGGTACACTTAGTAAATACTATTCATTTGACAAGTATTTATTATGAGTACAAAGATAATTAAGATGTAGCTATTGCTTTTTAGAAAGTCATAGTAGAGAAAGAGAAACAGACATCAGAAGATAATAGTTATGACAAAATATAATTAAAGCTATAGGAGAGCATATACAAAGAGCTATGGAAGAACAGAGAAGATTGTACTTCCTGCTGTGTAGAAGATATGGGAGGCTTCAAAGAAGTGGTGTCATTTTCAGGCAGGGGTAAAGGAGGGCATTCAAGACAACAAAATATGAACAAAGGCTTTAAGGTATAGAAGTATCTGGTTTGGGGTCAACAGTATAGTTGTTTATATGACATAAGTAGTATAGTAGAGAGATGGGGTTACAGGGAGAAGATGAGTTGGAACCAAGTTGTGAAGTGTCTTGTAACTCTTAAATAGGAATTTAGATCTTATGGTTAATGAGAAGTTATGGAAGTTTTTATGGAACAGAGTGACATGAATAGTTCTGTTCTTCAGAAAAATTATTGAGCCTACTATTTAGAGGATTAATTAGCAAGAGATTAGAAACCATCTAGTGTCTTATTGTAATAGTTCTGAGCAGTGACGATAAGAGCTTGTACCAGGATAGATACGAAGATATGGTGAATGCAAGAAACTCCTTGTGGGGGGGGAGGGGAGGGGTGTATACCTACATAATGAGTGTGATGCATGCCGTCTAGGGGATGGACACGCTTGAAGCTCTGATTCTGGGGGGGGGGCAAGGGCAATATATGTAACCTAAACTTTTGTACCCCCATAATATGCTGAAATAAAAAAAAAATAAAAAAGAAACTCCTTGGAAGCAGAATGTATAAGATGTTGTAATCAATTGTTTATAGAATTTAAATAATTGGGTGAAGAAAAAAATGACCCTGATGTTTTAAATTTGGGAGATCTGGTGGGTGAAGGTGGCATTGATAAAAAAGGATAGAATTCTGGAGGAGAAAAGCAGGTTCGAAGGGCAATGGTAAATTTTGTTTGGACTTGTTTAGGATATGGTACCTGTCATACATGCAATGGAAGTTTGCAGGAAGCAGCTGAGAGTCGGGGAGTGGAACTCAGGAAAGTGGAGGGTGCAGCTTGAGTTATGTGTGTCAAGATCAACAAAAATAGAAGGAAACAGAAGAGACAATAAGAAGGCTACATGCAGAATCCTGAGAAATATAATAGAAGCTTTGATGTAATCTGAAATCTAACCCTGTCCTGATCTCCTTATGAATAGGGCAAACATATCAAATATTCCTATCTTGCTAAGGACAGTTTTGCATTTCCATCATCATTTGGAAAAAAGTTAAATTTTCAGAGCATGCTGGATATCAGGAGATTTTGTGACCTCAATTTTTTCACATCTGCACTTAGAATCAGCATATCAAAGCTCTCCGTTTTAGATGCTGTAGTGCAGGGGTTAAGAGCATAGGCCTAAGTCAGAATTTGAGTATAAAACCCCAGTTTTACAACTTATCTAACTGGATACCAGGGGAACTTACTTACGATTTTTGCATGTAATTTTTTGCAGCTTCAAAATGGAGATGTTAAAATGCTATGTAAAACACTTGACATTGTGCCTGGTACCTTGAAAGCATTCAATGTCCTTCTTGACATTATTCTTACTACAGAGAAACATTTATAATTTTTGGAATAAGCTCTTGATGCCTTCCACTTTTTAAGTCGAATTTCTATGGAGTTAATTTAGTTTTATATGTAGTCTCCATCATTTAGAAAAGAATGCCCAATGCAGTGTGAAAAATTTTCTTTTCAATTTGTTTAATGGCATTTAAAAATCATTTTGTCCATAATACAATTCTACAAAAAATTTAAAGGAAATGTTTTCTCTAAAAGTTCAAAGAATATTGCTTAAAAAGGAGCCATTAGAAACAAATTAAAATATATTTAAGATGATAAACATGTCAATGTAGAACTTTTTTTACTGGAAATTTTCATAAAAGTGGTTTTGGATAATTATGATGTTTGTATGTACAGACATAAATTCTTTTCTGAGGGCTATAGTATAGCATTAACTGGTAGTATTTTATTATCTGTCACAGTAAATTTTCAACTTTGGGAGTAACTAAATGAGCATAATTGCTAGTTTATTTGCAACTCATTATGGAAACATTAGCCTTCACTTCACAAAGGGCATACAACAAAGCATGAGTGGAACATGTTTCTGTGACTGGCTTTCATGCAGAATTCCAATACATTCTTATTTCATGAACACATGGTAGTCGTTTTTCACTATTTTATATGTTAGGAAGACCAAGCTCCTTAATGACCATAGATGTCCTTCTGAACTGATGATGGTTTTGTCTTTTTAAAAAGGTATTGACAACTCACGCAGCACAGCCAAGAGATCTTATAAGGCATCTTATAACATCTTAATCAATTACTTCTCTTCAGCATTCTATATTCCAGTGGGCTTTTAAAAAACGATTTTAGAGTTGAATTGTACAAATTACGCTTGACTGACAAATGAAATTTCACTTCATGAGCTTGTGGTTGGTGGAAAATAACAAGTATTAGAATTTCATTCTGAGATAATTTTCCCTTGCAATTTTTATCTAAACTTATCTTCCAGGATGTTTCTTAGGGTACACAACACCAACTATAAAAATGACATATTGAATCTTCCCAAAAGACACATCATTCCAAATATTCATGAGTTCACTAAAACTTTTATTTGTTTCATTCCTACCAAAGCTAGGACTTAATCTCAAGGCTTGCCACAGTCTTACTTCTGGGTGAATGAAGGCAAAAACATTAATTCTAAAAGTTGAAAAATGTACTGTGACTTAATGTAAGAAACTCTTATATAGTTGACACTTTCACATAGATCTAATGGATCACATTCTCAGAGAACTATCTGTACTAAGAAAACTGATATTGGCCCAAAAGCTTCAATTCAAGATTGTTGACACACTAATTGGCATTTAAGGGAAGCACCTAGAATCAACTTTCTTCCTTTACATTGGTTTATGGTTAAAGTAAAGCATTTGGCAAAGCTGCAATCAGTGCACTCCCTTAGGCTCAGTGGTTGGGGGGACCAACAGCCTATTCCAGACTTTTGGCTCTTTGGCTAACAAGCACTGGTGTCTTGGCAAAAAGGTCACTAACTCATTCATTGGTGAGCAGACACAAAGGCTCCCACTTCCGTTGGGCAGGTCTCTGTCCTCCTCATTCATGTTGGTGAATCCCCTAGGCTACCGACACAGCATCAATGCAGAGGTCTGAATACCTCGCACTGCTTGTTGCAAATTGAAAGCTAAATTTCTATTTGCCTCAGTAGCTGAGACAACTATGAAAGGCATATCAACTCCTAACTGGAGCTTTACCTGTTTAATATGTGTTATGCAAATAAAATATATGAGAATGTCAGGAAGCAGAATGGGGAACAAATATGTGAATACACTTGTAGAGGAGAAACCCAGAAGGATGGTTTAAACTTTTTCTCACTTGCCATACTTTAAACCTGTATATATTAACAACATATATGTGGTTTGTTGAATTTCTTCCTACTACGTACTGGTTACTTACATTCTTTTATGCCCCTTCACAGCCCTATAAAATAGGTAATATTATTATCCTGTTCAAGTGACAAGGAAGCTAAGGCATGGGAGGTTAAGTAACTTGCCAAGGTGACATGGCTAGTAAGTCATGAAACCATATCGGTTCCCATTCACGTGCTCCAGAGGTTGGCGTGGACTCATTCTGTGGAGATGCTGCAAACACAAACTACGTGATGGGAAGGGTGACCCTGGGGCTGTGCAATGGCAGTCCTTCTACTCTGCTCTATTGCACTGGGCAAGGGGAAGAGTAGACTTACAATTATAGCTCATTTTGGTCTCTATTGAATGACCTTTGACTGGAAGTAGTCTCTATTATTCATGCTCTGAGGCACTTGAAGGAAAGGCAGCACTGGGAAAAAGAAGATAATTTCACACCTTTGTTGCTTCTGTTTAATGGAGACAGTTTATTGCAAGTCTGGTTTTTATAAGGCACTGCCAGATTGATTTATATTCTTTCCTGCTATGAAAAGATAGGAAGAAAATTTTATTTAAAATGGAAAGGTTCTTAAAGTCTGTGGGAAATGAATAGGATTTTTAGAAAGGTTAAAATTTTTCTTCTTTGACATTTTCTGCTATGTTAACATTTTCTGTGGTGTTTGGATGGGGATGAGACCTTTTCTATTTTGCTTTGTTTAGGTTTGTCTTAAACAAATCAAGATTTTTGCTTTAAACTTTATCTTTCTTTTTTTCAATTTGTAGGAGCAAATCTCCCCAAGAAAATACTAAGTGATTTTTATTTGGTTCAAGGTTAAAATATTGTTGTTGAAATCATGTATGCAGTGGACATGAGTGGACGTGAGTGGACATGAGTGGACATCAGTGAACGTGAGTGGACATGAGTGGACATAAGTGGACATGGGAGGACATGGGTGGACATTAGTGGACGTTAGTGGATGTGGGTGGACATTAGTGGACATGAGTGGACATTAGTAGACACGAGAGGGCATTCGTGGATGTGAGTGGACATTAGTGGATGTGAGTGGACAGTAGTGGACACAAGTGGACAGTAGTGGACATTAGTGGATGTGAGTGGAGGGTAATGGACACGAGTGGATGGTACTGGACGTGAGTGGACAGTGGTGGACATGAGTGGACACTAGTAGACACGAGTGGACATTAGTGGGTGTGAGTGCACAGTGGTGGACACGTGTGGACATTAGTGGACGTTAGTGGATGTGGGTGGACATTAGTGGACATGAGTGGGCATTAGTAGACACGAGAGGGCATTCGTGGATGTGAGTGGACATTAGTGGATGTGAGTGGACAGTAGTGGACACAAGTGGACAGTAGTGGACATTAGTGGATGTGAGTGGAGGGTAATGGACACGAGTGGACGGTACTGGACGTGAGTGGACAGTGGTGGACATGAGTGGACACTAGTAGACACGAGTGGACATTAGTGGGTGTGAGTGCACAGTGGTGGACACGCGTGGACATTAGTGGACACGAGTAGACATTAGTGGGTGTGAGTGCACAGTAATGGACACACGTGGACATTAGTGGATGTGAGTGGACCGCAGTGAACACAAGTGTACAGTAGAGGACATTAGTGGGCACGAGTGGACACAAGTGGACATTAGTGGATGTGAGTGCACAGTAGTAGACAGTAGTGGTCATTAGTGGACATTAGTGGACACGAGTGGACATGGGTGGACATGAATGGACGTGGTTGGACATGAGTGGATATGAGCGGAGGTGAGTGGACATTAGTGGACACTAGTGGACATTAGGGGATGTGAGTGGTGGACATTGGTGGACATGAGTGGACGCTAGTGGATGTGAGTGGGCATTAGTGGACAAGAGTGGACATTAGTGGATGTGAGTGGACATTAGTGGACATTAGTGGACATGAGTGGATCAAAACACCAACATCATTTTTCACAGAACTAGAAAAAACAATCCCAAATTTTATACGCAACAAAAAAAGAGCCCAAATAGCCAAAGCAATCCTAAGCAAAAAAGAAAAATCTGGAGGCATCACGTTACCCAACTTCAAATTATGCTATTAATACAAGGACATAGTAGCCAAAATGGCATGGTTCTGGCATAAAAGTAGGCACACATAGATCAATGGAACAGAATAGAGAACCTAGAAATAAAACTATGTACCTACAGCCAATTAATCTTTGACAAAGCAGACAAAAACATACACTGGGGAAAGAATGCCCTATTCAATAAATGGTGCTGAAAAATGTGCATAGCCACATGTAGAAGAATGAAATTGGATTCCTATCTCTTGCCATATATAAGAATTAACTCAAGATGGATGAAACACTTAAATATAAGACCTAAAACCATAAAAATTCTAGTAGAAATCTTAGGAAAAACTCTTCTGGACATTGGCCTAGGTAAATAATTTGTAAGACTTCCAAAACAAATACAGCAACAATAAGAATAAATAAATGAGATTTAATTAACCTAAAAAGTTTCAGCACAGCAAAAGATATAATCAACAGAGTAAATAGAAAACCTACAGAGTGGGAAAAAATATTCACAAACTATACATCCAACAAAGGACTAATATCCAGAATCCACAAGGAACTCAACAAATCAGCAAGAAAAAAACAAATAACCCCATTAAAAAGTGGGCAAAAGACATGTACAGACATTTTTTAAAAGAAGGCATATAAATGGCCAAAAAATATATGAAAAAATGCTCAACATCACTAATCATCAGGGAAATGAAAATGAAAACCACAATGAGATACCACATTATCCAAGTCAGAATGCCCATTTTTAAGGAATCAAAATACCAATAGATATTGGCTCAGTTGCAGTAAAAAAAGCATGTGTATACACCATTGGTGGGAATGTAAATTAGTATAACCTCCATGGAAAACAGTATAGTGATTGCTGAAAGAGCTAAATGTAGACCTACTATTTGATCCAGCAATCCCACTACTGGGTATTTACCCAAAGGAAAAAGAAGTCATTATATCAAAAAGACACCTTCACTTGTATGTTTATTGCAGCACAATTCATAATTGCAAAGATATGGAATCAGCCTAAGTGCCCATCAATTGATGAGTGGATAAAGAAAATGTGACATATATGTACACACACACACACACACACACACACACCCCATGGAAAAATACTCAGCCATAAAAAAAGAATAAAATACTGTCTTTTTCAGCCTGGATGAACTAGAAGCCATTATCCTAAGTGAAGCATGTCAGGAACAGAAAAACAAATATCACTTGTTCTCATTTATAAGTGGGAGCTAAGCAATGGGTATGCATGGTCATACAGAGTGACATAATGAACATGGGGGACTCAGAAATGGGGAGGGTGGAAGGAGGGCAAGGGTTGAAAAAGTACCCATCGGGTATAATATGCACTATTTTGGGTGGCTGGTACGCTAGAAGCCCTGACTTCACCACTATATAATTCATCTATGTAACCAAACCCCACTTGTACCCCCTGAATCTATTGAGATGTAAAGAAATAAAAGCAAGAAAAAAATTACTGATCTTGATTACTGAGCCTTTGATGCCCCCTTAAATTTTGCACACAAGGTAAGTACTTCAGTCACCCCTGTCCTGGCCCCCACTTCCCTCCTGCCTAGATAACAAAGAAGATTATATATCCTCTTAGGCCCCTGATAAACTAGTATTTTGGTTTCAGCCAAATATCACCCTGTCTCTCTTCTTAAGTCCCAGGTTATTTTTTAAAAATCTGTTTTTTTAATTAACATGCATATCATGAAAAACCAATAAACAAAAAAGAATTACTGACCCAACGTCTTTGCTTCTTTCAAACTGCAAAAATCCTGTAGGCTAAATTATACATTGACTGTTGAAGAAATTTAGAATTTCAAACTTGAGTTAAATGTTTGCCTTCTCCCTGAAGATGGAATAAATGAGAATTGATGTCAGCACCCAGGTCCAAGATATTTCCCATATACACTTTATCTTCAAACTTCATGTTGATCTTACTTGAAGGACTTGTGATCTTAGTAGAGACTTGCAGCTCAAAAACCAATACACTGCAAGCTGGGTGAATTAGGCCTGGGGAAAGCCACTCTCTCAAACAGGATTCTAACTTTTGAAGTCTGTGCACCGATAAAGAAGACTGTACAATAAAAGGCTATCTAATAAATGTGCCAGTTAATGTCTCACTTACTTCTTAAAGGTGGCCATTGCTATTGTGGAAATGGAAGAAATGTACCTCAAAAGTGAACATGCGTAGGAATGGTAGAATACCTAACTTGAAGTATTATGATAGGCTAAAACTGAAAGGTCATTACATGCAGTTGAAAACATTTTTAAAATATGCTACTGCCTAGAGAAGCCCAAATCTTCGTATTTCTGAGGGCACAGTGGAAAGAATATGGATTAGCGATAGAGTTCTTGTATAAGCTGTGTTTCTCTATGGGACACATTGCAAACTCTTAATTTCTCTTGGCTTTAGATTCCCCATTTCTACTCCCTCTATATGTTATTTCTTGATTATACAGAAAAGTTATTTATCAAATGCACAGTATAAGAAACTGATAATCATTGGTATGGTAATTATATCTGATGATTATCTGACAATCAAACTGATAATCATACCTGTATGCGGTTCAGGGAGGAAAAAAGTTAGATAAACATAGGCCCTCTATTTATTTTCTCACAAAATTGGAACATTATTACTTGATGTATTTGTAATTTTGAAGGATATTATGATTAGCAATGACTTTAAATATAAAAGGAGAACTCTGTACTAGAATGTAAAGTGGTATTGTAGGTGGAGTTATAATATGAAAATAGCTTTTTGGAATCAGTTATATTTTTGTAATTTGCAAATCTATATTCTATCCGGTGCTAAGTCTACCCTGTTCTCTCTACCTATGCTCTTCAAAAGAAAAGTCAATAGAGGAAAGAGAGAATTATTTCCAATTTTTGACTTTGGGTGTGGCCATGCGCCTTTCTTGGCTAACGGGATGTTAGTGGATGTGACCCGAACAGAGGCTTAAAATGTGCTTGCACAGGGAAGCTTGCCTCTTGTATTCCTGCCTGTCACCCCAGGTAGCGGTTATTCCTGGGAGTATGAGACACATGGGAGAGCCCTGGAACTAAGCTGGAGGTTGGAACCACATCTAGCTGAACCCAATCTACATCACCAAAACTCCAACCCATCCACACAGCCGGGAAAAAGAAAAAAATGCATATTGCGATTTTCCACCAAGATTTCATGGCATTACTGTAGCAGTCACTAACTAGTGTGCCTTTCCTTTGGCTTTTCAGACTTAATGCCTATTTACCATATAGGATTTCTCCAGTTAGTAGTGAGCACTATTGACAACTGCTCATTTGTTTTCTCATTATTGACATTGTGATTCATAATCCTAACACTGGGTATATCCTTAATTATCTCCCTATTTTGACTCAGACTGGCCAGTGTTGATTTCTGAATGCTTCTGTAACATTTACAATGAATATCTATTATGGAATCTAATCAGTTCATACTTTGGAAGTTTCCTGACCTACCTGAAGGCTAGATGCACTCTAAAATGAGAATAGAGTGTTTGAAGGCACCAGCTTTTGGGTCAGAAAGATTTTGGTTCAGATTATACCTCTACCATTTATTTACCGGCATGACGAACTTGGGAAAGTTTTATTCTGCATTAGGTGAGTCCATTTTAGATTTCATTATTCTAAAGTGTGGCACTTACTCATTAGATTGACTTTTGTGGGATCTTAGCAGAATGCCTGTGGTTCTCAACAAGGTAATTCCAATCTGGTTGGATCGGAATCCCAACATAGTCTAGCCCTACTTCATCTCTGACATCATTATTCAGTTGTCATCCCGTAGTAGACAATCTCTTCTATGTTTCCCAAAGTCTCATCTTGTGCATATTCAGCCAAGCCTGATATATTACATTGAATCTCTACGCAGGCTTTTGCCTGCCTTCCATCAACGTAGCTCAGGTAGCTTACCTCTAGATTCCAACCCCTCAGCAGCCTGGAACTCCAGTCTCAGCTTCTTAATTCCTGCCACTCCTCCTGGAGTTCACCTACCCAAGCTAAAGCAGAAAAGTACCTCCAGGCAGAAATTCAGGGCAATCATAAGGCTCATTTTGTGTGTTGTTATTCTCTAGAGAATCATAGTCTTGTACTGCCTGTTGTCTAATACCTGAAAGCAGTTACCGTCTACATTTTTTCCAGTTTTATAGTTATTGACACCATAAGTGGCAACTATGCTCCTACGAATTGCTCTGTCAAGCCCAGAAACAGAAGTCCTACTTCGTTTTTATTTTAATTTCTTTACCCGATTCTTCTTTTCTTGTCCTGACTTTTCCTTAATCAAAGAAATTTATTTTATTATTCTTCTTTTGGTGATTTAAGTAGCTACATTCTATTCCTATTAATCCAATGGTTGTTTTCAAAAAACAAATGTTTCTGACTGGTATTTGAACCTATATTTCTCTAACTACATCAATAATTAAAGAGTATCTACTGTAAGATTGCATCCTTTAAGAATTTGGTCATGATATTTGAGGCATAAATATTAGATAAGAAACACCTGAGTTATTCTAGTTTACAGTGCGATTATTTATACCTATAAAATCCAAAATAATCAACAAAATTAATTATGCCAAATAAGATAATTCAATAATTTGGCCACGAAATCAAAAGTGTTTCTACACACTGAGACTTCTATTGGCTCCTTGTGAAAGAGAAACAGCAGTCATCAGCACAGTTCTCTGGTTCCCCCAATTTCTCTGGCCAAGATCGAGGGGACAATTGAAGTTCTCCACAGGGAGTTGAAACCTCACCAGGGTGAGTAGCCTGAGGTTAGGCTTGTAATTCAGGTGTCTCAGACAGATGAACAAATGGGAAGGAACTGGTGCCCTGTCCATAACAATGTAATGGGCTGTCATCTTTGTGGGTTATAGACTTTGTACATTTTTTTTTTTTTTTTTTGGAAACTGCTTTCTTAAATTTTGCACTGCCTATGATTTTTTTCTTTTGTCCTTTGGAGATGTGTGTGTGTGTGTTTGTGTGTGTGTGTGTGTGTGTGTGTGTTTGTAAAGAATTATTCCCTGCTGGTTATCTTGGAAGAATGAGAAAGATTATTGTCTCCTTTATTGTCTCCTAACGCAAGTAGAAAAATCTTGGCAGTAAAGCAAAACCTAGATTGTTCCGATGTCTGTGTGCATAACTAGTAGCTATCCCTCAAAGTGTAACTCTAAATTGAGTAACTCACTCTGTGAAAAGTGTCCTAGTACATTACGCCCTATGGATAACATCAGTAAGAGAAAGGGGATGTATCTTCAGAAGAGAAAATCCCTGGGGCCGGAAGGGGTGATGTTTCCCTAAGGGGTGGTGGACACTGGCTCTGTGAGAATGTGAAGGAAGAGACACTCTTCCAGCAGCAGAAGAAAGGCAGCTGTCAAGTTCGAGAAGCAAGAGTAGCAACTGGGTTGTCACTATAAGGGGGTGATCTGTTAAAAAAATAATTTCCGTTTTCCAGGGACTATGGTATCCTTTTTTTTTTTTTTTTGAGACCGAGTCTCACTCTGTTGCCCTGGCTAGAGTGCCGTGGCATCAACCTAACTCACAGCAACCTCAAACTCTTGGGCTCAAGCAATCCTTCTGCCTCAGCCTCCCGAGTAGCTGGGACTACAGGCATGTGCCACCATGCCCAGCTAATTTTTCTATATATATTTTTAGCTGTCCATGTAATTTCTTTCTATTTTTAGTAGAGACAGGGTCTCGCTCTTGCTCTGGCTGGTCTTGAACTCCTGAGCTCAAACGATCCACCCGCCTCGGCCTCCCAGAGTACTAGGATTACAAGCTGAGCCATTGCACCCGGCCTATGGTATCCTTTTATTTATCATGTGATTTCACTTTTTTCCCCAAAGTTATACTTTCTTTAATTTAGCCTCCTTCTTTCTGGTGTACTTCTGTAGCATTGCGAGTTAGCACTGTGGACAGTTAAATAACGGGGAGTAAAGGAACCTGCAGTCCTGCCGAGGTTGTGGCATCAACACTGTATCCAGAAGGACAGTAATCTGGAAGCAAGGGCAGCCCGGAGGGGCACACAGAGTCCTAAGGGGATGGCTCAGGAGGGGATGCAAGACAAGACTGCACTTGCCAAACGCACTAGCGAGAGGCCACTCCTGAAGCAGGGAAGGCTTTAAAAACGAAGCCTTTTCAAACTTCATGAATATCTTCTTCTTTAATGTAATGTTAACTTCGGAATGCTATGATGTGCATATGTAACAACATCAACAATAATAATTGATTGCATTAATTGGGTGCTTGATATTTCTATACTTTGTGCTATACTTGAATTATGGAATTTTAGAAAGATTATGTAACTCTGTCATACGCAGAAATCTAATAAATGAAGGATCTAGTATTCTTACCTGACTTTAGATCCTACATTTTTATGCACTGTGAATAAGTGGAATCCATTGAGTACCAGTATGTAGAATAAATCACACAGCCTGTATCTCAGCCCCAGCGATATACACCATTACTTCCCAAAGTGACCTACCACACTGGAATTCTGTATCTCCATGAAGTAGAGGGAGTGTTTTCTGGAAGCAAGGTGAGCCAGGCATTCTGCTTTCTGTCTCTGTAAGCAATAAGAGCTCTTCTCTTCCAGTTAAAAATATTAATCAAGTCAAGGCCATCTATGATAATAATACATAGGTGGGCACATGAGGCATGGAAAATATAATGAATACCTGCTGTACCATGACAGCAACAATGACCGTCTACTGGTTTTTGTCCTAGACAGCTCAAGGAATAGTATCTCTAAAAAGATGTTTCAAAGATACTTTCATAAATTGTTTTATGAAAATATGAAGATAAGAAATGTATATTAAAATGTTTGTGACAGGAACATTTCTTTTCTAACCTCCTGCCCCTAAGTGTGTTCACATGACACATCTTTGAATAAATACTTAGTCTGGAAGCTATTCTGGAAAGTAGGGGTTCTGGTACACTTGGTAATTGTAGCTACAGTTGTCTCTTCTTTTCCTGGAATGTAAAACAATATATCGTCATCTCAGAAGTCATTTTGAAAGCTTTAATGATATAAACACTCGTTTTTCTAGGCAATATTCCTATTGTTGAATGCTAGTCATAATTTTCATAATGATAAAAGTGACATCTAGCTGTTGAGCAGATACTAATGTCTTATAACTTCGAGAACAAATCTATTAATTAAAAACATTCCCTTGGAAAATGTTTTTCTTCTTCTCATCATTAAAATAAAATAACTAATATTTAATTAATGATTATTCCCAGAGCTACTTCCAGATAATGATTATATTGAGTTTTAATTGGCTGATCTATACAAACTTGGCAAAGTGTAAGTATAAAACTCATTTTTTAAAATGTCCATCAAGGCCGGGCGCAGTGGCTCACGCCTGTAATCCTAGCACTCTGGGAGGCCGAGGCGGGTGGATCGCTCGAGGCCAGGAGTTCGAGACCAGCCTGAGCAGGAGCGAGACTCTGTCTCTACTAAAAATAGAAAGAAATTAGCTGGCCAACTAAAAATATATATAGAAAAAATTAGCCGGGCATGGTGGCGCATGCCTGTAGTCCCAGCTACTCGGGAGGCTGAGGCAGAAGGATCGCTTAAGCCCAGGAGTTTGAGGTTGCTGTGAGCTAGGCTGACGCCACAGCACTCACTCTAGCCCAGGCAACAGAGCGAGACTCTGTCTAAATAAATAAATAAATAAAATGTTCATCAAAAATTGAAACATTCCTCTCAGCTTACAGAACAATTGTTACAAATAGGAGAGATGGGACATTACTCTAACGGCTTGGTAATGTAAATTATACCCTCACTCTGCTGCTGTCTTTTGAAGGAAAGATGCTAACAAAAGTTTTCTGCCCCGTTCTTATTTGTGAAAAAGTGTTTATTTACAGGGAGATTAAAGTTTTTATGCCTTTAGTTATACTAAAAGGCATGTCTTTATGAATATAGAAACACTTTACTAAATATGCTTCAAAATAGTTTTGTTAATCTTTGCTATTTTGTTCAAGATATGGTATTTTCTCCCAAAGAAACAAAGTGGGTGATTATGCTAAGTAGAACTCTTCTCCAATTTACTTCTATGCCCATTACTGGAGTCTGTGACATGAGCTCAGTTTGAACTGGGAAGCTAGTTTGTGTGGGTCCTTGATTCTGTTGTGAACACATACCAAGGAAACATACTTCCAAGGACACATGAAATAATTTGAGTGTGGATTTTGGCTTCTTAAGCAAAATGCTTTTGATTTTGTTGACTTGTATATCATCTTCAGAATTGACCTCCTAATGAATTTTGAGCCCTCTCATCCCTTTGAAAAGTGTCCTCAACTCCATGGAGTTGTTGAATTTTGCAACACTTCTGGAAAAAAATAAAGTTTTAATTATTTGACAAAACATTCCTTGAAATCTCTTTCCCTGTTTAGAAAATATTTTTTGTCATCTGTGGTTTGACAATCCTTAAATAAATAAATTTGTTTGTTTGTTTTGTTTTCTTGGTAGAGAAACCAGTAACTGAGATGTGAGAAAGTAGAACTGACTTTGTAACTATAAGATAGAACCAATCAATGGTTTTCAACTATGCCAGGCCCAGTGCCCCTTTTATAAAAGATATTTTGCAACATCTCCTTTACTATCCTTAAATGATAACACATAATTTTGCAAACCAACAGATAAAACATCTTAAATATAAATGAGCAATAAAATGAAAGTGATTTATAATAATGTATATTTCAATATGTAAACAATCTGGGATGACTGTATTAAAAGATATAACAGAGAAGTAATATGATTGCACTTACACAGACTTACTACAAATACAATAACTACAAGTACAGATTGATATGCATGTATTAGTGATTCAACTACCCAAAACGTTGTTCTCTATGATGCATTCACATGAAATGATGACATTTCTTTTTAAAATTCTCAAGAAAACAAAGTAAAATAATTACCTTAATTTGCATAGTAGTAGCATTCCTGGAAAACTTGGCATGATTAAAATTGTGTAAAAAGTATTTCATTTGTCTTTGTCATAAGATGTGTTCTATGCTTAGATAATTCGAAATGAGGTATTCACCTATGTTAATGTCAAGTGCATTATTCTCAGGTTCTGTGGGATGTGGGACAGTTCTTTTATTTTGCCGGACTGTTCAATGCATTGTGTGCCTGGCTTGTGCCCACAAAATTCAAAGCACCTTCCAATCATCAACAGCCAAAAATGCCATTTCCACCCCCACGGCATTTCAGAACTCCCTTATGGTTAGGGGACAGTACCTACCTGTTGAAAGTCACTGGTCACAGGAAACACCAGTGGGCTCAGTAGCTGTGAAGGGGACTCCAGCCTACCTGTGTGATTGCACACTCTCTGTGCCATCGTGACTCTGTCATTACTTCAACCTTTACATTGTCAGTATCCTATGTGCTTTTTTAACATTAAGAATAATAATTGGAAGACTGGCAACAATCTTTTGTTTCTGCCATTTTCACCGCATCAAGATCTCCAAGGATGAGCAAACTTTATGCAATGGGTACATCTGTGGAGCTTAACAAGTTAACGTCTTTCCATGAGTGCTTAAACCTCCAGGAGAAGATTAAGTCCTAGAATTGGAGCTGGGGAGGATAAGCTCAGTGGTTCTCATTTCTATCCACCAGGGTGAATAAACGGGGAGAACTGGCTGGGGGATCCAGGTCAGAGCCATAAGCCAGGAACCAAAGAGATCAGATATAAATGCCAGATCCAAAGTAGCAAAAGCTAGTTTTTAAAAAAATGAAACTGAAGCCAAGAATCAGGATAAAAAGATGAACTGGATAAAGTGGGAGATCAGGAACAAATGAGGAGGGGTCAAACAGCTTTTGGTAATTTTAGCTTGTCTTTTTGGGACAGCAGGTATGTATCTTACACTTGGGGCAGATCATATTAAAGAAATGGAATTGAAATAGAAGCTTTTTAAGTCACTGGCATGTAGGTGGTTTTATATAGGTGTGACATATAAAATCAGGTTTATTGACCATATATTTCAACAAATTGCTAAATAATTATTTGCACATGTGACCTCTGCATTTTAATTGAAAATAGTCATATTGTTTTATTCTACTAGATGGTGGAGCTGCTCGAAGGCAGTGTTGATTCATAGTCATTATTCTCTCTTTCTCTCTCCCCCTCCCCAATAGAGAGAGGAGAAGAGAGAAAGAGAGAAGGAGAGAACTACACAAGCTTTCTCATGTTTCCCTCCTTTTGGTGATGGGGTGAGAAAAAGGGAGTTCTGTTCAAAAGGCAGTTACGTTCTTGGTTGCATTGAGTGATGACTGACCTCTCCTTGGTTGGCTGTAACTGCTGCTCCAACATGTTGACATAGATTCCCTACAGACATGTGGTAAATCCAACAGTTCATTCACTACCATCTCACCACAGGGTGCTTATACTCAATCAGTTCAGCTCTCACAGGTACCAAGACTCTTGGAAGACTCTTACCACCTCCTCCTGAGGTATCCACCTCTTTGCCTCATGCTGTGGTGGTGACCCTCAGCAAGGCTGTAGGTCCCAATCACACCACCCTCTGCAGCCCCCAGAGCCGATAACCTATAGGTCTCATATTCTACATATCTTGAGAAAAATAGAAGTTTGGTGGATAAAGGTGGAGGTGTGGTGGTACTTATCTGGGGTTCTGCCAAAATGGTGCCTCTCAACAAGCCCTTCAGACAAGTATTGGTCCTGGTAGCTGTAAGTTCTCTGATCTTCGGTATGGGTCATGTGTGACTGGCATGAACATTAGCAGTCAGTTCCTGGACAACCAGATCCCCCATGTGGCATCTGACACCACCCTGTTTATACATATATGTCAAAGTAACATTCCTTTGGGGTGTAAGGAATATCAGTGAGCTTTAAGAAACATTTCTTCATGTTATTGAAATCTCATTAATAGCTTGTTTGTGAGCTGATTCATTTAATTAACTGCAGATTTCCAGGATGGTTTTTTGTAGCTTATAGGTATAAATACATGAAAATTCCCTAAAGTGCTATAAATAAATTCATGTTTATCATCGCCGCATGATCTTTAATGTCAATGGGATATCTAACAAAGGTCTTATAGATGACACATAAAAATTAGTAAAGATTAGAAAATGAGACGTAGAAAAAAGAGTAAAGGATAATTAAGGAAAACTGAGAACTTCCTTGATGATCATCTTCAAGAATAAAATGAAGAGAATGTTGTTGAATTATCATTCTTCATAAGGAATCAAAAGAATTAATAAAGTATTAATAGCAGTGCTTGAATAGGTCAGAAATTCCAGCCAGTTGGAAAGTATTAAGGATTATTATATTGGAAATATAGGTCTGGAATTGTTTTCTATGGATTAAAACAAGATAATTTCCTCATTTGTTTACTGTGATCTGGGACAGATTAACTAAAGCACGTGGACAAATTTGAGAGCTTTAATAAAGTTCAGTGAACTGCTGTTAAACGGTAGAGCACCTCTGTCATTCTTAGAACGGCCTCTAGAGGTCAGGGTTGAGGCATGGTGCACAGCAAAGCTTCCTCACCCACTGGCTAGCCGGTGGAAAGAGGGCATACACTGATACTTTTGGTTTTCCATCTGGTATCATTCATAAACTCTAAGTTTTTTTACTCATAAATTATAATTCAACTAACAAGCTAATGTGCAACATTCTCTGCTGTTGGATATTTGAATATATATTTAATTTATGCATTTAAGTAAGAGTCCATGTTAATTTCTTTTCAAAACGAAGTTAGGGCTCTAAAAACATTTTAAAAAGTCAGTTTAGACTTTGAAATGTGAAAGGATTTGTAAAATAATATGTCTTAAGAGTGAAAGTACCTCAAATTTAATAGGATAATTTACAGTTTTCTCACGTCCCTAAAATTTAGGGCTGCAATCATTCCCTTAATTCAAAAACATTTGAAAGCTCTCCAAATAATGTTAAAATCATTTGGAACAAGACAGAATAATTTACCATTATTATTGTACTTTAGAGGTTTATCAGCCCCAGTTCAGAGACTGGCAGGCAGCCAAAAGACATCCTCCCCACAGTTCCGCCTGAACAGCCTGAGTCCAGAACTCAGTGCCTGTCAAAAGCATCTATCTTCCAGGAAAGGGGAAGTAGAGGAGGCTTCATCTAAACTTCTCTTTATACATTTTTGAAGCTACAACCTTTCCTATTTTCTGGTTATTTTATGCTTTCTTACCTTTCAAATTTTTTTAAACAATGCTCCCAGATATCCTTGAATATTTGGGGAAAATATGAAAGGTAAGTGAAGTTGCTATATTTAATTACATATCTTAAGCTGTTTCCAAATATTATGCAGTAAGAAAGAATATGCCCTGGTAATTCTGGGCATGCCCAGACTTTTTCTACCCTTGAAAGTTCCTTCCCCATCCCTACCTTTGCCCCCAAACTTCAGGCTTTAAGACTCAGCTCCGGCGTCATTTCTGTCTGTGAAGCTTTCTCAAATGCCATCATGTGACGTTCATGTCTTGCAGGATTCTCCCAAGGTACCTTGTGTGTACTTCTATTAAAACTCACTCAGTGCCATGTTTATTAAGTTCTTCCATGTTTCTAGAATTTACAATTGCAACCAGGAAGGAAGTAAAGGATATTCAAAACATTTAAAAACCAGTAGGGCACAGGTATTGACCAATCAGAATGGAACCAGCTTTCAATAACACTGGTATGTTTGGGCTAAATAAGAATCCTTTGGATTAGCTTATGATCTCTAAGGGAGGGACTCTTGTCCCATTTGACTTTGTATTCTTAGCCCCTAACACAGTACTTGGCATATAGTTAATCAAAAAATGTTTTGTGAATGAGATAACAAGAAAAGTTATGCATTAATTCCAGGGAGGGCTTGAAATCTTAGTAGTGACTTCAGGACTGCCTAGTACCATTAAACCTTAGACATTAGTTTACCCTGAAATAAATATGTTCTTCTTTATATTAGATGATTTTACTGACATCCTCCTATGATCTATGTGCTGAGTTGTCCCCGCAAGCAAATTGCCCTGAGCTATCTGCTCACTCTCACACTTTCATACTGTATTTTTGATAACTAGAATGGGTTAATTAAATTGCTTTTATGGAAGCTGAGATAGTGAACAAATCATTTCCTAAATGAAACTAAAAGTCTATGATGCCATTTTGTACTTAATTTACTTAAAAGATATTAAAAGAAAAATTTTGAAGGCTGTTATTCTTCCTATGTTATTTTCACATATGGTGGGCCACATACTAGGTGAGTCATTCTTAACTAAATGTTTATCTATTGTGGAAAAAAGCTTCTTTGAATACAATTTGGGACAGTTTAAAATGAAAAAAACAATGTTCAATTTGCCTCAGGATAGCAATTCTTTAGAAACTTTTTTTTTTTAACTTAAAAGTAAAGATAGAGTACCTGTCAATCTGGTGTCCAGCTATCTTTCCTGTAGGCGATTTCTTTATCTTGTTAGCTGGGAGGGCTTAGTTCATTTCTACTTTTTTCTAACAGTTGAAACTTTCTGCTCAGCAGAGTGGTGGCTTCTCATCTCCTACTCCAAGCAGATAGCTGCATGTATCCCTGAAACATGTCAAACTGAACAGATTCAACTGCTCATATTAGACTGATTTGGGGGAATAAAGTTTGGGGCCAAGACTATAAGGTTAATTAGACCTACATAAAACAATTATTTACCTCTGGTCAATATAGTGCTTCTAAGTGATGGAGCTACAGTGAGGACTGAAAGGCGTGAGTTTTGTCCCTCAGTGAAAATTAAAATGGAATAAGGGTGGGGCTATAGAAAGTTCTAGACAGACAGTTAGACAATTTCAGCTTACTCCTAGGAGTGATGAAAGGCAAATCCTGAAACCTCTGGCAAAAGTTTTTCTCATTGGAAGTATTAAGCACTTGGCTTAGCTAACTACTAAAATAGTTATTAATTAATTATAATTAAAATAAGTTAAAAATAGTTAAGTTATACAGTTAACTAAATATAGTTAAAAATAGTTATTATTGTGGCTCCAAAATTCTATAATTTTTAAAAAGGCAACTAGCCCTAGGTTTTGGTAGTTGTACGTCAGCGGGTTACAAATTGAGCATGTTCTGCTTACCCAGCAGGCACAGCCTGGCCTTTGCTGCCCCGAATGTCCCCAATGTTTGTGTTGTGACAGTTGGTATCTCTTTGTCCTACAGAGAATCAATCCTTATTGTCCCAGTCATGAGAGCCCCATAATGTTTTTGGAGTTACTCTCATCTATTGATTTCAGTCCATTTTCACTTCCAACATGAGGGCTAGCATATATTATTCAAATTAAGTGAGCTACAAATTTACTTTCTTAAAACATCAATGTAAATGTGTGGGTAGTTTATCCTTTCTAAAGTGAGACCAAGATAATAGAAATTATTCCTAAATATGCATGTAAAAAGGATGACAGTAATGATGATTAGTTTTAAAAACTGACATTTACTGAAGTAATGAGGAAACAGCTGCTTTTCAGAGCCTGAGTCTCAAAGAGTGTCTGCTTCTGGATGGGGTCATCACTTCCCATGCGCAGATGCAGAAACCCGATTTTCTCATTTTAGTCAGGGTAAGTAAATTCTTGGAGACCAAGTCACCCTGAAGGAATTTAGTTATATATTTAAGAATGCCAATTTTTATAACAAAAAATAACTAAGAAATCAACTAGAATCTCACCTGAGATGGTCCATAAATTGTGTTTCCTGTATGAAAGTTTCTTTACAAAATCAAGCCAATATTAGAAGACCACTTATGGACCATTCATTATGGTAACCATAATGCTATAAAGCAGGGAGCCACATAGTCTCCTGGGACAATTAAAATAATGGTTATCATCCATCTAAGCTATCGGACTTTATTTCTAGATGAATATTAATCAGCCCTTTAGTGATGGAAACACACAGGTTAATTTTTACTATTGCATCTATGGATATTTGGAATATTTAGAATGACTTAGTTACCATAAACTTTAGTCCTATGATATTGTACTTTCTCATAAAAGATGTAATATTTTCTAAGATTATAGTTCTCCCAATCAATTATATTTCAAAATGCTTTATTTATTTTACAAGACACCAGAAGTTGCCTGTTAAGATTTAGGAAATAGAGTTGTCTGAGCAACCTATTTACAAATCTTTTCCTTGGAGGGTTATTTCTTAAGGAGATGTCAAATCCAATTATATTTATGCTGATTATAGTTAGTTCTTATTCCTTACCAGTGTTCATAACTGTACCTAATTTTAGATCTGAAACCCTTATGCAAATTTATAGAGGTGAATTGAGATTGATTATACAAGCAAAGAGCTTAACAACTACATATTGGGGCCCAAGTGTTAAAATTTTGATATATGCAATTTAAATGGCAACCCTAGTTTAGTCTTCTATTTTTTCACTTTCTCCCTTAGATAGGATTTACTTGTAAGACTTCATTTGTCCGTTTTATATGAGTGCAGGTACACTGGGACCTCCAATACATAGAACTCTGTTTTCAATATTCACTAAGGATAGGTAATTATAAAATACAGTGAAAATTTGAAGAGAAAGCCAAAGTAAATTTCTTTTTAACTGGGCAAATTGAGTCATAGGCAATATGTTGAAACACTTGAAGTATCTGTAATGAATTGTTTTTAACCTAATAGGCACAGTTGCTCAGGTCTCCTTTTTTTAACATAAGCAAACAAACAAAAAGAAATGTGAACAATTAGAATTAGTTGCCTGGTTAAAATAGTGATTGTATTCATCATCTTTTAACTTAAACTAAAATTAATAAAAATTTTTCTAAGATAGGTTTAGGAGCCATTGTCCTACAATATGGTCTGAGTAAGAACATACAATTAACACTCCTTTGGAAGTTTTTGTGATCTTAAAAAAACTACATAGCTATAGCTAACCTTGATGTCTAATATTGCCACTAACAGCAACTTCCTATAACCATTAAAGCATAATTTTTTTCTGGGACGGTAAGCACTTAAGTTTGAATTTTCCCAGGAGAGAGCAGAGTACTAAGAATGGAGAAATAGGACTGGTAAGTTTTGGAAGGAAAGAAAAGAAAACAAAAGATGTTGAGCATAAATTGTCCCTCAAAGTTAAAGGAGGGCTTAGGCAGCTGGAAACCCTAGGTGGGCAATAGGACATGAGATGTGAAAGTACTAAAAAAAGAGAAAAAGGAATGGAGTAGTATTTTCACACCTACATACATATGCATATCTTTATGCATGGGTAAAGTTGACTCCCACTTGTGTGATTTAATATGTAGAACCTCTAAAAGTCCTCTTGACCAAAAATATCTCTTCCAACTTTCCTCTGGGGTTGCCTGATATTCTCATTATATTGATTTTTGGGGAATGAAAGCAAGGATGGTCCTGCTCTTGACTTCTAGCCACTCAGCAAGCATTTTGTTACAAGGATCGTATTTTATTTCTTTGAATCCCCACATAGTGCATAACACAATGGTATGTACAGGTACCTGGTGAGCTTAAATGTGAGGGAAAAGGGGGCATCTTCAATTTCCACCTGCTGAGACCTCAGCTCACACTCGTGTATCCTAGGGGCCCTCAGTAGAGAAAAGCAAAGCCTCAGTAGAGGAGCACCAAAAGGATCGGGGTGGGAACCCTGAGCCACCTCGCCAGCTCCCAATTTTCTTGTTAAAATGTTAATCATAAAGGTGTTTTGTGGATCAGGTACCATATGAGGATCTTACACTGTCTTTCTGAAGGTAGCCTACCGGGAAAAGTTGGGATGTAGAGGCAGGAGACTTAGAATCGATTCCCGGCTCTGCAATTAACCAGCCATGGGATTTTGCACAAGTAACCTATTGGCTTCAGGTCTTGAACTGTAAAATTTGATCCAACAGCACTGCACCCTGGCTTCGTGGAACCCCATTGCCTCTCTAGCTACCTAGCGATTATGTCTGGTCCAGTTGACACCAATGTCCAACTGTTTCACTGCTCCTCACACTGCTGTCATCCCCTCCCCACCTGTTCATGTGGGTCACGGATTAACACAGCAAAGGTTATTGCTTAAAGCTGGAAAACAGTTTATTTCTTTTAATAAAAGAAAAATCCTCACTACATTCTGATTTTTTCTTTCAAGTAACATAAAGGTAAACACCAATTCAGACCATAGACAAATTCCAAATTAATATAGCCTGATTTAAAATCTTATTCTGCATCCTTGGATGACATTTGTAAATCTAGTTCCGTATGACTTTTCACAATTGAGATCAGTTGATACACATCGGAGTACAATTTTCAAGGTTAAAATTTGCAGAATTATAATAGGGCAGAAGGTTGTCATTGCTGATTTTCTGATTAAACAGGAGCTATATTTTCTTGGTTGTAGAATGAAAAGTGGAGAAAAGTGGTGGGCTATTTATTTTTTTCCATGATCTAATCTCTGCATGTTGCATATTATTGCTTTTTGTAGTGTTCTTCTTGCTTCTGGTATTTTAAGCTATCTTTTTACATTTCAATTGATGTTATATATTGAACAGATGTCTTAAACTGAGCATGGTGTTCAGAGAAACCTAAAAAGAATTAGTTTTAAAAATCATTATTTTTTACTTTTCCTAAACTTGGTAAAATGCTTTCTCTATTTTTTTCATTTCCACAGTAATGTTGGTGATTTCATCTTTTGAAGTCGATATGTTGCCTCATATCTATATTAAATTCACAGGAGCAAGGCCCTGAGTACATTTGTCAGATGTCCAATTTGGCGAGAGCTGAGTTAACGAGTAACATTTGTTATTAATTACATCAATAAAAACATCATAATCTTACAACTCTGGTTTGAGCCTAATAGAGTAGGAGGTTTGAGGGATTAATATTCACAAGCAATTAATGCACCACTCTTTAGAAAAAATGCTAAAAATATTTTAATAGCCTCTTTGCAACCTAACCAGACTTCAGTCAAATCAAACCATCTCTGGCTAGAAAAAAATGTAATTGGTTCCTCAAAATTAAATCCAAGTAACTTGTCTCTGCAGAAGGTCAAGCAATATATTCTCACCAAAGAAAATTGTTCCTCATTTAATGCATCAGTTATTAAAAAGGTGTTCTATTTTCCTGTTTGGGTTATGTCTGTTTTTTTTTTTTATGCCTGCATATTAAAGTAACTGTATTGCCAACATGCAAATGATGTGCTAACTGAACATTGCTAGGATGAGAGTGATGATGAAAGGGCCAGAGTGGCCTATCAGCTACATTATTATGCCTGAGCAATGGAAAATCACTGAGCTTCCAGAACCTTCCTCTATTTTATGCTTACATGACTCATAGAAACAACTAAAATTTAAAATGTGGTAGATCATTTTCTTCTTTTAAAAGAAGACATTCAAATCATTTTATAGGATCTTAAATTTCTGTACCTCCTTTTTGGTAAAAAATTCAAATACAACAGATTTTTTCAAAGAAATGTTGAGAGAGAGAGAAAGAACACAGCAGGAAGAAAAGACTAGAGAACTATATCCTTCTTTGCCATAACAGGGAATGGAGCAAATGGTCATTGAAAACATCTTGCCAAATGGTGCCAGACACTTTGCATGTTTTATCGCATTTAATCCATTTTATCTTCAACATAGAGCTGATGAAATGAAGGCTCATCTTCCAAACAACTTGTCCAAGATCATAAGGTGCTGGTGGTGAGCCCCATATCTTACTGCCTTATGCTAGCCAAAGACATGCAGTATCTAACTTTTGGTAAGAAAAATTCATTTCAGTTTTATTAAAATGATTCAATATGTCATTATTACTTTCTAATCTAATCAAAAAGTCTATCAGCTTTCAAACATAATGAAGATGAAGGAGATAGATATTGCAGTTATTTGGTAAATATATATTTACCAAAGTCACCAGCAACTAGCAACAGTGGGAAGTCATTGTATCTCCAGGTTCCACGGCAATGAATGCCTGGAACTCAGGTGTGCCAGCTGACAGGTGCTGCCGCCCTTCCCCACACTCATTACAACCAGGTGAGCAGCTTGAGCCCAGAAGTACTCAAGCGGCCGTTTCTCTCTGGTGGGCGTGAGCTCCAGGCAGAGGTCCCCACAGATAGCGGGGCCCAACATCTTCCTCTGAGAACTGGTAGTGGAACAGGGTTGCACAATTTTGGAACTCCCTGCGCCTGCTGGTGTTTCATAGAGATGCACGCTAGTAAGTCAAACACACAGAAGGGGTTTTGGGGGGTGGTTTGAGAGCTGGACTTGGGAGCACCGGTACACATGGATTGAACTGATGGGAGTGTGCTATGGGGGTCCAAGGGGTGGTGATTTGGGGGAGTGCCCGCCCCTCCCCGCAGAAAAACTGCGCTACTGAATAAGGGCAGAAAGATCCCAGCCCTCGGCCTTAGCCCTCGAGCATTTTGGTCCCTCCCCCACGAATAGCCTCCCAGTTTGGAGAGCTTGTCCCAACCCTCACACCAGCGTCCCCCCCTAGTGGCTGGAAAAGCAACTTGTGAGCCCTGCAGAGGCTTTGCAGTCTTTCAGGCTCTCACAACCTATCCATGAACTGCCTTGCTCCTCTCTCCACCTCAGTGATGGAAGAGATCTAGCAACCCCCTGAGAGCTACGGGCTGTCTCCTAAAGCTCGGGGCACTCAAGTACTCCACCTGAGGGACCAGAGTCTGCCTTGGACACAAAAGGACATCTCAGCAGCTGGCTCTTTCATGCAAACATAAACCAGTAACAGGGAGAACAAGTTGTATAGCTCCTCTTAGCACCACCCAACTCAAGCTATCAGGGCGTGGCTGATTCATACTCACAAGTCCAACCCCCCATATTGGAGATTAAGCTGGGGGACCCAACACAATTCACACTGCTGGGAAGAAGTGAAGACAGCAGGACAGAGGCAAACGGACAGGATCATCAAACCTGCTTGAACAGCCCTTAGGCAACTCAGGACGAGCACTCTTCTCCCTGGCACAGTCAGGGATTGATCTTTGGGGACCCAAGGTCAGGCCCGCAAGCCAGGCCCGGTATTACGCTTAAGCTTTCTATTTTCATTAATTTGAAGTCTTGGTTAGGACAATGGCTTGCATTTATGTAGCACTTCATCCTTACATCCACCAACTTATTTGATCCCTATAAAAACCTTACAAGGCCAGGTTTGGTACTGGTTTCGGATAAATCTCGTCAAGTTTAGAAAACCTAAATCTAGTCAAGTTTATCAGTCTCCATAAGGCTCATTTTTCTTATTTTGAGGTGAAGTTGAGTAACGAATGAAGTATAAGTAATGCATAGCTCATAGGATAATAGTGAGGATTAAATGAGATGATGCATATAAATGCTTTGTACAATATTTGAAATAGTAAATGCTCAATAAATCTGAACTGATTGTTATTTTACAAGGGAAGAATAACATATATACCCAGTAGAAGAAAAGTTATCATATTATAAAACAGGGGATTTACTTATATCAATTGATTCCAAAAGCATTTCCTAGCCATTATCTCATGCTGTCCCCCTAAATATATGTTTTCTAGGTAATATCTTCATTAGGCCCCAGTGATTCACAGATTAGATGTTTCAAACATAGATATTTTTGAAAGTGAGTGTGGACTAGAGTATCATGGGGAAGGAGAGATTGACTATCAGCAGTGGTGAGGAAGGAAATAGAACAAGAGGAGACTTAACAAGGGAGCCTGGAGCAGCTGGGAGGCAGGTGAAAGGAACAGGGAACAACAAGAGGAAATGTTGTTTTGATGGGACACAATGTGGCTGAAGACATACCACTCGTGTCATCATGCAGATTTTATTGGCCTTAATCATATGTCATTTAAAGCAATATTTGAATAGCCAGACAAAATATTGTACTTGAAAGGAAGGACCACTGGAACAGAGAAGAGTCATTTTTTTAAACCTGGTATGCAGAGGGTTAATTTAATTCACCCATAGGGGAAAGAGAGAAAGTGGAGTTCTGTAGATACATTTTTCAAACAGAAGTACCTGTGATTGAACAGAGTAGATGTTTCTCTGAGAACAGTCCAGACCTGGAAACCGAGCTATCTCTATGGCAGTTGTGCCTGAGACCTGCTGTTGTTTTCACGTTTTGATGTCTTTGTTCAAACCATATGGTGTAGGAAAAGTGCGTATTTGTAAATAATAGACTGTGAGTCTAGAATCCTTCTGTGCATCTGACTTGTTTTTGTGTCAGATTAATCTCTCTTTTGGAATAGGAGATGGGTTTGAATTGAGAAAACTTTGAACCTTAGAGAACCCGTAACAATTTTTCACTGGGTTTGCATATTTGACATGGTCCCAAACTTCAATATGACAAATAACTGTACAATTGAGAACTTTTTTATTTTTATTTTGCAATGTTTTATTTTTAATAGTTGAAGGGATGTCTAAAGTGAGCATTACCATTCATGATTCCTTTGTCCTTTTTTTAAAAAAAATTGATTTTTAATTATTATGGGTACATCATAGTTCTATATTTTTTAAGGTACATATGATATTTTGATACAGGCATACGATGTGAATTAATCAAATCAGGGTAATTGGGGCATCCATCGCCTCGAGAATTTATCATTTCTTTGCATTAGGAACATTCCAATTCCACTCTTTTAGTTATTTTAAAGTATACCCTAACTTATTGTTGATCATGGTCACTTTGTTGTGCTATCGAATATCGTTCACTCTATCTAACTATCTAACTATATTTTTGCACCCACTAACCGTCCCCACTTTATGTCCCCCTCCCTGCTACGCTTCCCAGCCTCTGGTAATCGTCATTCTACTCTGTCTCCATAAGACCAATTGTTTTAATATTTAGCTCCCACATATGAGTGAGGACATGCGAGATTTGTCTTTCTGTGCTTGGCTTACTTCCTTTATCCTTTTTAAACTTCTCCTTTGAGAAGATTATTCAATGAATTTTTAATTTAATTTTTTGATTACTTCAGATACCTTGGCTCTGGGTAACTTTTGAAGATGTTAGAACAGGCAACTCCATGACTTTTGAAGGACAAAGGGGATGCTGGACAGGGTGAGAGCTAGGTCAGGCTTTCTACCTTCGTAGGCACTGCAAACTTTCGTTGGACTGCTGAGTGGTTAAAGCTGGCTTTGACCTTCATGAACTTGCTGTTGATCCTTGATCCTCCAGCATGTTAGAGCTAGAATCATCTAGTTCAGTCCACTCCCATTTTACAGATGAGGAAACTGAGACCCATAGAAGAAAGGCCACTTGTTCAATGCTATATAGTTTGTACAAATGTTAGGTCTTTGTATACTTAGTAAAATATTTTATCCACTATGTATATTACCAAAAAAAAAAAAATCCTCATAGCTCACACTTCCAAGTGCAAGTAATGGCTAGGTGTCTCTTCATGTTCCCCATCACCAGAGGCCTCCCACCATCTGGCTTGTTGATATCTGAAAGCCATTATTCTCATGCCATTTATATTTTGGTTTTGCTCCTTCGCTTACCTGCTAAAATCTTCCTTTCCTGTATGTTATTCCACAGGGGCCAACTGACTAATCTGATAAACTAATATGGTGATGGAAAAAGATGAAAACACCCAAATAGGAAAAGATTCCCTCTGTATGTTACCACTAGCAGAAATTTCTGAGCTGGTGGCTATTAGTTGCTTCTCTAAACATACTGTTTGGAGTGTAGCCACCTTAAATTGGACCCTGAGAAAACTACACTTTCCTTTCTTGTGCTTCAGGCTTTCTCCAAAGAGCTCAGCATTTGTTCCCTCCTTTGGTCTGGGTCCTACATTGGGTACTGCCCCTACTTCTGCTTTCTTAGGGGATTTTAGTCATAAAGTGTTTGAATGAACTAATGCCTTTGTCTCTGAGACTCCAGAATCCGAGCATAATTATTATCCATACCTCTGTGTTACCTCTGAAGATTTCCACCACGGTTATCCTTCCCTCTGAGGTAAGACATTTGTTTTGATTTTTCTTTCAACCAGAAACAACCCAGCACATTGAAAGATTTGCTCGATCAGATTCAAAGGTAAATACCCTTTGATCCTTTCTGAAAGAGTTCAAGAGTTTACAGCCTGTTTTAACTGAGGTGAGAGGATATCTCACTGTGGTTTTTGATTTGTATTTCCCCACTGATTAGCCAGTTAAAATGGCTGTTATCAAAAAGACAGAAAATAACAAATGCTGGTAAGAATGTAGAAAAAGGGGAACACTCATACACTGTTGGTGGGAATATAAATTAGTACAGCCACTAAGGAAAAGGGTATGGAGGTTCCCAAAAACCCCAAAATAGAATTACCATATGATCCAGAAATCTCACTGCTTGGTTTATATCCAAAAGAGAAAAAATCAGTTTATTGAAGAGACATATCTGCACTCCCATGTTTTTTGCAGCACTATTCACAATAGCCACAAGTGTCCATGAACAGATGAATGGATAAAGAAAATGTGATATATGTATACACAATGGAATATTATTCATAAAAAAAATTAAATCCTATTTTTGCAGCAACATGGGTGGACCTAGAGGACATTACGTGAAGTAAGCCAGGCACAGGAAGACAAATATTGCACGCTCATACGTGAGAGCTAAAAGATTGATCTCACGGAGGTAGTGAGTAGAATGGTGGCTACCAGAGGCAGGGAAGGGTAGTGGGGAGAGGAGAATAAAAAGGGGTTGGTTAATGGGTACAAAAACATAGTTAGATAGAAAGAATAAGTTCCAGTGTTTGATAGTACAATATGGCAACTATAGTTAACAATAATTTATTGTATATTTCAAAATAGCTAGAAGAGAAGACCTGAAATGTTCCCAAGACAAAGAAATGATAAATGTTTGAGGTGATGGATATCGAAATAATCCAGATTTGATGATTACATATTGTATGCTCGTATCAAAATACCATATAGTTGTCCATAAATATGTACAGCTATTGTTGATCTATTAAAAGTAAAAATAAAATAATCTATAAAAAATGCTCACAGTATAATAAGGAAAATGACAACTGGCATGCATAACCAAGTACATAGTACCTTGTACTTAAGGAAAATACCCTATTATGGGACTTTATGAGGGACAGGTATAGCAAGATGGTTAAGAGCATGGATTCTGGGGCAAGAGAATCCTGGGTTCAATTTCCAGCTGAGCCCATCACTAGCAATGCGACTTTGGAAAAATTACTTAAACTCACAAGTGTCTCAGTTTTACCATCAATAAAATGGGGGATAAAAATAGTACATATTTCAGAATTGTAAAAATTAAATTACTAAATGCATATAAAGTTATAATAAGCATTGTGTATGCAATATTATAATACCATATATATATAATTTTGTGTTTAAAGAAGCATTTACTATGGCTATCTAATTTGTTCTGTGCTTCACTCTAATGATGCTGAAATTAATAAGGCGAGGTCTGTTGTGTTCAAGGTTCAGTGTTCTTCTGAGGAAAACAACACTTCATGCCTCCCTTGGTTGAATTTAACCATCTGAGTCATCACCACCTGTCTGTGCCTTGTTGACATTTTTTTTATGAGTATGAAAAAATCAAGTTGAGAATGGAATCTTCTTGCAAGTGATCCACACATCCCGTGTGAGCACAAGGGGCCCTGTTTCTGCTTAAACAACTTTACTCCTGAATCTTTTCAATACTCTTCTCCTGGTCTGCAATCATTCTCTGAGGTAGGCAGTTTAAAAAATTCATTTCTCTAAGTCCTAATGTTTAACTTGAATGTCCAGAAGTACATTTTCTTAGAAAGAGATAATTAACTTGATTTCATTTTCACATGACTGTCCTGTGGCAAGTTGAATTCCTGGAGTAAAAACATCTGCCATTTTCCTTCCAAAGGGCAAGCTATTAGGCACTCAGTTATGCTTTTTCCTCCACGTGTTCCTGCACAGTCAGAACCGCTACTGATGGCTGAGGAAAGGCTTTCTATTTGCGTGCCCCTTGGATGCCACAGAACACGTGTTAGCAAAGGATCTTTGGCAGAACTTCCTGCTAAGGGAAGGTTGGCCTCCCCTCAAGTGCATGAGCTCTGCAATAAGAGAGAAGTTTAAACAGCACAAAGGAATGAAGTGTAGATTTCAATCTTATGATTTAAGAATATCAAACCCAGAATCATTTAGTGGTAAGAATTTTGGGAGTAAACTATAAATATAGTAAAAGTCTGTTATAAGATATTTCCCTATATGAATGGGCTATGTTCTATTAAAATAAATTCCTGTTGTTCAAATTAGCCAAATGTTTCTCGAATCATGGGGAGCAAATAAAATTGATTTTATGTTTGAGGCTGTGAAAGGCTCAGCAGGACAGTAGAACTTGGACAAGTGACATAATTTCTCTGAGACTGTGCTCATTGCTATAACAGAGATAGCAGTAACTGTCATAGGGTGGTGTGTGTGTTAAATAAAAAATTTAAAATCTCTGACACATGGTAGGCACACCAAAAATTTTATTTATTATTACCTTATGTTCTTAAATCATAATAAAATTTTACTGTAATTGACTAAGATCTTACATAAATATATAAAGTTTATATTTACACAAAGCTTCTTAGTGTATAAATACAGTCAATATATATACTGTACATATATGACTCATAATCGATTTGCCAGAAATTTCTTTCCTAGCAATGGTAAATATTTATTAGAAGCCACAAAATGACAAAGACTATCATTCCTCTCAAAACTTTTAAATTTCGTAATTGTTAGCCAAATGTTTTTCAATTTGTTTGGATCACAATCTCAAAATGCATTCAAGGAAAAACAGTAGAAATTTATGTCTATTTGTGGAAAGACTACCAACCATTGCTCTCATTTTAAAAGAATGCCATTCGATATATGCCACATCTACACTCTGTGACACTTGTCATTGCCACCTAGAGGACCTCCCATGAAAGTAACCTTAACACCAGTGATGGCAAGAAGATGAGACGGGTTGGGGGCTGAGGGCCTGAGGGTAGCAGTGCAAATCTTTCAATGTTAGAACAAGGAAGATATTTTTAGAGAAGTAGCAATTGAAAGAGGAAGAGGAGAAGGGAAAAATACAAAAAGATTAATCAGAGCACAAAGGAAAGAGGAGGAATACTAATTGTCTATGATTCAAAGATATTATTTCACAGAATTCAGTGAACTCATTAGCAAATAGTTTTCCAACGGATGCTTCGTGTGGGGAGAAAGTTAAATATTGTCTCGCAGGAACTACTGCGTAGTACCAGTAAGATTTCCTTGATGATTTATTCCCAACTTTGCTAACATTGCTTGGCATGTCAGAAACTGCTCTCTCAGCAGCCATAAATTTTCTAAGAATTTCATTTCATTTTACGGAGAAAATAAAGTGTCCGTTCCAATAGCAATAAGAAAGAATAAATCCCATTTTAAGCACATATTTTTTTGCTCTGAGCTTATAATACAATTTTTACTAGCCTGTTTCTTTTTTTCTTGTGAATTAATTTTGAGTTGTTGCTTTAAGATATTCAGAGTAGGCACAGATCCAGAGAAAGAAAAACAAAAAGAATTACATGTCAGGGACAATTTATTTTCTTAAAATAATCCATTTTTGTATGCCATGGCTAATGTCCATCGATGCTTAGCAAATTGGTAGACTGGGGCTGTATTGACAATTCTGTCCTCAAACTAACGGTTTATAAGGACTGTTAGCTTTGTCCTTAGACTCCTGGCAGCTCAGGGCAAACTTTTATTTCTAAGCATCTGCTCACCACTTACTTCATAATTATCATTCTGGATACAGCCAAAGCTGGTAGCAGTAGTTTTAAATTACCACTTTGGACAAGCATATAAATGATGAAATCTCATTTATGACTGATGTCTCTGCTGAAAGGATGTTTTCTGGTGTTGTTTACATCTTTTCTCTGTAATTGATAAGTCAAAAAAATTTCTGTAATAACTAAGATAATGAATTTTCCTATTGTATTTTCTTTTTATTTGTTTCCTTTCCAACTTGGGGAACACATCAGTCTGGACCCCTGGAGGCTATTTTTCTCTTTTCTTGTTATCAATGGCACGGGCAGTCATACAAATTATGCTATGTATTGGAATATTCCTTATTTTATTAGAAATTAAAATGGTCTATAAAATGGGGTATTTTCTATAAGTACATGTTTAAATTCCAAGAACTGTGTTATACTGACAATAAAATTTCCATTACATTTCAAAGTTTAAAATGTAAATCTTCACAATGACAACTTTTCATCTGTTTGAGTGGTACTAAAGGGTTAGTGCTCAAAGGTGCCCTGGTTGAATCTGTGAATTAGGCAGATCTTCTTATTTGAAGAATTTGTGGGTTGGAAGAATGAACACCAAACATAATGACATTGACTGATGGCCTAAAGAGAGGCATGATGACTCACTCCATCATGGACACTTAAGGGAGACCACTCTTAGGAAGTGGTCCTCATGGCTGAAACTGTTGGCAAAGTCATAATCTCTAATGATGCTGCCACAAGCCATGTCATCTGGTAGAAACAGGATCCAGCCCAAGGCCAGCCTCTACCACCGCCAATCAACATCACGGGACACAGAATGCCGTGTCAATATGGAGGCAGAGACTGGAGTGGTGCACATACAAGCCAGGGATTTGCTGGCTATTATCAAAAGCCAGGGAAGAGGCATAGAGCAGATCCTCCCTCAGATTCCTCAGAAGGAATCATCCCTGTTGACACCTTGATTTTAGACCTCCAGCCTCCAGAACTGTGAGAGAATACATTTCTGACGTTTTAAGCCACTCAGTTGGTGGTCCATAACAAAGTTGCCTTTTTATAGCAACTCTAGGAAACTAATACAGGTTTTGATGTGGAACTATGTAAATATAGTACAATGAACATGCTTGTAAATATGCCTTTCCATATCTGTATTCTGAATTGTTCCTTTAGAATGTATTCCTATATTTGAGCTTACTGAGACCAAATTGATAAACATTTATAGCTCACATTCCATTTTGCCAAACTACTTTCCAAAAAGGTTATAGTAATTTATCCTGAAATCAGCATAGATAGAAATAAAGTACTGTTTTCCTCAATCAGAACCTTGCCAGCATTGGAAAGCAATAGTTTTGTTTGTTTTTTGTGTGTGTGTTTGTTTATAAACTAGCAGGAGTGTAAGTAGCAAACTCACAGCAAAGCATTGTGGGAATTACTATAAAGAATTGGATGGCCTGTAGAATGGCTAGAGAGAGAAAAATCTGGGGAAAATAGGGGAAAAAAATGACTCCAGAACGGAGTGTTATTTTGCCCTTTAGGTCCTTTGGGCATAAAATGTGTACTTGCATAGTTCCGCTACTATCACAGTTTAAGCCCTGCCCATCCAATAATTTGTAAGGTTTTTTTTCTTTCTATTTTAGTGAAAAGGATTTTTAGATACACCTTCCTCACTTAAAACTCATTCCTCCCATTTTCTCACTGGGTCTTAAGTAAAAAGCCAACTACTTTTCTATTTTGATAGGTTTGTATCCAGAGCAAGTACACAGTGCTCCTATTTCAACTCTATTTTGAGATATTTTTTCAAAAGAAGGTTTTCTATAAGAAAAATTTTGCCTACTGGAGTAAGTGATTTACCAGGCAGGCAAAAGAGCAAGGAAATTGCTCATATTAAATCTCAGAACATTCAAAGCTCTAGTGTGTCTTTGAAGTTTAGCTCTTAAAACTTTAGATAGTAGCCTTTTCTATTCAAACACCTGGAACCAAAAAAAAAAGAAAAAAAGAAAAGAAGAAAGGAAAAAAAACTATATAATCACATGATTTCTATTTCTAAGATTTAAATAGTAATATAATATACTTTGAAAAACCACGTTGGAAATTCATGTTTAGATGCTATCTTTATCTATGATTAAATATTCAAATTGTTGAGATATGCTCATTAAAAATCCTTATTTTACAATATTTATATGAATAGGTACCCCATACATACATCTATTTACACACATGCATGTGTGTGGATTTGTGTGTGTATATATATATTTCTCCAGAATTTTATTTTCATCACTATACATGATATACATAAAATATTTTAAATAAAATATATCAAGGAGACAGGATCAACATGCAGATTAGACTCTGTAAAACCAGCTAACAAACTAACAACCTTTACATAAAAGAAGACTACAACTATAGCAAAAAATCATCTATATCCTGACTAAGATATATATTACGGATTTCATTGCAAAAAATGGTCTTATGGAGGCCAATATTACTTTAAAAATCTATCTTTGAGATTTTAGGCTGGTTAATTGCAAAATGTTTTTCACTTCTTCACTAAAAGTCATAAGAGCTTTGATATAGGGTTTATCAAATATTTAGAACCAAAGGATATTAACATGAAAAGAGTAATTCTTGGAATAATTAGAGAATTTTTAACACAATATTAGAATACAAAAATGGCAATATTAACAAGGCATAATCATAGCAGTTTGTTCCTAATGATCCATGTTAAGAATGAATGAGGAAAGAATACACACTTAGCTTGGAAATAAATAATATCAAGGGCAAAGACATTGATATTTATTTCTTATTTCATTGATAATAAAACATAAATAGCCAATATTTTGCTTGTAAGTGGAAACGTTTTTATTTTTTAATTCTTAGCATGTTTCTTTTTTTTTAATTCAGGATATTATGGGGGTACAAACATTTTAGTTACATGAAATGCGTTTGCCTCGCTCAAGCCAGGGCTACAAGCGTGTCCTTCCCCCATGCAGTGTGCCCGTTTCCATTAGCTGTGGTTTAATCCTCCATCCCCTCTACCCCCTACCCCTCTTAGTGTGTTTCTTGGCTGTGCTTAAGCATAAATAAATGTCTTCAGAGCTAAGAAGAGAAAGGAACTGGATGCATGTTAACATTCTCAAAAATAAAAATATGAAAAGGTGCAAGGAACCCACAGTGTAAGTCAGAGAAAGTTATTAACAGAGAGAATATTAGAAAATAGGAGGTGAGCTAACAGGGTTGACATCAAAGAGAACAATGAAATATGTGAAATATGTCCTCGGATTCTTGACTCCATCTCCTGGGTATATACTCAAGCTTCCTCCACTGAATAACAAGAGCCCCTCCTTGCCAACTTTTTGTATAGTCCTTCCTTCCTAGTTGCTATCATCTCCTCAGAGCTCTCCAATAGATAATCTGCTAAATTGCTCTGTGTTAACAACAGCAAAATATGTAAGTATCAAATATGTGCAGGACACTTGGTGCATAAAAATTACCTCAATGCCCGGGCTTCCTTCCAAGTATCATGTATAATGGTCACAGCATTCTCACTAGAGTCTCCAAGAGAGGTGAATTACAGACACATTGAAAGGGAAAAATTTTAGGAGCTTGTTTGGGGAATGATATCTAATATGAGTATGTATTTGAGATATTACTGGAATCACACTCTACAAATATATGTACCAATTTTATGTAGCCTCTTTCATGAATTAAAATTTTAGAAATTAGAAAATGAGATGATCTTACAGTCCTCTAATCACCAACATTTGTTTCTGGATTACACTGGGTATAAAAAATACGGATTCTCTGGCAGGCTAAAAGAGTCACAGTTTACTAGGAAATTTTTCTCCATCCCTTCAAATTGATCCATAATTTTTTTATTTGATGCTCTCACATAGAAATGTTTTTTTCTCCATTCTCTCTAAAAGCATTATGACCTCAAATACATAGTTCTACTTGACTTCTAAGAATAACTACACACCCACCTACGCTCAAATGCAGGTGGTTTAAAGACTAATAAAAGATAAGCTTTAGAATTTTGAGATGGCAATAAAAACTTACTTTTATTTTCAATTTGGCTGGAACTGAAAAGACTGAAGATGCATGTAAATAAATCATCTTTTAAAAATTTGCCTCATTTATCATTTAAATAATGACCTCAAAAACTTGGAATTTGACAATTTCAGAGATCATGTGCTTGATTGATGTCTTTAAACTAACTTAATAAAGATACTAATATGATAGCTCTTCTGTTGAAGAACATTAATTCCTTTCATTAAATATATTAATGAATACTTGCAATCATTGCCAAAGGCAAGTACAGATACTCCTTTTTGACTATACAGTGACTGTTCTTATTAAATAAACATTTATTCAGCTTCAAATATGGTGAAGTGCATGACCCAAGGATACTGTCTGCTCTTTAGTTCCTTTGACTTCAAGATCATTATTCTACTCAGCCTCCCAGTAAAACTTGCACAGGAAACACGACAACAATAAATGTACTTGTTAGAAAGCAATTATTGAACTCTGATAACCTTCATCCTTTCCTAAGAGACAGAATGAATGTGAAATGTGCATGCTTCCTTAATGCCTTGTCTGATAATAAGTGCAAAATGCTTATGAATAAAACCATTAGATTATTTCACTTCTAGATTCTTGCTGTCTGCTATTTATTTTAAGGACAATCTAACAGAAGGACAAAAACAGGCAGGGCAGCTCTGAGGGAACCATCCGAGCTCCGGAGTACCCACATGATTGTGTGAACCTTTGTTGTAACCTCATCAAGTTTACACCTTTCCTTTGCCCAACCCCACTTCCTACACTCCACCACAGTTTGCTAACAAACTTTCTGCATACACATGTCTGTTTCATGGTGAACTGACTTAAAACAACACTCTCATATGCACATTAACATACACTTTGAAAATCATAGTCATCTTTTGTCACTCTAGATCAGTATCTCAAAAAGAAAGTTTAAGGTATGAGATGAAGTGAGATTGATAGACAAAATTGCTCACAAATGTCTTTTCTCCAGGGAGGACACTATGTCTACAGATAGCAAGAGTTATCAGTCAACAGAAATCTTCCCATGAAGTAACTGGTCTACTGTAAGCAACAGAGTATTATTGAAAGAATGCTGGGCAGGAAGTAGACACTTAACTGTTCCTTCCACCAAACAGCGTGGGACCTTGGGCAAGTTGGCTTCTTCATAAGAGACTGGACTGTGTGTTTTCTAAGATCTCTTCCAATTCCATGGGTTGTGTTTTTCCCAAGTTGTGGAAGAATTATTACTTATATAAACTTAGCTATTAAAAATCACTAGAACAATACTTACTTCTTTATAGATTTCTTCAGTGCAAATGCCAGAGGCCACACAACAGTGATGAATGACAGATTTGAAAAAAGGACAATAATTCACCATAATCAAAGAGCTGTCAGAACAGTCATAATGTTTCTGAAGGATTAGCCCTCAGAGGGAAGGACAGTGTTGGTGGCCCTATAAAGAGGAGTCTAAGAAGATGTTATGTCAACCAGTAGAAACGTAACTCTCACGGGGAAAAAAAACACAAAAAATGAAAACTTATTCCATTTTTCCTGTTCCATGGCTTCTTCCTTGTTATACTGTGTCAATTCCAAACACTCACCATGACTTCTCCTTTCAGCTATGGCAGACTAGCTTGTAGCAGACCAATATCTCCTCTAAGAAAAACTAAAAAAGTGAAAAACTGGATTAAAACTCTCTCTCTCTCTCTCTCTCTCTCTCTGTTTGAAGACATCAAGGAGATTCCAAGGCAGCAAGGACTTGAGGGTCAAATTGCTGGAAAGAAAGGAAGGGAAGTGAATGAGTGCAACATTCCATGCGGCTTTTCCTGTTCAGGCATTTGCTAATTTGTAACTGATGGTTAAGAGGCTGAAAATCTGACCAGAGCTTTGTCTGTTTTATGGGGCTTGGCAGACAACAACAACAAAAATAAATAAATGGAATTCAGAGATCACTATGGAATAGACACCTAGTTAACATTCTAGGATTTTGGTTGGAATTCCTAAAGAGTTACTCCTTAATAGTAAAAACAAAGCAACAATAGATCAGCTCACACAAAGACAAGATTCAGCTTTAAACTAGCTCAATTTCAATTTCAGACTGGATTAAAGTGATTTTCCCTTACCCTAACTGCCTACCAAAGGCACAACGTATTTAAAGTTTTTTCTTTTTAAAAATTTGTATAAATATGGAGTAAAAGTGTAATTTTGTTACATGGATAGATTGCATGGTGGTGAAGTCAGGGCTTGTAAGGTATCCATCACCTGAATAACAAAATTTCTCTAGAATTTTCATATGCCATAAATAGCATTCAATTAAAAGTTTACCAGACTATGGAAAACAAGAAGAAATGACTAATAAGAAAAAAAAACATACTAGAAAAGGTCTTTAGGTATGGTGTGCTTTCAGAGAAGCAACTGTAAATCTATCAAATCTGTCACAGACAATCTCAAATCTACCAGGGCATGATTGCTGCAACAGAAATGCAGATCACTTTCTGTTGGATGTGCTTTGATGAAGCGAGACTTTGCTCAGAAACCTAGGAATCTTAAAAAAATTCATGCCAGGAATTTTTGTAAGTGCTAGGGATACTGTAGTGAACAAAACAGATAAAAATTCCTGCCCATGAACCCACGTCATGACTGGATAAACAAAATGTGATATATACATACAAAGGAATATTATTCAGCCTTTAAAAGGAAGGAAATTCTGACACATGCTACAGTGTGGATGAACCTTGAGGCCAGCATGCTAAGTGAAATAAACCAGTCACAAACAGACAAATACTGTATGATTCCACTTATATAAGGTACATAGAAACAGAAAGCAGAAATGTGGTTTCCAGGGGCTGAAGAGAGGAGAGACTGGGGAGTTTTTATTTAGTGAGTATAGAAATTCAAGATAAAAAGAATTCTGCAGATGGATGGTCATGAGGGTTTCATAACAATATCAATGTACTTAATATCACTGAACTGTGCACTTAAAAGGGTGAAGATGGTAAATTTTATGTTATATATATTTTATCACAATAAAAAAATTGAAAAAAAAATTGCTGCACATGTAGAATTTACTGTTTGGTAAATTTGATTAACATCATCCTAGCTCATAAACTATCTTTAGATCTTAGAAAGGTTTTGGTGATAATTTTCTTTGTTTTTTCATTCTTCGGGGGAAATATAGACCAAAAGATTATTGGTTTTTATAAGATTGTAAAAAATGTTATACAATTTTAATATTCACGAAGCAATGTAATCGTTTGGTACTACTTGTCAGTGAGTGATTATTTGTTAAACAAATGAATGGTTAACAGTTAAATGTGTGGCTTTGATTATACTTATAACAGAATAATGTCCATCAAGTAAGTTGGCAATGTGAGTTTGCTTCTGGGTCACTCAGATTTTCCCATCTCTTCTTTTCCCCAACTTTATTTTCTGGTTCTTTCTTTTGCTAACCCTTCAGTATCCATTCTCTTGCCATCTCCCATCTTTTTCTATTCTTTTTCTTTCAGACAAAATCCATACAACACTGCCAAAATTTATGTAGCAATGCTGGATAAAGGCAGGATTGATTGATGCAGCAAACAATTCTTGAGTGCCTACGTTGTGTAGGTTCCTGTGTCTGGCACTGGAACCATTGTATTTAGTTAACATTGTCTACTGAATCTTAGTTTAGGACCTTAATTTCATTCAGGCCTTTAAAATGTTAATTATTATTCAAATGAAATTCAGTGCTTATAAAGAATTCACTAAAACTGCTTAATTAACCAATACACAGCAGTGAATCTATCCTAAAGATAATACCCCCTAAAAGCAGTGATGAAGCTTACTTTCTACATTTATCCAAATTAAAGTACCTTTGAAGATCATTTACCACACTTATATATACCATGAATGTGTCTGAAATAAATCAACTTCAATCCCAGGTCAAATGAGGTTGGGCACATTCAGGGTGGTTTGGTGGTAGAACAATTTGCAAGGCCTGGAGTTATTCGATTTTTTTTTTTAAATTGTTTGCTGATAAAGTCTAATATATATTTTCTTCCAGTTTTAACTGGATTTTATAAACACTCAAAGATAGGGATTTGTAATGTTAATAGACAGAACAATAGCTCTATTGGGCCCAACTATTTCATCTTCCAGCTGAATTTCTTATTTTCCCTCTTATTTTTTTTTTCTACCTTTCAACACTGTAACTTACAATAACAACACAAGTTCTCTTGTCTCCCTTTACTGGGCCTAGAAATATTTCTGTCATATCTCCCTGCTCTAAAAACAAAACCATGATCCCTGTGCTCTTCATGTTTTCAGATTCCTGGATTCCCGAGCAAGGTCTGTCTTCATCCAACCACAGCCAACAGAAAGTAATCTGCATTCCTTATGCCAGCATAAGGATTTGAGATTGCCTGTGGCAGATTTGATAGATTTACAGTTAATCACCAATGGCAATGATACAATCAATCATGACTATGTAATAAAAACTTCATTAAAATTCCTGATTTAAAAATCCTAAACAACAGGGTTCAGAGAGTTTCTGGGTTGGCGAAACATCAAGGTGCTGGCAAAGTGACATGTCCAGAGAGGGCATGGAAGTTCTGCATCCCTCCTCCCACACCCTGCTCTGTACACCTTTTCCATCTGGCTGTTCCTATGTTGTATCCTTTATTACAAACCAGTAATAGTAAGCAAAGTGCTTTCCTGAGTTCTGTGAGTCATTCTAACAAATGACTGAACCTGAGGAAGGGGTTGTGGGAAACCTCAAATCTATAGCTGGCTGGTCAGAAGTACAGGTGACAACCTGGGACTTGTGACTGGCATCTGGAGTCTTGTGGAACTGAGCCCTTAACATGTGGGGTCTGAGCTAACTCCAGGAAATTAGTGTCAGAATTGAATTGTAGACACCCAGTTGTTAGTAGGTGTGAGGAAAATTCCCACATACATTTGGTGTCCGAAGTGTTGTGGGTGAAAACAGCTCAGATAGACTATTGGAAATACCAAAGCAGAAAAGGATTCAAACTGCCAAGATTCACTACCAGCCAAAGGGACACTTACCGTTTTTTACCCTGCTGTAGAAGACCCACCAAAAACCAAGAATTAAGAGGAAAGAGAGTAACTTCTGTACTCCGATTTGCTCATCTTGGAAAATTCCTCTGTGAAGGCCTTTTTTTAAAATTTCAGAATATTATGGGGGTACAAACATTTTGGTTACATGTAATGCCTTTGCCTCGCCCATGCGAGGTATGAAGTATGCCCTTCCCCCATACAGTGCATTCCGTCTCCATTAGTTGTGTTTACTCCCTCACCCTCCGTCTCCCCACCTGACTGGCACCCAGTAAATATTACTACCACGTGAGCACCTCAGCGTTGGTTAATTAGTACCAATTTGATGGCGAGTACACACGGTGCTTGTTTTTCCATTCTTGCGATACCTCCCTTCGAAGGATGGGCTCAAGCGCTATCCAGGATAATATAAGAGGTGCTAGATCACCATTGATTTTCGTAGTTGAGTCATACGTACTCCATGGTATACCCAAAACAACAGAGGTAAAGGCCTTTTACGTGCTTAAAGACATTCGCCACATTGGTCCTGACTGAATTAGTCCTGACTTTTGACCTGTTCTCATATGTTTTCTCCTTCAAAGATCAGCAAGTAATGTTCATGCAGACCACCTGTATCAGATTCGTCTGGGCATGAAAAGTGATGGTTTCTGGACCCACCTGGGCAGAATCTCTGGGACTAAGGCTTGGGAAACAGCATTGTTACCAAGCTCCTCAGATGACTGGAAACGCGAATGATCGAGAGTCACCACTGAATGGGGTGTGTAGTGAATCCTTATAATTTTATGCTGTCTCGGCATCCTTTTAAATACAGGTTTAGCTTTCTCATGCCTGAAGCAGGGCCCAGTCACCCTTGACAGAGTTTCCGGCTCCACATCACACCCCAGTGGCTCAAGCTGGGAAGAGAGAAGAGCTTAGAGGCATCTCTTCCACCTAGCAGGACGAGCTCCCACTTTCCAGCTGTTTCCTTTAAACGAACCATTCAGGCATTTGCCCGTGAACTTAAAGGGACCCACACCCTATTCCGTTATATATTACGTACTGCCAGCGGCCGCACCCACACTCTCTCTCTGCCGGACTTGTCATTCCCGACTCGCACCACCAGGGGACGAAGCACAGCCCTCCCGACTCATCGGGCCCTCTCTACCCAGGATCTGTAAGTTAAAAAAGAAAAATCTGTGAACTTGCTCCCTGTTGTGGTAGTGTATTAAATTTGCACCTTCCATCTACAGAACCAGGGACTGCCCCAGGATGGATTTTCCCTGGGACGCCAGGGGAGAACAGAGGGTCAGGAGCCAGGGTCAGGCAGGCACAAACTGGACACAGGTCACACAAGAGCCACAAGGATGTATGCCAGTATAAACAAGTTTACTGAGAGGAAAAAAAATGCACACACACATATATATATATACACATACATTTCGGCCACCTAGAAATACAAGTCATTCAAAAGATTTTTACCTAAAAGAAAAAGGGGAAAAGGAACTGTGTTGCGGTGCAGGGACTGTCCCTGAGGGAAGCTACTGCCCCAAAGCACTGGATCCCTTTTTTCCTCCCTCTTTTCCTCTTATCAGCTAGAGACAGAAACTAAGAACCTTGGCTACAGGTGGCTAAAAGCCTTAAAAATATGAGAGAGAGAGAGAGAGAGAGAGAGAGAGAAAGAGAGAGACTTTGCCACTTTATGTGGCTACAAGGCCAAGAGACAAAAAAGAGGAAATTGAAACTTTAAGTACTGAGCAAACCCCAGGTCTAGCAAACATAATGCTAGCCCTAGATTACTTATTGATTTAGGAACAAACCCCTGGATATAGGAGGAAAATAAAAGGTAATTAAATAAATTATATATGATGTTTAATATAAAAATACAATGTAATAGATAAATTATGCATATATAATATGTAACCAAATCAAAGTTCCATAATTTGATTCAACTGGAAATTTAAGATTCATGCACTAATTTATACCCTAAAGAATTTATATAACAAAATGATTAAAAAGGGCACTAATTGGCTTTTGTGCCTCTACAACATGGATTTTAATTTAACACTTTTAAAAATGCATTAATTGACAGAATTTCACGGACTTCATCAATTATAATTACATCTGAGGCTCCCACTAAGTTTAAACATTCTGTCCCTGTAATCTTGAGAAGGTAACTACATATAAAATAGAAAAAATTAGTATGCTTCATATTAACTGTAATCCTACCTACACTTTCCATAGATATATACCCATTGTTGCAAAATATTGTATGTTGTACATAGATGCTCTGACACAATAAATAATAAATTTAAATTAAAGTAACACTTTGGTACTCAAAAATTGGCTTGATAAAATGGGACCCCAGGAACTGCAAAATAGTTAATATGGCCCAATGTAAGTTAAAGCAGCACCTTCAAGGATTAAAATTTACTATATACAACCCAATTAAGAAAGGGGTGATTATCCCCACTTCTCCATTTAATGGTCCAATAATGCCTGTTCTCAAATCTGGAAAAAAAAAGATGATATAAAAGAGACCTTATGATGGATTACTGCACCATTAACATTGTAGTCCTATCCATTAGGGCCCCATGCCTAATACCTAATATTATTAAAATTACTGATTCTATTCAATCAACAACTGGTAAATATCTTGCTCTCATAGATTGGCTAACATTCTGTTTAGTGCCTATTTCCATAGCATCTCAGCTGCGGTTTGCCTCCACCTTTGACCTGACAGAATACGCCTTTCTAGGCTACCCATGAAGGACCACAGAAGCTTTATCCCTACATATAATCTTTATAGACAAGATCTTAACAACATCATCTTCTCCACTAGTATAGGTATGGTATTACATTGAAGACATCCTCCTCTGAGGAGATTCACTTGATACATGATTAAGAAAATTTAGGGCCAATATTTCCTAGTACTTTTGGGTTCTGATGGCAACATACTCCTCAATAAAAAATTTTATTTCTAAATTAAAATCAACAGGCACTCCTATGAATGCCCTCAAAAAACTCCTTCACTGTAGAGGCTTTGGCAACTCTTGTAATGCCCTCTGGAGTCTCTGGACCATTTATGACAGTCATTAGTTGCCCCAGGACTTCTGATATAAGATATTTCCCTTCTTGGCCTTGTGCTATACACCATTAAAACAACAAATGACTGGCTACCTACTGGGCTGTCCTGGAAAGAGAGGGTCTCACAGACCCTGAGCCTGTGACCGTCTATACCCAACTGTCCATTATGCTTTGGGTCACCTGACAAACTTGGCATGGCCTCTGAGGCCTCCCTAAGACAGGATGGAGCCAAACCTGGGCCCTTTGGTATATGCCACCTGTAGTGGGGAGTGGCTTCCTGTGACCTCAGTCCCTTGCCAGATGCCAGGATACTAGAGAAAGTAATCCCTCCCTCAGACCTCATGAATACCTGGAAATCCCCTTGGGATTCACTGAGTAGACAGTCCTGGAAGTTTGTAGACTATGTGAATGGCATTGCTAACCATCATATGTGATGGAGCTTAGTGGAGAGTTGTTGTTTCCCACCCCTTAGCCGGCTGTGTCTGATAAAGGACAGGGCCCAAGAAATAACACACACGGCCAAACTTTAGGCAGCCATCTTAGCACTAGATGATCTGGCCATTAAGTCATCCCCAGAATGCCAGGAAGAGCACGAGGTTGGGCTCCCATGCCAGAGCAATGGTCAGGGAGACATAAACTGGTCAGACAAGAGTGATAAGGGTGTCTGCCAGTATCAACAAGTTTCCTATGTTTAGAACTCCTAGTTAGAACAACTAGGCATTAGGTTGTCTGCCAGGTAAAAGAACTATCCCATGAAAGGCATGCTGTAAATACGCACATCTAGCTTCCCTTCCGTTCCCATTAGGGAAGGGTTGCTAGCCACTCTGGTACTGAAATCCCAACTTACCTCGGGGCTCTCAAAACAAGATGTTCTTGAGTATATGTGGGGAACAAAAGAAACCCCTTGTTTTCTGTCAAGTGTAACCTCACCTAGGGCTCATTGGCCTAAATTTGACCTGAAGCATGGATATTTCTTTTCAGCAGGTAATTGCACAAGGATCAATTCAACTGCTGGGAATGGTTGCAACAAACCAAGATGTTGCCTGGCAAATTATTAATGACAACTTTTGCATTAAAAAAAAAGACGTATATTGTTCATAGCAAATAATTTAGATTGTTTCAAATTCTCTCTGATGTTTCTTTCCATATAAGCAGGCAAACAATGTTGGTTATTGTATTTTTTACACCTTCAATATTTAATGTACATACATATAATGGCTCCAATAATGTGGGACACCATGTTCCTGGGACACTTGCTGGAAAAAAATGACAAAACTAGTTTACTTCAGGCTGAGATAATCTTTCAACTTAATGGATGAGTACTTTTTAAAAATTTTCCTGGTCTCCTAAATGTTGAACTATGTGCTTTGTTTTTCTCCTGAATTCCTTTAGCATTTAATATCCGTGAAATTCATTTGGTATTTAAACTGTTATAATCTTGCATCATTACATAACTTGCTATGTGTCACTACCTTGTCAGATTATAAACTTCTAAAGGGGAGATACCAGTATTATTTACTAGAATGATAGTTCTAAATAAGATTGACCATTTTTTATTTTATTTTTTTAATTTTTTTGAGACAGTCTCACTCTGTTGCCCTGGCTAGAGTGCCGTGGCGTCAGCCTAGCTCACAGCAACCTCAAACTCCTGGGCTCAAGCAATCCTTCTGCCTCAGCCTCCCGAGTAGCTGGGACTACAGACATGTGCCACCATGCCTGGCTAATTTTTTATATATATATTTTTTAGTTGAGATTGACCATTTTCTAAGCTAAGAAGGCTGTGAAATTCATTGAGGTTTAAACAGTACCTGCATTTTATATTTGTATCCTCAGCGTTTAGTACTATGCCTGGTATATAAGTAGGTGTTCAGGAAATGCTTTTTGAATTAATGTGACATATGAGCATTGAAAGCTAGCCTTGAGGACAAGGACTTCTAACCAGGCTTCCAAGCATTCACCAACTGCAAGGACATATGGTCCAAAACCCAGTGAGGTGATCCAGTAAATGCAAAGGTCAGAGCAAAGGCCAAAATGCTAAGAGTCTGCAATACTATCATAAATAAACAAAACAGTCATTGTTCCCGTGGGGAATAGATGCCCAAATGTTGTCAGGTTTTCTAAGACTTCAAGGAAAGCCAAAAATCCAGATATTTTGGGGTTAATTGTTGATGACTAATTTAACTTTTTAAAAGCACTATGTAGGTCAAACAAATAAGAGGTCGATTGTCTGGTGATTTACCATTCTGAGACCTCCATAAAGAAATAAAATATAGGTTAAAAATTAGGAAAATATTTCAGAGGAATCAACTGTATTAGTTTGCTAGGGCTGCCATATAAAATACCACAGACTGGGTGGTTTAAACAACACAAACGTATTTCATCACAATCTATCTGGAGGATAGAAGTCCCAGATAAAGGTGTTGGCAGAGTTGGTTTCATTCTGAACTCTCTCTCCTTGGTTTGTAGATGTCTGAATTCTCTAATTGTCTTCACATGGGCTCTCCTCTCTGCCTGTCTATGTCCTACTCTCCTCTCCGTATAAGGACATCAGTGATATCGGATTAGGATCTATCCACATTACCTCATTTTACCTTAATCATCTGTTTAAAGGCCCTATCCCCAGACACAGTCACATTCTGAGGTATTAGTGGTTAGGACTTCAACATACGAATTTTGGGAGGTGAGGGGGAGAGACACAGTTCAGCCTATAACATCAACCTTAACCTGAAATAGTTTCCCTCTTAGGCAAGACGACTATATATTCTGGTTTGCCTGGCATAGTTCATTTTTATGCCTGATGTCCTAGCATAAATATTGATAGACCTGCTTTCCACTCTCAAAAATGTCTTTATTTGGAAGACAAATTTATGATAATTTTATTCACAAGAAATCCATGAATATTTTATAAAAGACCTATTAGCCATTCTTTAGTAGATATGGACAGATTATATTCCACTATTTAAAAATTTTAATAATTACCAGAGGCATTAAAACACATGCTGCAATAAATCAGACAAGTAAAACTCAGTTCCATTCAATGAATATTTATTGAGTGTCAACCATGTTTAGCTGCTATGCAAGAGGATGAGGATGAAGTAATGAACAAAATAATTTACTTCCTTACCCTCATGGAGTTTCTAGTACAGCTCAAGAAGATTTGAGGAACACATCAAAATACCTCAAGAGAATGTGAGAAAATATGACACACACCTAAAATTGAAGCAAGAACAAACATCAAATTTATGGTGAAGTTTGGGTAGAATAATAGTGAAATCATTGATACTTTATGAAAAGTTTATGGGGATAATACACCAAAGAAATTAGCAGTTTATAAATGGATAAAAAGTTTTCAGAAGGGATGAGATTACATTAAAGATGAAGCCTAAAACCAGCCACATCAATTTGTGAGGAAAAAATTAATCTTGTTGGTGCCCTAATTGAAGAGGGCTGATGATTAACAGCAGACACAATAGCCAACACCATAGACACCTCAGTTGGTTCAGCTCACGTAGTTCTGACTGGAAAATTAAAGTTGAGCAAACTTTCCACTCAATGGGTGCCAAAATCATTGTACTCAGATCAGCTGCAGACAAGAGCAGAACTTTCAATGGAAATTTTAAACAAGTGGGATCAATATCCTGAAGCATTTCTTCAAAAAATTATAACAGGAGATAAAACATGGTTTTACCAGTATGATCTTGAAAACAAAGCACAATCAAAACAATGGCTACCAAGAGGTGGAAGTGGTCCAGTAAAAGCAAAAGTGAATCAGTCAAGAACAAAGGTCATGGCAACAGTTTTTTGGCATGCTGAAGGTATTTTTCCTGTTGACTTTTTGGAGAACCAAAGAATGATAACATCTTCTTATTATGAGAGTGTTTTGAGAAAGTTAGCAAAGTTTTAGCATAAAAATGTCTGGGAAAGCTTTACCAGAGAGTCTTTCTCCACTATGACAATGCTCCTGCTCATTCTTCTCATCAAATGAAGGCAATTTTGTGAGAGTTTCTGTGGGAAATCATTAGGTAACTACATTACAGTCCTGATTTGGCTCCTTCTGACTTCTTTTTGTTTTCTAATCCTAAAAAATCTATAAAAGGCACTCATTTTTTCTTCAGTTAATAATGTAAAAAAGACTGCATTGACATGGTTAAATTCCCAGGATTCACAGTTCTTTAGGATGGACTAAATGGCTGATATCATTGCTTACAAAAGTGTCTTGAACTTGATAGAGATTATGTTGAGAAATAGAGTTTAAATTTTTATTTTTATCTTTTAATTCCACTTTTCCATGAACTTTTTAAAATTCTGTATTTGTGAGGGCGGGGCAGGGGGGGGCACACACCTATGGCATATCACTTCTCTCCTCTTGCTCCAGCCCTGCTTAGGACTTCTCTACCCTATCTGGATATCTCTATACCACTTTGTGCAGCTGTAGGTCAGCTTCACACCAAAATAGTCCCCCAAATCCCCCAGGTTCCATCTCCTACTAGGTTACAATAGGTAATGGTCAAAACTGAATGTTTCAAGGAATTTTCACAAAGAAAAGATAACTTTAAATTAGATATCAGGAGTCATTGCTCCTAAGAGTTAACATTCCTGACTTTTCACAAAGATTTCTCAAACTCACAAGTTTTGGGGACCCATGCTCCCTAGGAGCTTTTTCCCCTCTTTTGCATCACCTCTTTCTGATATCCTTTCCCTAGTCCCAAAGCCCTCAGTCCTACCTCCTCCAGTTCAACATCATAATATCTTTGTTCAAGTATCACATAGCATATGATCAACATGGTACTTCCTATTTAGGAGAGAAATTCAAGTGGTCTAAATTCCCATTGTCCTTCCAGAAGAGGTTTTGCTTTGACATAAGTGTTTTTTCTAAACAAAAGAATCACCTCTATCTATTTGTTGTTGTTGTTGTTGGCACCTAAAAATATTGGCATTTTTCTTTCTTTTATTTTGGTTCTGAAGAAATTTAAGTTAATAAAAAGAAAAATTGTGGACTAGGAGAGCAGATAATGATGAAACAAGAATAAATTACGAGACAAAGAAAAGGGAGGAATGTAGTTGATGATTTTAGATAATTGTTACACCAAAAGCTGGATTCAGTTAAACTTCCTCTCCCACACCACAAACATGTGCTCTTGGATTAGACTAAGTATGTAGGGGTCAGAGTATGCAAGGAGAGAAAACAAAAATTGTGAAATGCTTCCTGTATTATAAAAAGAGATCAAAGTTCTTGAATCTGTTTACAAGACACAATCAATAATTAACTTGGAAAGAGTTTTGGTGGATGATTTCAATTTTTAAAACATGTTTTCAAAAATAAAAGTCCTAATGTTACAAGACAAAGCAAAAAAAGGGGTCCTATATAACAAACACAATCATTGATAATAGACCTCCCCCAAAAGTGTAACTTTAAAATAAAGCTAATACAGAAAGACAAATAATAAGACTAGCATAGCAATTATTTTTGTGAATGATGATGTCTAAATCACTCACCAAAACTAGTATATTGTATTTAAATAAAGAATAAAACATAATAATTGTAATACTATGACATAATGCTAAAGCAGAAAAATTGAAAATGAAAGATTGAATAGAGAAAACAAGAAAAAATACTGAATGTAAATTTCAAATAGAGTTTAAGGCAAATCTAGTAATAATAGCTAATATTTGCATAGTGCTGGTTTTATGTGCCTCTTTTTTTTAATTTCAGAATTTTATGGGGGTACACAGTTTTGGTTTCATAATTTGCTTTTGTATAGTTTGAGTCAAAGTTAAAGTGCATCTCTTAAATATTTAATTCTCAAGTAAATCTTGTGAAGCAGATACTATTATCTCCATTCTTCAAATAATGAGACTGAGGCACATAGAGGCGAGGTGATTTGACCAAAACCACCACACACATGGTGAGTCTGATATTGAACATAAATGGTTCACCCTAACAGATTGTGCTGATTGTAGCTCATTACTATTTGTTCCAAACCCCAAATAAAACACCATAGAGAAAATAAATAATCAGTGATTGGAAATAATTTATAATTATCAAATGTATAGACTATAAATAAGAATTATCCATCTTTTTAGGTACACATTTTTTGCACATTCAAATTGTCTATGTAACAGAAAACAAAGAAAATCCATATAAATTTGAAAATCAACAAATTTGAAGATGTTTTTAGATTAGTATTCAATAAAAGCAGAAAAAGTGAATTTGGGTAAAGATAGATGATTTTTAATTAAAAAATTTGGAAATTATTTTTTAATTAAAAAATAATTATCTGAAGTAACAATTGGGTCAAGAAATCAAGGAGGACTGAAATAAGACTAAATCAAGAAAACAGTCATAGAATCTTTCCGAAATGATAAAAATTTAACCTATGTATAAATTGAAGCTCTATGAAATGAGGCCAAAGCACTTTTAGATGTGCTTCATTTTTTAAATTCTTTTTTCTCTTCCGACTTTGTATTTTCAAATAACCTGTCTTCAAACTCACTAATTCTTTCTTCTGCTTGATCAATTCTGCTATTGAGAGACTCAAGCATTTCTCACTTTGTCGATTGAATTCTTAAACTCCAGAATTTCTGCTTGCTTTTTTTTTTTTTAATTATCTTTATCTCTTTGTTTAGTTTCTCTTATAGGCTTCTGAATTCCTCTCTGTATTTTCTTGAAATTCATTGAGCTTCTTCAAGACTGCTATTTTAATTCTTTGTCTGAAAGGTCACATATCTCTTTCACTCCTGGATTGGTCACTGGTATTTTATTTAGTTTGTTTGATGAGTCACGTTTTTCTGGATGTTCTTGATGCTTGTGGATGTTCATCAATGTTTGGATATTGAAGAGTTAGGTATTTATTTTAATCTTCACAGTCTTGGCTTATTTGAACCCATCCTTCTAGAGAAAAGCCTTTCCAGATATTTAAGGGGAATTGAGTATTATGATCTAAGTCTTTGGTCACTACAGCCATACCAGCACTGGGGGTTCCCCAAGCCCAGGAATGCTGTGACTCTTGCAGACTCTTGGTGGTACTGCCTTGGTAGACTTGGGTAAAATACAGAAGACTTCCCTGGATTTCCAGGCAATGTTGCTCACTCCCTGTGCCAGGCTGCTGGAGTTGGGGACGGAGTGATGTGAGCATTCCCTCTTGGCCACCAGCACCAGGTCATACTTGAAGCCAACCCAGCCTCACTCAAAGATAGTGGTGACTATTGCCTGGCTACCTCTGATGTTTATTTAAAGCCCAAAGGCTCTTTAGTCTGTAGATGGTGAATCCTGCTAGGACTGGGTGCTTCCCTTCAGGGCAGCATATTTCCTTTTTGCTCAGGGTGCATCCGGAAATACTGTCCAGGGAGTAAGGCCTGGACTCGAGGAGCATCAGGATTCTGCTTGTTCATTGTTTTACTATGGCTGAACTGGTATCCAGGTTGCAAAACAAAGTCCTTTCAGCTCTTCCCTTTCCTTTCCCCAAATGGAAGTAGACTCTCCCTGAGCCACACTTCGTGTAGCCGTAGGAGCGCTGACGCAGGCACTGGCTTGGCTATAGCTGCTGGTGTCTCACTGGGTCATGTGCACCTTAAGTCCACTGGCTCCGAGCCAGCACAGCTGTAGGAATTGCCCAAGGACTGCAGCCTTTGTGGCCCGACTGCATTATGAGTTTAGTCTAAGCCCCAGGTTGCTTTTTGTCGGCTGGTTGTGGGACTAGCTGGAACTTGGGTTTCAGGGCAGAGGATTTCCCTCTGGCTGAGCTCCCTATGTGGGCACTAACAGAATTCTGCCCAGTGCTGTGTTGTCCTTTTCCAGGGAGCTCCTGAATTTCAATGCAAAATCACACAATTATTTCTTTCCCTCCCCTGGGGCATACAGATTCATTCTCCACTCCGAGGGCTGATGTGGCACTGCTGGGGGATGGGGGAGGGTTGGCACAGACAATGCAAGATTGTCCTTTTACCCTCTTCAGCACCTCTTTCCTTGATATAATGTCAAAACCAGGTAGTATGATCACTCACCTGATTTGGTCCTTTTGAAGGTGCTTGCTTGTGTGGATAGTAGTTGAATGTAGAGGGATGATCACTGAAGGTTTCTATTTGGTCACCTTGCTCTGCCCCTCAACTTTTCAAATATTTCCAGTTCACACTTTGCCATTTGAGGAAAAAAAACTTAGTCAAAATTTACAAGTTCCCTGTGATGTGCTAAGAAATAAAATAATTTACTTAGACGTAAATGGTAAGAATTTTGCATACTAATAAGTGAAGTTAAATTGAACAAGGATACAGATAAAAATAATATCAGTGTTATATAATCAGTATTGTAAGGAACAGATTATCTAATCTTGTAGACTATAAGTAGATGAATGGTGAGAATGATGAGTCATCTGAAATTATCTTACAGTAATACTGAATTGTCCTCATAGACTAAGACATCTAGAATGTAAGCTCCCTGAGATAAAGGACTCTGTATTATTCTACACTTCTTCCCCAGGACCACACTTATTGTTTAGCACATGGCAGAGCTTAAGGAATTTACCAATTGAATGGCTGAGATGGATGAGAGAAAAGGTCATTAAAATGCCCAGGTAGAAATGGAGCTGGAAAATAGAGGAAAAATAGTAAGATGTGTGAGTGTTTCTATTTTTTAGCTATGTCTGCTGAGAGAGTCTAGAAGTAATGACATTCCAGTTGTAACAAGCACATCTAGTGTGTATCCTTTTTTAAAGAAATATTTTTCAGAGAAGTTTTTTTCCACAGCAAAACTAAGCAGAAAGTATATGTATTTTCCATATACTCCCTGCCCCTGCACATACCTAGCCTCAGCCATTAGCAACATTTCTCACAAAGTGGTACATTTTTTTCCAATTGATAAACATACATTGATATATCATAATCCACCCAAAGCCCATAGTTTACATTAGAATTCACTCTTGGTACTGTACATTCTATGGGTTTGGACAAATGTATAATGAAATGTAACCACCATTATAATATCTCACAGAATTGCCTCACTGCCCTAAAAATTCTCTGTGTTCCCCCTGTTCATATATAGGTTTTTAAATACAGTAGTCTCTCTTATCCATGGTTTCACTTTCCTTAGTTTCAATTACCCATGGTCATCCATTGTCTGAACATAGGTGGGCACAGTACAATAAGATATTTTGACAGAGAAACCACACTCAAATAACTTTTATTACAGTATATTGTTTGATTGCTCTATTTTATTATTACTATTGTTGTTAATCTCTTACTGTGTCTAATTTATAAAATAAACTTTATCATAGGTATGCATGCATAAGAAAAAACATAGTATATATATGGTTTGGTACTGTCTGTGGTTTCAGACATCCACTAAGGGTCTTGGAATGTATCCCCCATGGATAAGGGGTTATTACTGTATCATTCTACACTAAAAGGCCAGGGATCTTTGGAGAAAGGACTAATTCTGGAGCTGGGACAGGGACAGGCAAAGTACAAAATGAACTCAAAGCATCTTTTTGTAACAATAAGGAAGTGCTCAAAGATTGAAGGGCTCATGTCAAATAGACACAGGAGTGGCCAGGTTAAAGAAGATTCCACTGTCTAAATCTGGGAGTATTGAGAAAAAAATAATGATAGTAATAATTTATCACTCAATGTATAAAATAAGAATTAATATGTTTACAAATAAATGAATAAATAAATAGAGATAAGGGAAAGCTCTTTGTTACAGTAGAATGTCAACTTATAATAACAACAGTCACAACATATGATGAACTAAAAAGAAAATCATAAAGAACTAAAATGCATGGCAGCAATATCAAATAGATCAGGAGTGTTTGGGGTTCTAAGACCTTTGCATTGTTTGGAAGGATGATAAGAACATTTATCGATGTCACACTTTAAGAAACTAAATGTTTGTGATAGAAAGTTTAAGGTAACTACTAAAAGAATAGGAAGGTGGTATATTCAGGGTCCTCAGCCTTTCTGGCATCAGACCGAGGTTACATGGAAGACAATTTTTCCAGAGATTGAGGGTGCAGGCAGAGATCAGGTGGTGATGCGAGGGATGGGGAGCAGCTATAAATACAGATGAAGCTTCACTCGCTCACACACAGCCCTCCTGCTGTGTGCCTCCCTGCCTCCCAGTTCCTGAGTTTCATGGAAGATAATTTTTCCACAGACACTGGGAGTGGGGTGGGGGTTGAGCTCTGCAGCCTGGTCCCTAACAGACCACAGACCAGTACCGCAGGTTTCCAAACTCATAGTGAAAAGAATTGGAACAAAAACATAATCAATAATAAAAGCAGGAAAGGGGAGAAGCAGCAACATTGAAAGCAAAAATAAGACCACAGAAATAAATTCAAATATGTCAATAATTATTATGCATAGAAATGAAGTAAATGTTCTGGTTGAAAATTTGGCAGATTGAGCCAGTTAATTTTTTTTCTAAAATTGGATTTAAAAACACACATGCATACAACTCAACTATATCTTATTGATAAGAGACATTTAAAAGATAAGGATCCAAAAATGCTGAAAATCAATGAGTAGAAAAAGGTATTCCTAACCAAACAAAATCTGGTATACTTATGTTAGTATGATACAAAGAAAACTTAAAAGTCAAAAGAAGGCCGGGCACGGTGGCTCACGCCTGTAATCCTAGCACTCTGGGAGGCCAAGGTGGGTGGATCACTCGAGGTCAGGAGTTCGAGACCAGCATGAGCAAAAGCGAGACCCCGTCTCTACTAAAAATGTAAAGAAATTATCTGGCCAACTAAAAATATATATAGAAAAAATTAGCTGGGCATGGTGGCACATGCCTGTAGTCCCAACTACTTGGGAGGCTGAGGCAGTAGGATCGCTTAAGCCCACGAGTTTGAGGTTGCTATGAGCTAGGCTGATGCCATGGCACTCACTCTAGCCCGGGCAACAGAGTGAGACTCTGTCTCAAAAAAAAAAAAAAAAAGTCAAAAGAAAATACGTTTCTAACCAAATCAAAGTTGGTACACTTACATTAGTATCATACAAAGAAAATTTTAAGGCAAAAAAATCATCATTAAAGATAAAAAAGATCATATTATGATTTTTGAAAGTATTAATTCACCATATTTTATACTTAAATAATAACACTTCAAAATATATCAAGCAAGAATTGATAGATCTGAAAAAAAATTAATAGGCAAATCCAAAACATAATAGGATATTTAATCATATTTTTCTGTAATTGATGGATCAGGCATACAAAAAAATCACTGCAGATGATAACACAATTAAAAATATTTAATTTCTTTCTATTTCCTTAGTTTGTATATTTATTAAAGATATAGACTAATGGTCCTGTGCTTAAATGTCATTGTGGTTGCATGCTTTCACAAAACGTAACTAATTGTAAGGGACTCTTCACAAATACATGCAAGACAAAAGTAAAAAGGTAAACTGACAATTCAGTGCTATTTCAAACATAATTTTATTTTTTTATTTTTTATTTTTAGAGATGAGGTATTGCTATGTTGCCCAGGCTGGATTCAAACTCTTGCATAATTCTCTTATAAATAATGGTTGTTAGGAAATGGAATTTGACATGATTTATAATTGCATCAACATTTATGAAGACTGAATAACATATCCATAAAAATGCATTTTGACCACAAGAAATTTTTTCATACTTTCCAAATAGTTTTATATTTTAGCTATGAAGATCAGTTACCACAGGCAACATTGGTCTTAACAAGTAGAATTTTATGTCCATCCGATTGAAGGGTCTCTTATAACTTTCTGGGCCTATTCATTTGCAGATAGGAGCACCATATAATGACGTTTCCATCAACAACAGACCCCATATATGACAGTGATCCCATAAGATTATAATACCTTATATTTACTGTACCTTTTCTAGGTTTAGACATGTGTAGAAACACAAATACTTACCATTTGTGTACAATTACAGTATTGAGCATAGTTACATGCTGTACAGATTTGCAGCCTAGGAGCAATGGACTACCTCATATAGCCTAAGTGTGTAGTAGGCTATACTATCTAGGCTTGTGTAAGTATAAACTATCATCTTTGCACACCAACAAAATCACCTAACACTGCATTCTCAGTACATATCCCCATTATTAAGCACCACATGAGTGTGTAAGATAGGAGTATAAGAACTGTAACCAGGTTCTTCACATTATGCATTCATGTGTGGTGCCCAATCTTCATGTGCTGTCCAATTTCTTCAAGATAAGAAAGAAGTGACTCACAACGGGGTCACATAAATGAGAAAGATCCATATTGTGGAGATCACATCTCCAGCATTTTCCATTTCACCTCCTTGTCCAGCTTTGGTGCAAGGCCCTCAGTCTGGAACTTGGAGTCTCTGCCTCACTGGGCATCCAGCCACCTGGTCCCCTTACTCATTGCCTGGCACTTAGACAATTTTCTTAACTTCCCCAAACCTTAGTTACTTCATATGTAGAATGGAAATCAGTATCTAACTGATTGCATTGTTGTGAATCTTATATTCTTATATTCAGAAAGCTTTACCCATGGATATTATTTTTCTCTCCTTTTCCTTTCTCCCTCCAACCCTAAGGCCCCTGGGACTAACCTTTCATTCACTCATTACCCTTCTGAGCAAGATATTAGATAAGACGACTAAGACTAATGTGCAGATGCTTGCCTTATCTCAGGCATCTATTCATAATTCCCTCAGTGTCCCTGCTTTGCTCATAGCCTGGGTTCCTTAGATGCCAAGCTTACCAGCCAGGGAATCTATATTATTCTTTTCTTCCTATAGCCAGTGATGTTGCTAGTACATTATTTTGTGTTCACTACACACCAGATCACTGTTATTATCATCATCACAACTGATGACAATAATAAAACAATCTCTCAGGTTTTTACAGATAATGTCAACTCTCCTCAGGCTGTTTAGCTGTTTCTGTCCTATTTTCTCAGCCTAATATAAAATAGATCCCTGAGCTGTCTCTTAATTGATATTGTCTTTTCTAACTCATTTGATTTCACTCATTTTTCCCCACCAGATTTTAAATGATGAACAAGTGCTATACAGACTCTTCTCGGAACTGATTTAGTTTAGATTCAGTAGCAGTCTTGCAGGATCATGGAGAGGCTGCTAAGTTTAATGCTACAATCATCTCAGCTCCTACAGAGTATTCATTTCATTGTCAGCTGGTGGGAACAGGCAATTGCTGTGGTATAAGGCTGATTCCCCTCCGTAATAAAGCAAGGCACTGGGACATTTTCATTTCTGAATTCCAAGTGAGTACACATTGTCATTTCAGATGCTATTACAAGAGCTATTATTTGCTGGAGTGCATCTGGTACCACATTTATTTACAGCATTCTAATTTTTCTTTAAATCTTAGGGAATGTGGGAAGAAACTGAGGTTATTGATTTTGAATATGTAGGGCTCAGCTAGCAAGATAGGGCCAGTTGATATTCTCCAAAGGGAAAATGCTCAATTTCTCATCATTTCTGATACTGAAGATAACATTTAAAAGAATAATTGAAAATAGGTAAGAGACAAGCAGCCAGAGGGTTTATTTGATAGCAAAGAGACATCTGAGTTCCAGGAAGAGAAAATCAAGTTGTAAGAGAGGCAAAGTGCTACCATGCAATAATAATGGGAATTTGTGCCATTTTTTATTTTGATACTGAAACATCTCTTATCTTTCTCTAGATGAGATGGTGAGCACTACTTACTTGTTCACTTTTTTTAACAAAGAAAGGAAAAGAAAGTGAAAGAGTTCTGTAGGATAATGATAATTGCCTTGCCCTGAGAAAAAGCCATAAAGCAGATGGAAATTTTAACACAATACTGAAACATGAATTGAACATAATTAAACAAGTAATTGCAGATATAAAAGACAACCCATAAATAAGAAATTTAAAAATTCAGGCTAGAAATTGTCATCACCAGGATACAATGTTAGAAAAAAGTAGAGTAACATTTTCAAGAAGTTCAAGGAAGAACATGTAAACTAATATTTTTATACACTGTCCTTCAATTTTCAAAGCTAGAGAAAATTCATTTTAACCATGTATGAACTCAGGGCATGCTGCATTCACAAGTTCTTCTTAAGAAATCTGCTAGAGAGAGTCTAGACAAAATAAACAAATAAAAATAAATAAGTAAATAAAAAAATCTGCTAGAGAACAGCTTTCATCCAATCAAGAGATAATTTTAGTAAAAGGATGGCTGGTGAGTATTGTTGCACATATTTAATTATAACATCTAAGACTAAAACAAAGATGAGAATAAAGGCAGAATATTATAATGTAGCACTCCAGGCAAGATGGCTGACCAGAGACACCAGCTGCCAGAGCATCTCAGTAAGAAGGAGAAGTTTTAGATGAAAGAGAAAAAACAAATAGACAAACAGAGATTGGGTGTGGGTCTGAGGTAAGGGTGACCCTTCAGGAGACTCCATGGGAAGAAGTTGCAGAGCAGAACAGGAAGGAGCAAGGTATCGACAGAGATCAACCTTCCAGAGACTTGGAATCCAGTGTGAAGGGTAGGTGGAGCAGTTTGTTTCTCCCTATCTTGCATCTCTGACAGTTGGTGGGTTCCTGAGGTGCTAGAGAGACTTTCTGCCCACCTGAGCCCAGAGGCTGCCGCTGCCAGTGAGCGGGAGCTTCTTGTGGACAGGCTCCCAGACCCCCTGGGGCACCACCTGTCTCCATAGACCTGAGCCAGAATGGCAGATGCCATATTGCTTCTCTACCCACCATTTGCCTTTGTCTTCCCCAGGGGGCCTCAACTCCTCAGGTTTTATCTCACTCATTCCTACACAGATATTTTCCAACTCTAGCCCAGCCCGCAGGAGCCACAGGGGTCCAGTGGGTCCCAGGTGACCTGCATGACTCCAGTGCCTGGACATTCTGGGTGGGCAGGCTCCCGGATTAAGGGACAGACATGTAAAGAGTGCTAGCATTCCTCCATCCAGACTCTTAACCTCTCCTTCCCCTCCCCCATCCATGGCTGCAGAGAGAGACAATTGAACCATCACACCAAGGCTTCCACAGAGAGTGGGGCTTAGACCTTTCCTCTTGGGGTCCTGCACAGATGGCAATAAAACTCAACGTAAATCATGCAGGAGGGAGTGGGGCGGAGCGAATGGGTGAAATCATACCTAACAGGTAAACTGTACACTATTTGAGTGACGGGCACACTTATAACTTTGACTCAAGCAGTAGAAAAGCAATCTATGTAACCAAAACATTTGTATACCCATAATATTCTGAAATAAAAAAGAAAAAAGATTATAATATAAATTTTAAATCTTCTGAATAAATAGAAATAACACAACTAAAAAATAGTAAAGTATAAAGTTAAATGTGCAAAAGATACCAGGAAAATTTTAAAGCACTTATAAAATATACAATACATTTAAACAAATGGAAACATATTGTATATTCTTAGAAAGGAGTAAGCATCATAAAAATACTAATTTTCCCCAAGATAATATATCAATAAACATACCAATTTAAAAAAAAGAGTTAGATAAATTGATTCTGAACTTTATAAAAAAATTATGAAGCTTGAATAGCTATGAAGAAAAAATGTAGGAAAAAAGGGCAATGAAAAGTGAGAAGGCTATTCCTTCTAGTACATATAATAACATACTCTGTAGCCTCTAACTTAAAACAATGTAGACTGGCACATGAATAGACTGACAGTTCAATGGAATGCAATAGAAAATCCCCAAATAGACCCTCGTATATATAATAATTTCTGCATCTTAGATCACTGGGAAAAACATAAACTTTTCAAGACATTGTGTTAACTGGAGAAATATATTTAAAAATATAAAATTGGGTTCTTACCTCAAATTATGCACAAGAATAACTTCTCTGATAGATTAGAGATCTGAATTTTTTTAAAAAAAATGAAAACTAAAAAGCAACTCTACATGTACTAGAAATTAGTTAATTCTTCTATAAACTGGAATAGAAAAGAACTTTCCTAAATATAACTAAAATTCTTGATTCTATTAAGGAAAAGACTGAGAAAACTGACCCCCCAAATTTTGTATGGCAAAGAAAAATCATAAGTAAATTTAAAACAAAAATAAGAAATTTGGAGAGGAAAGGAAAAGAAGATTTGTTTTGCCCTATAGTAAATCTTTCTCTTCCCAGTATGATCCTAAACTGCTTTGAATAAAGAGGTTGGATGAAATTATTTCTCAAGTCCTTTTAATTTCAATATTTTAGAATTCTAGTATGTTCAGCCTACCTAAATAAAAGAGAGAAAAGTTACATGCTTGGAGTGACTCGTTTTTTGTTTTTTTTTTTTCCTTCCTGATAGTCTAAAGGTTTCCCTTTAGTCTCTTTGCCTAATTATAAGACATAGGATCTGTTCCCATGAATCCTTCTTCCTGTCTTATGCAACCGTAGATAGCCCTCACTCTCCATTCCTCCTCTCATCATGATGAGAACTTTGAAACTTCAGAAAGAGTGAAAGGCGACAGCTGATTAAGGTCCCTGGGTCTGTGAGGTAGGGTCAGTACAATTAACCCAGGGAGCTTTAGCCTTGAGAAATGTAGTAGGGAAGGATCATCTCCAGTAATACGAAGTACGTTCTGTGACCTTTGACTATGATAGGTATAAATAGTAGTTTGTGATAAGGGAGTGTGAGAGGATGATGAAGCAAAAAGGTGGAAAAGAAGTAATATTGCCATCAGAAATCATTTTTTTTCAATGATAACTACAGATACAAGAGCTTTCATGAAAGAAAAAGGAAGCTCTGATTTTTTTTCTAGATAAATATACAAAGTTTAGCTATTTGTCATTTATGTATTTCAAAAATGGTTTGAGATTGCTTAAAATAAAAGATCCATTTCAAAAGGAAAAATATAAGGTATAAATAAAACCTTGGATTTAAATAATTTAAAGATTATGTACTCATTTTAGGCATATATTGTAGAAGCTAAAGCAAAAAAAAAAGAGGGGAATATGTCAAGTTATATAATTCTCCAATGTCAATTAAAAGTAAGCATAACAGCTTTTTAAGAGTGACTTATTTCCTTGCCAAATCCTCTGGGTAGTTTGTTTATTCCAAGGATCCTTATATAGGAAATGGGAAGAAAACATTTAACAGTGGGTTTGTAGCATCCTCCCTTCTCAGGGATGTCTGAGGTAAGATTGACCTGAATCCTTGCAAACACTGACTGATACGATATACAGCCTAAAAGAGAAGGGAGGGAGGGTCTTACAGGAATGTTTTTAGAAAGGTGTACCTAATTTGTCTGGTTTGATTATTATAAAGAAATTTGAAATTTATGAATTTATGTGTTGCAGCTGTGATAAAGAGTGGAATTTAGTTATGTAGACAGAGCAAGGCTATGTGATTAATGAGGCATATAATTTTATGAGATCCCAAACTCAGTGGTTTCCCTGTGCTAATTTGACTGGCACCTGATTAGATGCTGTAGCGCTGAAATCCAGTGAACTCTGGTGCAGAAAAGGGAACTCTGAAAACTACATCTGTTGTTTGGGGCTTTCTAGATGTTGATGCTACTACCATTATTGGTTTGAATTCTTTGCTAATCATTAATAAAGTTTGAGGCTAAGGAAAACTTATTTCATGTGAATTGGACTGATAATTTAGGCCTTTGTAATTGTGCAGGGATAATGAACAGTCTAAGCAACGTGAGCTCCCATTTTCTTTTAGAGGGTGCTGACACATTCTTCACATGTCTATTTCTTACAGACATCCTTCATAGCAGCTGAGAGCCCGATACAACGAAAGGAAAGTGTTTCTATGGGGACTTAGAGTTCCCTGAGACAAATATGTGGCTTCTTAGAAGTTGGGCTCAGTTTAAATCCAGAATTTCAAAACTCAAGAACAACAAATCATTAGGATGTTCTATAGACTCGGTTTCAAATACTAATTGTCTTATTAGGGCTTATATCAAGAGCTCTGCAAGGATCTATTTGTGATAGAACTTTCTGGAGGATGCCTGTAGTGTTAAGTATTTGTTGATTGAAATAAAAGGTCCTTAAGATTTAGAAACAAGAGGTACAGTGTCAAAGTTGACATTGTTATAACATTTTAAAAGTTACCTCGTTGGGGGAAAGGTCTGGATACAAGATAATTATTTATATGACCTATCAATCATTTATACTTGATCATTGTATAGCAAATGCCAATTCTAGATGCAGTCAAATAAAAGTCAGAATTATTCTTTGAAGAGTATTACTAGTATGTAGTATTGTATAGAGTATTGCTTGTATACCCTCCATATATGCTTTGTATTTATAAGTTATGTACGTAGTAGTTGTCTGTCCTCCACTTTTTTTAAACTTAAAGAAAACATTTTTTCCAAGTAAATTATCCTGCTGTGTGAAGAAGGTATAATCCAGTGAGGGAAAAAACAATTCCTCTTCCTAGTACAGTTTTCACTGTAAATTAGTGAATGGTCTTTTGGTTGATTAGCCTGCATCAGTTCTCTAGAGCTTATCACATTAAATATATATATTTTTACCCATAAACATGAGTATCAGACCCTGGACTTCCAGGGAGCCTCCCTTTGTGGGAATGCCCAGGGAGGGCATAACTGCAGCTGTGAAACACGCTGTCTGTCCCCGGTAGACCTAACAGGGAAAAGCCTCCTTGTCAGTAAGACAAAGAGGAAGAAAAGACCAAAAAATAAAATTAAACGTAGAGAACGAGAGTTGAAAGAGATTATGAAATCTCTTGAGTGATGGTTCTCTACGATCCTGTATTATACTTGCTCAATGCATTCATTTTTACATTCTGAATATATTGATATTTTATTGGGACATACTGTCTACATCACATCTAAAGTGGTAAATTTACTCAAATCCTTTCATCTGGCAAATGTTTTTTAAGAGGCTTTGCACTAAGGACACAAGTATGCAGTCGACAAGAAAGACAGGGCTCCTCCCCTTCAGGAGACCATTATCTCAAGGGAGAGATAGAAATTTAACTAAGCATGCAATTGATTATGTAATTGTAATTGTGATAAACACCTCGAAGGAGAGAAACTTTGTATAATGGAAGGTTGTAAACAAATGACCTAACGTGAGTGAGGTTTAGAGAAGTCCTAAGATATTTCAACTTAGAAGTAGCAGGGTAGAAATTTTTTTTTTATAAATTTAAATTGTCAATTTCATTTATATTTTTGTAGGCAATCTGGAAAACACAAAAAAGTAAATAAAGATAAGAAAAATAACCAAATATTCAAAGATCACTGTAAACATTTTGTATATTTTCTTTTAGCCATACTTTCTGTGTAAAAAAAAATTTATTCAGTATTTGACAGTACAGTAGGGAAATTATAGTTAATAACAATTTTTAATGTTAATTATTTTATTATTATTTTTTAATCTAAGTGTGACCTTACTCTGAAGCACTACATTTACTGCCTCTAACTACACAACTATTATAGTAACACAAAGTGTCATGTGAACAAAAAGGATGGTGTATTAGTTTTCTATGGCTGCTGTAATAAATTACCACTAACAGTGGCTTAAGCCAACACAAATGTATCTTTCCTACAATTCCAACACAGATCGTACTGGGCTAAAATCAAGGTGTTTCTAGGAAAGAACGTTTCTTTGACTTTTCTGCTTTCTCAAGGCTGTCTCCATCCCTTGGCTCACGGTCCTCTTCATTTTCAAAGCCAGCAATGATGGCTTGAGTTCTTCTCTTATCACATCATTCCAACCTACTCTTCTGCTTCCCTCTTCCACTTTTAAGGACTCTTGTGATTACATTGAGCCCACCTGGATAATCCAGCATAATGTGCCTATTTCAAGGTTGATTGTTTAGCAACCTTAATGCCATCTGCAGCCTTAATTCCCCTTTGGCACATAAGGTTACATACTGACTTGTTCCAGGGATTAGGATATGGACATCTTTGGAGGACCTTATTCTACCTACCACAGAAGGGAATATTAATTGTGGCTCAAGGGTGGAGGGATCAAAGAGAACAGTGGGTGGGAAGGAGTTTGATAAATAGAGAAGCGAAGCAGCGTAAGCAAGACCTGGAGAGGGGACTTCAAGTATCATCGGAGAAGAGCTGAGAGTTTAGTTGCTTTTCTTCTAGACTATAGCCACTCTAGTGAGGAGGTGGTGAAACAAATATAGTAGATACTAGTTAGTTAGGATGGTTAGGGTAGGACAGATTATGGGGGCCTTGAATGGCAAGTTACAGAGTTCGTATTTATCCCATTAGAGGTGGCAAGGCACTGAAAAAGCTCAGGCTTTGTCTCCTCTCAGACATAGATGTAAAAATGTTCTTTTGACCCATTAGAACCACATGTAGCCATGACCCTGGCTGTATCCCTAGTGTCCTTTCAGGACCTTTCAGGACACCAGCAGCACAATAGGGGGCAGGTGGGGGCCTCGCGGAATCAGTACTGGCCACTCAGGGTCCTCCTTGTATTGGCCATAGCTTCTCTTCCTTTTTTCTCTTCAAGATAAGTAAGTTTTAAAAATGCCAGATATTCTGTTACAGGTAAAGAGGAAGCAATTCTCTGCTTTTTAAAGCTCCCAGGAGGATGCCTGTAATTTTATTACAGGCTCAGCCCCTCGGGCTTAGCCAACCCTTTTGCAGTAAAAATCACTAACTGTACCATTTGCCCATCTCTGTATTTTCTCTTTTGTTATGTGTGGTGTTTATTTTTCCATTCTTTAGATACTTCACTTAGGATAATGGTCTGCAGTTCCATCCAAATTGTTGCAAAATGCCTTAATTGATCCTTCTTCATGGTTGAGTAGTATTCCACAGTATACATAAACCATATTTTGTTAATCCACTCATGAATTCATGGGTACTTTGACCTTATTACTATGATACTCTAATCAAACAAGAGAATCTTTTAACTACTAATACAACCATAAAACAGTTAGAATGAACCCTGAGAAGCTGAGACCCACGAAATGGTTTGAAGTGAGACCTTAGCAGTAGCTGATGAGCTATTTTAATTCTTTTTAATACTGAACTTCCTTTTAGGACACCTCTTATAACCCTGGAATATAGAGCTGCTTTACTGAGCTATGACCAAGAACAAATTTTAAGTAGTCTCCATCATGGTGACTAATCATAGACTGATCATAAGGCTTCATTGCCTTAAACATTTTCCATATACCAGAGATTTTAATAATTGGTGACTGAAGTTCCTAAGAAAAGAGGGGGAAGTAACCTGGATAGTGATCTGTATATCCACAAGAAAGTGACCATTTTACTTTTGATCTAAGTTTTATAATGTTCAATAATATTTTCACAAAAATATTCCCTAAAGATATAGGAATATTTGCTTTGTAAAATAGAAATGACTTTAATTTCCCCTGTTGTAAAAGAGATGTAAACTCATGGAAAACAACTCAGAAGGCATAAAAATATATATAGAAGAAAATTAAAATCACCACAATCTCATCACTGAAAGAAAATCTCTGTTAATATTTGACATCTATTTTTTCAGACTTCTAAATATATGTATTTGAACTTACAAAAATATGATCATACTAAACATACTGTTTTGTGACCTGATCCTCCGTGTGAAACTTTACATGTGGGCACAGTCCACACACACACACACACACACAGACACACAGAGGAAACTTCCCAGTTCAAAAATGTACTTATATATAACTAAAACAAAGACGGTGAATAATGTCTAGTCAGAAGGCTTTATATTTAGGAGTAAAGAAGAGGAGTGAAGGATTATTACCAAAATATTAGAAATATCGGGAGTATGTATGTTCCACAAGAACGTCCCCATATGGTTAGAAACAACATTCCTAAATTTTGTCTTACCATTTGAAATCCACATTTGTGTTTTGCTTAAAGACACTGTATTGCCTGGCTGGCTATTGGCACCTTTGTACAAATTTATTGGTTACCAATTTTATGGTGAGTTCTCCATGTCCTTGTTGCTATATAAAAGCTGAATAAGAAGAAGATAAAATACAGATGTTGTTTGTCTATGTCAGGAATCAGTAAAAATGAGATAGTGCTGATGCAAGAGGCCTGGACCAGGCAGTGCTTACAAGTTCATGTGTTTAGAGGAAGCTGAGGGGCATAAGCAGGTACGCCTAGTCTTTAAATTGCAATTTTTTAGACTGTGGGTTATAGCAACAAGTTAACAGCTTTGGAAATTGGCTAGAAAACCATGCATACTCGAACCCAATTTTCTTACATCAAACAAAACTTACCAGGAATTTGTAATCTAAATTTTTGTCCCGCTATCTTGTGAAATATAGTAAGCACTGCATCTCCTTTTGTCATATGATGATAACTCAAAGAATGCTAAATACTTAAAATATATTAAAGATTTATTTAGTCAAATAATGTTTATTTTACCAGTGGAGGAATTAAAGGCTGGAAAAGTGACCTTTTAAAATTACACAGATAATTACTGACAGCTGTGATAGAAACCCATGGCTCTTGACACCTAGGGAGTCTACGAGACAATATGGCATACTAACCACGTCTTTTATTTTCTGTATTCTGATGCTTTTACATCTGCAGCCTTGCTGATCCTAGGGGCGCTGTCCCTTCCAGAGTTAGCCACTTCCTAAAGATGGTAAGCAACTCGCCCATTAACATATTTTTCAAATGCAAAGCAACCAATCCAGAGCCCACAACCTTAACAATGTCCTTTATTAGGTTTTCACTCTTCAGGGCCACTATCCACCTTCCCTAATTACCCCACGGCCAGGTACCAAAGGACTAGGTCCCAGAGCCAGCTGAAATTATTCCAACTGGCCAGTCATACGCCTGCTGGTACTGCCTTCATATTCCCCCTCTTCCTCTGTCCCCGGACTGATCCTGTTCTTTCCTGTGTCCCTCCCCTTGGTGTGGCCTCGGGAAATCACATGAGATCTTGGGAACTGTGAGTATAACAAAGCTATCTTTTCAATGGCAGTCATCTCATGGTTTGTTGGCCTTGTCATACTAAATAATAATACTACTAATAAAAACCCTATATATTAAAATACAGAGATGCTTCTTTATTATGATATACGGTGGTTATGCTACTACCACCAAATTGGCATTATGTGAATGTTACAGCAAGTGTTACAGTGAGTGGTCCCGAGGACAAACCCCAGCGGCACACGGAGAGTTGGAGAATCAAGGTTTATTTGCCAGTGGGCTCAGAGGGGTCTCGCCACCAAATTCTGAGCCCCGTCTACCCAATTTTTCTCACTTTTTTAAGTTGGGGTGGTCCAAGGGGTGGGGTCTCAGGTGACTAATGCCCGCCAGGTAATAGGTTAGTTGATGTGTCAGGTAATAGGTTAGTATTATGTTGATGAACTGGGTAATAGGGTAGTTGATGCACCAGGCAATAGGTTTAGTGTTATGCTGATGCGCCAGGTAATAGATTAGTTGATGGGCCAGGTGATAGGTTAGTATTATGCTGATGTAGGTCTTCCTTGAGGGGTGGGGGTCTCTGGTGTCTGCTGTGCCAAGTAATAGATGGCGGTTTTCCTTATCATGTACAAGAGATTAAAGTCATGGCCTCTGACTCTGCTTTAGGACAATACTGTATCATCTCCAATCATTCAAATAGACTTAAGGGAGATTAGGGCTACCCCTCTGTTACAGTATTATCTACATATTTCAATATATACATAGAGTATTACAATATGAAATATGTATGAATTATGTACATATTCAAACTTTCTTTCCCTTTAATTCATCATTTCTTGCTTCCAAATTTATACAGAGTTGGCAAACAAGGCTCCACATGAGAGTCTGCGGCTAATTGCTGCATTAAATTCAGCAGTATAGGCCTTTTAGCTTTGTTTCTGTAGCCCTGGGCTACTTACAACAAGGATTTCATAACATGTGCCTAAAATCCACATCATTCACAAACTATATTCCATAACCACACAGTGGGCCCACCACCAGATAAGAAAATAGGGGACTTTGGGGAAATCAGAAGTATACGAGAAAGCATTTGGGAATTCCTAGAGTAAGGGAAAGTTTTCATATTAGAATTCAGAAAAGTTTGTCCTTTTATACCAAATATTTGTAGAAAGTTCTTCTTCACCTATTACATTCACCTATAGGAAGTTTCCATTTTCGCAGGTGAAAAAATGGTTGAGTACTGATAATCCCCTAGTTCAACCTAAGCATGGAGCAAATAGGGTTTTTCTCTGCCAAGTACTGCTTTCTATCAAAGTGAGAACTAGGAAAACGGGGACTTAATGATCAAAGGTGAATTCTTTATTTACTCATATTTTAATTTTCTCCTTAAATTATAGATGGGAGATTACATACCATGTAATTCTCACTGTCCAATTTCTATAGGCACAGTGTCTCTTGTTTCTATAAATGGAAGAGAGGGGAAGACAGATATATCAACACTTTAGGGGTAAGAAATTTAGGGTTAAGAAGACAGAAGCTCATATTCCTGCTTTTCGGAGTAGAGTTTATTTTATACTCTGGTATTCTTACTTAGTCCTGTCATCCCTAATCTTACCAAGCTTTCCAGTAGCTTCTGTTGGTGGTCTCTAACTGTATTTCTACATCTTCCTCTAACATTTACAGATGGTGAATTTCATACTGGTTATAAGCAAACATAGTTAAATGATTGTAGAGGTTTCCTCCCTCAAAATGTTCTCTCTAGTGTTATATTTTCACATGGTAGCATTTGCAAAATGGATAGAGCAGCTGGTAAATAAAGATTATATTAGTAAAGATCTGTGCCTCCTCAGAGGAAAAGGAATTGATTGAAGTGAAAAAGAATTTCTGTGGTGTTTATCTTAAAACTAACATTAGTGGAGCAAACCTTCTGGGAATTTTCCTGTGTCTCTACAATCTCTTCTGTTTGTAGATTCTAGGCTTTGGTGTCAAAAACACCTTGAATTCATATGCAGTTACTCTTGTTCCTACTTCCTGACATTTGGATAGCTAGAGAATATTAATAAATTCACGTCGGAGACTGATATTTGCAATCCACATGATTGTACATCTACAGTGAACAATAAAGTAGCTGACCCAGGAGACACACGGTCAGTTTTTCAGAAAATATAGTCTTATCTGACTTATCCTTACACACAGTTTCTTAATACTGTTATGAGTGAATGTGTACTTCTTTGGTTTGATATGTTTGAGCACAAACGTATCAACATATTTTCTACTTGCCTACACACTTAAAATCCTCAAAAGTCAAACATAGAAACAGTATGGTCTTGTCCATAACCGTGAAAACCTTGTGGCCATGACAATGACAATCTAGCCAGCTGCCACCTTAGAGTTAATCACAGACTGAGATAAAGGCCTGAAATGAAGTCAGGGGCTTTTATTAATCTAGTGAGTTATTTAAATGACCTATAGAGTCTGCCCATAGATTTATTTGTATTATCGGAAGTGGCAATGCCTTGAGGGTTCTCATTTCATAGAAAATAAGGTGTTTATTAACAAATGATATGCTGAAACATGTTTAAACTCCTGGATAATTAACAAAAATAAACTGAAAGCAACAATGATGGAAATTTATAAAAATTTGTGATATTAAAAGCTGGAAGCATCAGAATGCAGCAAATGTAATGCAAAGAGTGAGAAGGAGAAAACATTCATGTCTGTGGTACAGAAAAGGGAGAACTTAGGAGGTCTAAGAAAAGACTGAGCTTTGGGAACAAAGGAGACTGCAATGTCCAGATGATCTGTCCCCAAGCAGGTGAGACCCTGGCTTCCTGAGATCACTGGAGCACTGCTTCACTACCTGAGCTTATTTCCAGAATTCCTTTGATCTGTCTAGTCATTTTTATGGCATTATTTCAACCAACTGATTATCTAGTGTTCAGAAACTTGACATGCACAATTAAGGTCTTCTAGTCAACAAAGTGGCACCCCCAGGATCTAACATCTGGGAATAAATTAGCATCTGTTATAACTACAAATATTCTGTAATCCAGTAAAGGCTCCTCTTTTTAATTTAACTTGTATGTCTGCTTTAAAAAACTGTGGCAGATATTTTTCCCATTATTGTTTTTAAAAAATTAAATCTTACTCTCTGACTTAATAGAAATTAAATTGTTAGTAAGTTTTTGCCCTACTATAAAGTTGTTAAAATGTCAAGAGTGATTTTGAACCGTTAGTTATTTGCTAAGCAGTAAAAGATTGTATTAAGGATTCAAATATAAACTCATGGTGCTTTAAACCCTGTGAGCCATTTCATGACTGGGAAAGAGCTCTGTAGTCTGGAGGTCTGATATTCAGGTGCCCCAGAGGAAGAGACTGAGTCAGAGCTTCAGAGCTGAGTAACTGGAACAAGAATATAAAAGAAGCAAAAGCAGAACAAAGAAGGATGGTACTTCAGGACTCTCCTAAAACAAGAAGGAGCTTTAATACACCAGCTTGAGCTGACCTTTGATAATAGGGACATAAGGTCTCAAAAGGCTGCTAAAATCTGCTTTAGGTAGAAGTAGGCTGATGCTATGGAGTTTATTTTGTGATTCAGAGTCCCAGTGCTTGTGGTCAGAGGGTAATACTGATACGTGGAGGGAATTCAGGTGCATTTGGCATCCTCAGTCCTGGACACAACCCAAAGTTTGCTTTCTAACTCTCTGTATTGTGATAAGGGAGCGAGTTTAGTGATCAGCTCAAGTATGAAGTGTATTTTATTGAGTGCTTTTTAATAATTAACTTACTTTTAGAGGATGCAAAAGCTATCTAATTGTTTAGGTTTAGAACATATTGTCTTGTGTGAACCAAAGATGATTTTGAACTGAAAATTATGGCGTGACCATGTGGATATTTAATTTTCAAGTATTAATTTAACTTTTTCTCCCTAAGTAACATATGGCAGTTAAGCTGATATTAATTTGCAGTACCGAAGTGTTGTATAGAGAAGAGGAGTAAATGGCAGAGCAAGGAAAGAAGAAAAAATGTTTGCCTAACATCTTCTAGCCCTAAACTGTAATGATCAGAACAGGAATATTACACTCCTCCCACCATTCACCAATAAAGATGTATTGCTTGAGTCTCCCATGCTTATTAGCCAAAGTGATCAAATTACTCCCAACCAACATTTTCATAAGAGGGGTCACCAGGGCTAGAAGCTTGTGGCCATGAAACAGTGAATTGAAGTGGCTCACAGACATGCATTGAGATGCTTTAAAAAAAAAAAAAAGCTACTTATTGACTAAGGACTATTCCAGGTACCTCTAGGCACCTTGGTTAAAAGAGCTTACACCATGCTTTGTATGAGTAGCTTCCTGACTTTGAACCAAATGTTACTTAATCTGATTCTATTAAATGTCTTGGGGAAAAAAAACAGTTCAATTTGCCAGGGTACAGTCAATTGGGTTTGTTCTGTCCTTAATTTAGTTGACTCAATTGCAATCCAATTTAGCCAACAATTATGAAAGCTGTAGTTTCTGAATTAACCATGTTGTGATACATGGTTTTGTCATTGTCCTAAACTGGAAGGCATAATACCATTGGTTGGTTGCCTTTCTTCCTCATGTAATTCTGGGTTTTTCAACTTTCTTTCCATTATATTTATACTTTGTTTTTACTTAAGTGATATCTTTATCTATGCAGGATTTTTTCCCCCTGTTCTTGATTCTATAAAGACCTTTAATACTTTTTCCTATGGTTTCCAGGTGACTTGTCATTACCTCTTCTTGTGAGGTAATGGAATATTCTTTTCTTGTGGAGCTTCACCACAGTAAATATCCCTTTCATACTCTGTTCCTGGAGGCCCCTTCACCTCCTTCACTTACTGAAGATCCTGACATTAGGCCTTTGATTGTAACATTGAGTTGTAACTCATTGTGATCCCTTAGCCCATAGGTTTTATTTTTGAATTGACACATTGTAATTGTATGTATTTACTGGGTACGATTTGATGTTTTAATACATATCTATATAGTTTAATGATCCAATCAGGATAGTTACTGTATTAATTAACCCACTGATTTTGGGCAATTCTGCTTTCTAGGCTTTTGTTTACTGGATATATTTATGCTTTTGAGGGATCATCTTCAGAAGACTATATGCCTTCTCCCTTTAATTTACAAGTTGAATATCGTTTTGTTGACTTCTGTTCCCAATTGCACACATTTTGGGAAATTTACTTCACCTTTCTCTCCACACTAGGTCTGTTTAACAACATCCGATTTGGAATCATCAGCCAATGTGGCTTTTGAGAAGTTCATTTCCTATATTAGATTGTTAATAAAGACAAAATCTGTTCTCCTCTTAATTCCTCTAAAACGTTGTTTACACTTCTCTCTTATCACCTCCCAAACAACTTTGCATATGATTAGTTGTGTTCATTTTCCCTACCAGATTATAAGTGTCTTTAGGGCAGAGACTCTGCAGCTTTGCATTTCCCATAGGGACTAACATAATGCTTTACACATGGTAGGAAGTTAGTAAGTATGTTGTGAATTACATTATTATGGATATTCATAGTAGACTGTGCAAAATGCCTCCTTAGAACTAGAAATATTGCTATTCAACCTAACACATAGCTTGTGTTTTTCCTTCTTATTGTCTTTCAGCTGATGTTTACCACATGTACTTATGCAAATTAGTTTGAATTAACACAATCTTTATAGCTTGAGATACTGCATTATGTATTTTAAAGTCCAGGCACACAGTAAGTGTCACTTTTGTTCTAATCATAACATAAAATTCAACAGGGAAGCTTTTTTTGCTTTTTGTGTTTTGTGGTTTTTTTTTTGTTTTTTTTTTGTAAGTTAATTGGGCATTTCTATCCTGGTGTTTAAAATTCTGATTGCTTTTGTTTTGAGCTATTTAAATGTTTTCCCTTGGCATTTTGTAATTATTACATAAAATAACAGAAGCAGATGAACAGGAGCAGTGTTTCAGCCTTCTATCTTGTTTTGCCAGAGAAGCCAAGGTGATTGTGTTAGCCTTGAGGTCTCTTTTTCTAATTTTCCCCTAGTTTTCTGTGATAACACATTCTTCTGATTTAAATGTAGAACAAACTGCACTGTAAAAAATTAGAAAATATAAAAAAATAAGAAAATAAAAGTTATAATCTATAATTCAGGGATTATCATCTTTAATGTTTTAGGACTATATGCTGTGTTAATAAAAAAATTGTATAATTTTCTTTTTCCACTTAAAAGCATACATGAAACATTTTTTAGAGTCATTAAATATTCATCTACAGTATCATTTTTGACATTTGCTTATTATTCTAATACATCTTTAATGCACTTTGCTTTATTGTACTGCATAGATATTGTTTTCTTGACAAGTTGAAGGTTTGTAGCAATCTTACATTGAACAAGTCTTTTGGTACCATTTTTCCGCCGGCAAGTGCTCACTTCATGTCTCTGTGTCATATTTTGTTAATTCTTGCAATATTTCAAACTTTTCCATTATTATATCTGTTATGGTGATCTGGGATCAGTGATAATTGATGTTACTTGATGCTTTTCTACTTTTTGATGTAGGCAATAATTATTGCTATAAACTTTCCTATTATTACTGCTTTTACTGTATCCCATAGGTTCTGATATGTTGTGTTTTTATTTTAATTTGTTTTGAGAAATTTTTAAATTTCCTTCTTAATTTCTTCATTGATCCACTGGTCATTCAGGAGCATATTTTTTAATTTCCGTGTGTTTGTATAGTTTTCAATATTCCTGTTGTTACTGAGTTCTAGTTTTATTCCATTTTGGTCAGATAAAATACTTGGTTTGATTGCAACTTTTTTGAATTTTTTAAGACTTTTTTGGTGGCCTAACATCTGGTTGATCCTTGAGAATGATCCATGAGCTGAGGAGAAGAATGTGTGTTCTGCAGCTGTTGGATGAAATGTTCTGTCAATATCTGTTAGGTCCATTTGGTCCATAATACAGATTAAATCCAATATTTCTTTGTTGATTTTCTGTCTGGATGGTCTGTCCAATGCTGAAAGTGGAGTGTTGAGGTCTCCAGTGATTATTGTATTGGGGTCTATCTCTCTCTTTAGCTCTGATAATATTTACTTCGTATATCTGGCTGCTCCAGTGTTGAGTACATACATATTTAGAATTGTTTTCTCCTCTGGTTGAATCGACCCCTTTATCATTATACAATGACCTTGTTTGTCTCTTTTTACAGTTTTTGTCTTGAAATTGTTAGAGTGTGAGTTTTGCGCCAAAAAATCATTAATCTGCCATTCTGCTTCTGTAAACCCGCTTGCTCCTGCTTGCTACCCCCAGCACAGAAATTCCTAAGTGACTACAACACCCATGTTCTACGTAAAACAATTACAGAACCCATGTTCTGTGTGAAGCGATTATAACACTCACGTTTTGCGTGAACAAGATATGGCCCAGAGCCCAAACTGCCTAGATCCTGTTACACCAAAGATAAAAAATGATGTAATGCTTACTCAAGGCTTTTTGTACACATGCTTGCTCAATCTTAATATTTTCCCACTCACCAACTTACAATATAAAAACTTTTTGTTTCAAAGGGTCACTGCTGCTCTCTGTGCTGCCTTTGGGTAGTCACTGGCCAGCTAATAAAGACTCCTGATTTGGCTTAATTCGGTCTGGAGGTGGTCATTTCTCGCATCTCAGACATAGGCCATATAGGTCTGTTATAGACATAGACATAGGTCTGTTATAGACATAACAGACATAGGCCAAAAGCTAGGCCTCTTGCCCAAAGTTAGCCAAGCTGTGAGTGCAAAGAAAAAGTTCTTGAAGGAAATTACAAGTGCTGCTCCAGCGAACACACGAATGATAAGAAAACAAAACAGCCTTCTTGCTGCTATGAAGGCAGTTGTTTGGTATGGATGGAAGATCAGCCCAGACACAACATTCCCTTAAGCCAAAGCCTAATCCAGAGCAAGGCCCTCAGCATCAAGGCAAGATCCTCCAGTAGGAAAAAGGTTACAATTCGCAGAAGGCTCTGATGATTGTTAGCATTTTTTTAGCAATGAAGTATTTTAAATTAAGTTATATATATTTTTTAGACATAACGCTATTGCACACTTAAGAGACAGCAGTATAGAATAAACACAACTTTTATATGCACTGAGAAACCAAGACATTCATGTGATTCACTTTATTTTGGTAGTCTGGAAGCAAACCCATAGTATGTCCAAGGTATACCTGTATTTTGATATATCATGATTTATTTTGACAATCTTTCAGTTTTGGATGTGAAAGATTTTTTCTGATTTATTTGTATAAATACTTGCATGCCACCTTTAAACATACTTTATGATAAATTAATTTTCAACTAGTAAAAAGCCTTAAGTGTATAGAGATGTATGTAGATACCTTGGCAGATACACGGATCATTGTAAAGTTTAAAGTCCTAAAGTTCTGTTGTTTAATTGCTTTTTTTTTTTTTTTTTTACTTCCAGGATCACTCAATTAGTCCCACTGGTTAGCCTACAATCTAATCAGCAGTTTTTAGGTATTGAAATTGTAATCCTTTTACAGAACATCTTAGGGCTGGTAAAAGGCCAATTCTGAATCGAATGGTAGGTCTACTTTTAGTTCTTTGAGGAATCTTCATACTGTTTTCCATAAAGGTTGTACTAATTTGCAGTCCCACCAATAGTGTATAAGTATTCCTTTATCTCTGTATCCATGTCAGCTATTGTTTTCAGACTTTTTAATAAATGCCATTCTAAAGTTGAATCAACCCAAGTGCCCATCAATTCATGAGTGGAGTAAATAAAATGTGGTATGTGTATACCATGGAATACACTACTCAGCCATAAAAAAAGATGAATTAATACCTTTTGCAACAATCTGAATGCAAATGGAGACCATTCTCCTAAGTAAAGTATCTCAAGAATGGAAAACAAACACCACATGTACTCACTATTAAATTGGAACTAACTGATGTGCACACATGTGCACAGAGGGAAGTAAATCTCAGTGGAAATCAACCAGCAGGGAGCAAGGGAGGGGAAAAAACCTACCTAATGGGTACTATGAACACTATTTGGGTGATGGGCATACCTTTAGCTAGGACTCAAGCATTACAAAAGTGATCCATTTGTATCCCCTTAATATTTTGAGATAAAAAATAATAGAAAAAAGGACAATTCTGTGCTGAGACATTAGTGTGCCCAGAAAGGAAGTAAATAAGTGCCCCCATCCATGTGTGCCATGGAGAAAGAAGTGTATTTTCTTTCAATATTCCTATAGTTATAATAATGTAAATTCTGGTACAGAGTTAATAAACATTTGGAATGTCATTACATTGAGAAGATGAGGGAAGGGAAGTAGGAATCATAATGTAAAATGCCATATCAATTGTGTCTGTTAGGATTAAGTCTGGCCATGTATAAAATAAAAATACAAAAGATGACTGTCTTAAGCTACAGGCTTATTTCCTCTCAGGTAAATTAATTTTGGAGATAGACTGCCGAGAACCAATCTGGAAGTTCCACTGAGAAGTCAGGGACCCAGATAGCTTTCAAATAACTGTTCTTCATCCTCAAGTTCAAAGTGGCTTCTAGAGATCTATTCACAATATCTGTATTCCAGGATGCAGGAAAGAGGAAGGAGAGAAAAAGAGAATATTTTTCTATTTTTCAATTTCAGAATTGAACATAACACTCATACAGAAAAGTTCCAAATCATGAATACAGATCCATAAATTATCACAAAGGGAATTCACCTAAGTAGCCACAATTAAGGTCAAGGTATAGACTATTCCAGCATCACGGAAGCCCTTCTGTCCCACCAATCCCCAGAGCCTACTCCTCCCCAAAGACAGCTACTATTTTCACTTCCAGCATTCTAGATCAACTTTTCCTGTTTTTGAATTTTCTATAAATGGAAACATACTGTTTTATATCCTTTTGTGTTTGGATTCTCTCATGCCACATTATTTTAGTAGACTAACCCATGTTCTTTTTTTTTTTTTTTTTTTTTTTTTAATTTTTTTTTAATTTCAGCTTATTATGGGGGTACAAAAGTTCTGCATAGATATATTGCCCATGTCCCTCCCAATCCCCCGAGTCCGAGCCTCAAGCGTGTCCATTCCCTAGACAGTGCACATCGCACTCCTGGTGTATAACCCATGTTCTTTTAAGTAGTTACACTCCATTGAAGTATAGCTGATCCTTAAATAACGAAGAGGTTTTTTTGCAGTTGAAAATCCATGTATAACTTTCATCTCCCCAAAAGCTTTACTACCAATAGCCTACTATTGACTGTAAGACTTGCTGATAATATAAAAAATTGATTAACATACATTTTGTATGTTATATGTATTATATACTGTATTATTACAATAAAGTAAGAGAAAAGAAAATGTTACTAGGAAAATAATAAGGAAGTGAAAATATATTTACTGTTCATTAAGTGAAAGTGAATCATCATGAAGGTCTTCATCCTCCTCTTCAGGTTGAGCAGGCCAAAGAGGAGGAGGAGAAAAAGGAGAGGTTGGACTTGCTGTCTCTGGGGTGGCAGTTCATCTGCAAGTTTTTTCAAATTGTTGAAAGTCTCCAAATACTTTCCGATGTATTTATTGGAAAAAATCTGCATATAAGTTGCACCCACACAGTTTAAACTCGTGCTGTTCAAAGGCCAACTGTACTTTGAAAATGTCATTTTACGTTCTTCTAGATTCCGTTGTTTTTTTCTGAGTAGTCACCTGTAAATCTATTGTTGTAATTTTGAAGGTAATCTGTCTTATTTCTCTTTGTCTTTGCTGTCCAGCACTTCTGTTATGCTTAGGTCTGATTTCCTTTGAATTTATCTTGCTTGGGGTTTTTAGTAGCTCTTAAATATATAAACTGATATCTTTCATCAGTTTTGGAAACTATGAGTCCTTATTTGTTCAAAAGTTTTGATCACTTCAAGAGTCCTTCTCTCATCAAATTTCTTTTCTGTCCCATTCTGGTGCCACCTATTTCTTCTTCTCCTTCTTCTTCTTGGATTCCAATTATAGATAAAGTATATGACCTGTGTCTAATACTTTTTCTGTATTTCTATCATTTTTTTCTGTATCATTGATATTGTCTTCTAACTTAACTTCTACTTTATTCATTTGTTCTTCAGTTTTGTACAATATGCTATTCACCCATTAGCTGAGATCTTAATCTCAGTTATTTTACTTTCAGTGTTAAAATTTTTATTTAGCTCTTTTTTTAATAGTATTTAGGTTTTGCTGAGATTCTCAACTTATCTTTTATTTATTTCAACATATTCAATATAGTTAATTTGTCAATATAATTTGAGGACTAGTATGATGCTATCTTCCTTGAGAGGCAATATTTGCTTCTGGTAGGCATCTTGGACCACTAGCAATCCTAAATCACTTTAATCCAATGAAGAATTGGGATAATTTTAAGCTCCATTTCCTGTAACTTCCTGCAAGGGCTGATCTGTTTCTGCTTCATCTTTTCTCCTAAGGTTCAGTTCTTCACAGCCCCAATCTAAAGGCTTAGTGGTTTACCAGAACCTTCCTCTTTGGAGATCCTTGCACTCTAATTTTTATTCCTTTAGCCCAATAAATGTGTCAAAGACTCCAATCAGCTTCTCAGAGAACTTTTCTGGAACCTGCATAGGTACTATACTGTATATTCCATTTATTCCTCTAGGCTCACTTGTTTCACACTATTTTACTTTTTTACAGATAGAGCTAATTTCCAAACTTAAATAATTGTTTTCCTTCTTGCCCCTTCAGTCTTAGTGGTACCTATGGTTCCTGTTGTTTCTGATCCTAGGGATTTTGCCATCCTTTCCTTATTGTTTCTCCTTAACCATCCACCAAATTTTGTAAATACTTCCATCACTAAGCACACTTCAATTCCACCTTTAAGTGTGCCATGTGTTTCTTGACACACCTTCATGGAAACATGCCCATGAGGAAGCTGTAACCACAAGTTACTTTAACTGCCTTATTAAACCTCTAATGTCTCAACTTGTTTTGTTTTAAAAAATATGTTGTTCATCTCTTCTAATTGCTTTCAGTGGCAGAGTTGTTGTGAATTAAAATTATTCCTGAAAGCAGAATTCCCCCATGCCTACATTTTTAAGGAAACTGTCCAAAAAGCTCACAAAATACTCTTTAATTAGCCACACGATTGGGCACATGTATATACCTAACTGCAAAGATCCTGAGCAATGTAATTAATTTTTCACCTAGATGGGAACATGCCCAGATTAAAATAGGACTTCTGTTACGACGGCAAAAAGTGAGACTGGCTATTGTGTGGAAGCGAGCAGTGCATGACTCAGAAACAAATAGATAATGTCAGCAATTTAGAAACTAAAAAATAGCTATGTAAATACGTTATTTAGAAATACACAGAGGAATAGTTTAAAAACTGAAAGAGCTAAAAGAATTTTTTTTTTTCTGGGAAGTGAGAGAAACATGGCAAGGAACCATCATTTTTAGTTATAAGCCTTGTACTTCTAAGGAAATATATATCCATCTACATGCTTTGATACAAATAAAATTAATATAAAAAGAGAGAAATGTTAGTGTTTTTTTCTGTCATAACCTCGTGTTATTTTTGTTGTTATGCTCCTCTGGGTCTCAGTTTCTTCCTTTAAAAATTCTTCATGTTTATATAATGCATTTTCATGAAATAGAATTAGACTAAATGCTTTCCAATGTTTCTCCCGTTCCTGATATTTCATGAATTTGGCTCACTCTGTGAAAAATACATGGTGGTGGTTTAAAATGTAACAGCCACCACGTTTAGATACAGCACACTCTTATTTGTATCTGCAGGTGTTCCTGCAGAACCAGGCTAGGTTCCTATTGGCCAGAGAAAGTGAAAGTCTCAACATGTAAATCAATGCAATGATGAAAATGTTAAAAGCAGGGATTTTTCCCAAGAGCAAGAATAAAGTTGTAGCTTAAAAATATGAAAGTCACAATTGAGGGATATTAAAATATGTGCAAGGTACCTATTTGATAGCTTCTAATATTGAGTGACATTAAAATCTATATCTGTTTGTTTGTACACTTGTACCCATGAATAAGATCTTTGAGAACCGTGTTGAAAATTACTGAGATAATGACTATTATTAAGTCTCTTATAGAAAAGACTTGTATTACATGGAACAGAATTACCTACATAAAACTGCTCTTGATTTTCTTACTGTTTAAATGTGGTTGAGTGTAGAAATGGTTATACTGTTGATTTTCTTAAAGTCCTGTTTCCAGTCACTGTTATGGCTATGGAAATTGCAATAGATGTAAGGAAAATAAATACTTGCAACAACAAATCTGTGGAAAAGAATAGAAGTAAGAGTAGGTGATGTACTGGGATGGCATCTACATCTTCCTAGTTGTTCCAGTGTGATAAATGTCTATAAAAATTTTTTCACAAAAGGCACTAAATCTTTGTCTTTTTCGAGGGGTTGTGCTCTATTGGATTGTTTGACTGATTGGTTCCTGTTTTGAATCAATGTTACCATAATTACCTATTCTTTCTCCAGATAGCCACAGCTTCTAATAATTTAATGTAAAGACTGCAAGGAATCTTTGTAGTTTTAAATGTAATTTTACATTTTGCAGAAAGGACTGCAGGAAAATTCTCCATGTCAATGAAATGTACTACAAATTATATCTAAAATTTATATAATGTGTACATTACTAGATGTATACTAGATATATATAATACTAGATATATCATTAGGTACATACTAAACACTTTTCCTCTTTCTTTTTTCCCAGTAGTGAGTGTCGATTTGTACAGATCTGACCAGTCTTCCCAATGCTTATTCACTTTCCCTTAAGTCCAACAGAATGTCTTAAGGAGCTGAAAGTATATCTTTCCAGTAGCTGGGGCAGGAAGAAAACGAGACAACAAATACAAGAATTACACTTGTGTTTAAACCTCTTTTAATATCTTTATTAACTACTCTAATTATTGGCTTTCCATTGAATTTAAAGACAAAATGTGGCAATGTCATTCTCTAGTAGATAAATAAATCTTTTTTAGGATCTTGGGTCCTAAGGCCTGAAAGAACCAATCCCTATGATGATGTAATAACTCCTTATGTCTGAAGGTGAGCAAAACATGAGTTATCAACAGATATCATTTAAGGTCAAATGCACGAAAAGTATTGACTTTTTTTTTTAATTTTGAGGGAAAAAGAACTCAAGAACCAATCAAAGTCTATTCAAGGAAATAGAAGATCTCTTTGAACTTGGAACCTGTGTCTCTTACAGGTTACTCTTGTTCAATAACCCTGATTCTTTCCCTGTAATAGGTGCCCTCAAGCCTCTCCTCAATCAATTATCCAGGGACTCCAAAATACACAGCTTGGCCTTCCCATATTTGAACGTACTTTCTGCTTGACATACATGCATAGCCTTCTTGAAATTAGGACCTATATGCTACGCATTACCATAGCCCCCTATAAATGTATATAGCAGTCTTCATTTATTCATCAAGTAATAAATAAATGTGTTGAATCAGTGAATGAAAGGACAGTTAGCATAATTTATGGCAGCACATTAATGTAATTATATTTTTTCTTGTCATGCTCCAAACAATCCTGTTAATTTTCTAAGCCTTTTGTTTCACCTTGTTCTGAACAGGTGTAATTACTCTGCTTACCTCCGTTTCCTCAGGAGAATGTGGAAAACAATGCTTTGGTTTTACTTGACTCTGCTACTTAATGGCAATTGGAGTACATTATTTGAGGTCCTTAGTTTATTCATCTGTAAAAGGAAGATAATGGCTCCTGCTGTATTTGCTTCACAGGTTTCCAAAAGAATCTAATGAGAAATGGTTATGAAAAAGCTTAAAATCTGCAAGCCGGTATACAAATAGGATGTGATCATATTAACCAAGCACTGGGTCCATGGGCTCAGAAAGCTTTTCAGGAGAAATAACCAATAAGGAGTCTTATATCCTCTCGTCCCACTCTAGGCTCTTCCTGTTCTTATATAGTCTGTGGTCACCATGCAGTAACTACCAGCACAATCACCTTCCTGATCAAAAAGGAAATCGTTCAGAGCACATAGCAGAAATAAAGGAAAATAAAAGGTCAAATACCAGATTTGATAACAAATTGATTTTAATTTGGACTTTAAAAATGTATATCATCAACATTCAGCAAAGCCATTCAAAAAATGCATCACAAGGCATTCACTAGTTTTGCCATTTTGTTCTCTAAATATCGAAACTTTATTCCTTTCGCTTCATCTCTCACATTTCTTCTTGTTCTTCTCTCTTACATGTTGATTCTCTGACTTTTTTGTTGCAGACTTAAATCTCTATCCACCTCTCCCATCATCTAACCGGGCCTGGGACAACGCCGACCTCTTTCAGACTCCCTCTTTAAAACTAACTTAATATCTGATCTCATTTTAAAACCTTGTCTGAGTTTATCCATGGCAGCTATTCCCAGTAGCTTTTTAACAAACCAAGGGTTTGAGAAGCAGCTGCTCACTTTCCCCCACAACTAAGTCTTATTTTTCCTGCTCTTCTTCTCTCTTTTTAGTTTTATTTATTTTCCTTGTCACTCGTCAGCTCCAGTGGTGCAGAGAGATCTCAGACTGTTAGAATTTTGTCACTCTAAAGATCACCATCTAATCTCTTTATTACTTTGAAGCTGGGTGCAGTCAAGGTCGCAGAGCTGTGTGTGAGAAGAACCTTGATCGCCCAACATGGAAGCCAGTGCACATTTCCAACATTTTACTCTCTCAGTGCGGACTCTGCAGTTTCTGAAGCTGCCACATGACGGGCACCAGTTACGTCCACGCTGAGAGACTGAGAGCCTTCAGTCACCAAAGCCATAGTAAACACCATTAGGCCATTGTTCACACTGTTTGTCTAAGAAGTCTCCACGCTGAAGTTCTCATTTCTGTCCAGCTGACACCCATTCCTGAAGATCCAGATCAAATCCATGTATTGAATAAAGGCTTTTATGATCTTAACACAAAAATAAAAGCAATAACTCTTGCCTTTGAATTCACAGTTCACGGTATTGCAAGATTGCCCTTGCATGTTTCTTATTTCCCTATGTTAGCATCCTGGGGCTGCCATAACCAAATACCAAAACATGGATGGCGTAGGCAATAGAAATGTATTGCTTGGAGGCTAGAAGTCAAAAATAAAGGTGTTGGCAGGTTTGGTTCCTTCTGAGGGCTGTGAGGGAGGGCTCTGTTCCAAGCCTAGCTTCTGGTGGTCTCAGGCATTGCTTGGCTGGTGGATGTCCATCTTCTCCCTGTGTTGCTTCATATTGTCTTCCCTTTATGAGTGTCTGTGTCCAAATTTTCCCTTTTTTGTAAGGACATCAGTAATTTTGGATTAGGGTCTACCCTAATGACTTCATTTTAACTTACCTTTGTAAAGACCCTATCTCCATATAAGGTCACATTCTATGGTACTGATGATTATGACTCCAACATATCATTTTGAGAAGACACAGTTAAACCCATAACCCTCATAATATTAATTAATATAATATAATCAATAACATAAACATTTAACTTACTATGATATGGGATGTCTATGGCTCATTTTAGAATCTACTCCCAGAAATTTTTATTTCAATTATAAATTGACTGTAGCACCCAGGACATCATTTATGCCCAACAAATTTTTATTTAATGAGTGGCGCAGTGAGAAATGTGCCACAAATACCCTCAAGTGTTAATATTCTCCCTCACCACATTTTTTGGTGGGCTCAAGAGTTCCATCATTCTTTCTCTTGAGGGGATTAATTCAATACACATTTATTAAGAACTGTTTATGTGTCAGGTGCTCTGATGGGGACTGATGATAAAGTAGTGAAAAAGATAGGAATGGTTATTTCCCCTATGGATTTTACTATATTAATGGAAGATGTAAATAATAAACAAGTGAACACATAAAATAAGTTATGATGTTCAAACAGTAAATTTTCAAGGGTCACCCATACAATCATGTTTAGTGTTTGAAATTTCAACTCATATTAATTCACCACTTCTCAGCAGCTGGCAGTTTCCTATGTGGATGGGACACAGAGCAGAGAAACGTCAGTGGGGGAGGGGGTAAGGAGACGAGTGAGAAAAATGGACAAGTACATGGAGCACCAGGTGGGCATGCCTCCCTGGGAAGCTGAGTCAGGAAGAGGGAGCTGGTCCATTAGGAAGCGAGAGGAAGAGGAGAAGGAAGGCTGTACATGAAGGAGAAATGACTAGAGCAGAGATGAGAGGTACAGAAAGGAAGGAAGCACAGAAACACAGAAGGAGAAATGAAATTTATAACGTATGATACTTGTCCTGCCTCTGGTAGACGCCTTGGAAAGATACATTCCTTCATCCCTTGTGTGTTTTGCTGTATCTAAGTCTCAGAATTCACAAAAATAGAAAATATGCCCATGTTTTAGCCTCCTTTTATTCATTCATTGAAGAAAATCCTTGTGGAGCAACAACTCTAACCACAAACCATGCCAAGTAATAAAGACACAAACATGAGCAAAACATCTTCTGTGGCTTCAAAATTGCTCATAGTTGAGTAGGTGAGATGATAAACAAATAATGACAGAGTAACTATGTAGGATAAATCTCTCTTTGGGTGGCATTTGGAGTGATCGGAGAAGAAAGGACACAGAGGAAGTAGTGTCTAAACAGTCTTGAAGGATGAATTAAATTTTTTCAGGAAGTCTGGGTGGGGAAGCAGATTTCAGCCATGGGGAAGAGAATGAGATTTTGAGATATCACTCTGTGGAAAGTGTTAAATGACAAATTACAACTATTTTTTTATTTGTATAAATTTAAGGAGTAAAAGTGCAGTTTTGTTACATGGATATATTGCATAGTGATGAAGTCTGGGCTTTTAGCATAGCCATCACTCAAATAGTATATATCATACCCACTAAGTAATTTCTTGTCCCTCACCTCCCTGCCATCTTGTAACACTTATGAATCTCAATGACTATTATTCCACACTCTATGTCCTTGTGTATATATTATTTAACTCCCACTTATAAACAAGAACATGTGGTATTTGACTTTCCGTTTCTGAGTTGTGTCATTTAAGATAATGGCCTCCAATTCCACCCATGTTGTTGCAAAAGACATGATTTCATTCTTTTTTATGACTGAATAGTATTCCACTGTATATATAGACCACATTTTCTTTATCCAATCATCCATAAAATTACTACATATTTAATTTAAATATCTTAATAGGCTTTTATTTGTGATTCTAGAATTGAGCAACACCTTATTCTATAAAATAGAGTGAGTGTTCCAATGAGCTCATCAAAGGAATTTGGCTTTACATACAGAACAGTTCTGAGGAGAGCAGAAACAGAACAAAAAGCAAACTGATCATTTCAAAGTTACAGGTTAAAGCAGAGGGAGCATTCTCATCATGCAAGCTTAAACTGGCCTGTTTGGGGATTTGGCTATTATCTCTCCCTCTCTCTCCATCTCTCTCTGTCTCTCTCTCTCTCTCGATTTCCTGGAAGTTCAAATAAACAACATAGTCTAATGTTGTGTGGAAGTTTAGCATGAGTGACTCCATTTTGGTTTGGTCTATCGGGCTTCTTGCAGGGGCTCAGCCCAAAATTGTCTCCTGTAAAGTTTATTTAACAAGAGAAAATGGAAAACTAAAGTTGCCTTGTCTGAAAACTGATAACTTCCCTAAAACTAGTGACTTTTTATTTTTTATCGGCACAATTAATTCAAAGCATGTTTCTGATTTCTCTACCGTAAGTATACTTGACACTCTGTAGGAAAGGGAGGGACTTTAAAAGAAACTGATCTTTAGCCTATAAAACACCCTTTTTTGCCCCTTAGTCTTATAAATGATACAGGGGCTTAGAAAGTAAAATTCTGTGTGGCGGAATCTACCCAGTCATAACTCCAAATTAAATCCTTGTCATTTGTTTATGTATTTATTTATTTTCCCTTCCAAATCCTGTCATTCATACCAAAAATTTGAGAGCATAGCTTTTTGCTGTTTTTATCATAATGAGATTTTTTTTCTACTCCCAAAAGACCAAATTAAGTCAGTCCTCTGAGTGCTACACATTGGTAATGAGAATATTAATTTCCTTTGGGACTTACAGTACAATGGCCTTGTGATGGGTTACTTTGGTTCTTCACTGATTTCCAGACCTCACTTCTTACCCTTGCTATCCCTGAGATGTGAAATTGCATTCTTTCCTTCCACTGTCCCCCCTCCTGAAACTTTAAGCCTTCTTCAGAGTGGCTATAGAACATGGAAATGTACTTTCTGTCCTCCGCAGTAATTTCCCTCAGGTATAGAATCTCATTCCTGGTATTTGAGCAGTGATAAGTGATTTGGGCTACTACTTCAGAATCCATGGCACGATATTTCACAGGAGGATGCAGAAAAAAATGAGTCTCACACCTAATTCTACATAACAGTTGCAGTGGGAACAGAAATGTAGAAGTTAGAGACTAGGGGGGGAACTCAATTTTAAGTTTGGTAGGTTGCCTGCTGCTAAGGTAAACAGGGCATGAGTCTGAATGTAACCTTACCTTTTTGGATGTGCCCCAGGAATGTATCTGAGGATATTAACACACACCTGGAACTCACAAAATAGACTGAAGTGCATTCAGTCTATCAGTCACATTGAAGGAGGTGGGGCTGAGCAAGCAGTATCTGTTAAATGTGTTTTCATATTTTCCCAATGTTATAAGATGTATAATAGTATATAATACATATGTATAAACATACATCCATCTCCCCCCAAGTAATCATACAGTCAGCTTGTAATTTGCTGCCTTTATGCAGAAATAAGCTTTCAGAGTGAGGATGTTAGCTATTTTACATCTTAAGGCGAGGCAGTAGGTGAGGGATGATCCTAAATTTCTTAATAGCAAATGACTCACCAGGGGTTTGGAGGCAGAAACATACACAGAAAGCATATATTCTCAATGTGCACTTGACTCTCATTTGGAGTTATTCTTTTATGAAGATTATGAAATCTGGACTTGAAGGCAAGATTTTCTAAATAACCAGTCCTTAAAAACAATAATAAAAATTGTCCTCATGAATTGTTAAATAAGCAATGTATAACTTCTGTTCTTTATGTTCTATTCTTTATGTCAGTGAAAATACAAGGTAGACTTGAAGTGATGACAGAGAAGAACAAACACATCTCATCCTTGGATTGCACTCAGGGCTGAAATGCCAGCGTCACTAATTGCTTCAGGATCCCTAATGCAGGGGATACAATCCTTCTTTGGGGGCGAAGGAAATCCCCTGAGTCATTATCAAAGTGAGCTCTTTGGTACAAAGATATTTTGTATGTTTCCCAGTAGAACATCTGTCATAAGAGAACATGGTACATTCAGAGCTATATGGTATTTCAGAGCTATTATATTGCTCTGAAAAGAAAAGAGAAGCAACAAGATAAGAGCAAAGTTTCTACCTGAAACTACTGGAGTGCCACAGAAGGGCCCTAGGGAGCTACTAAGGTAGGTGAAATGGGGTCAAGGGTAGGGCACCAACCTTCCTACCTGACGTTGCGTATATTATTCAGCTCTTTTTTTTTGTCATCGTAGCCTACATAGAAATTGTTCACATATGAAGATCACACTGTCACTGAAGTGATCAATATTTTAGCATCCCTGTAGCATATGTGCTGTTTCATACTGAATAGAAACTTCTGCTCTCAGGTCCAAATTACTTTGGACAGCTGATACTTGACTTCTAAAGTGTGGCTGCCACATATTGTGATGGACACCCCGCTGCTGGGTCAGCAGGGGACTAGGCAGGCACTGGATGTGGACTCACTCAGCTGGAAGGCCTTCACCAGGAAAATTCTTCTGTGACCTCACCCTGGTGTCAGCATCTGTCTCTTCCTCCCAAAGAAGTGGTAACAGTGGTTACACAGACTGAATACGTGGTAGAAACCACGGTTATATTGCTGTAGAGTCTTTCACTGAACCCAACCACAAGAGCAGGCATCGTGGCAAGTCTAAAATCTTTGCGAAGACCCAGTGTAGATTTCAGAGCTTTCTTTCCATTGTGTAGACCCATTACATGCACTTAACTTTGAAGGAATTTATAGTTTCTAAAGAGTTTGCCATTAATGTTTTCTCATTTAATTTTCACAATAACCCTATGAGGTGGATATTATTATTTTGACTATTATTTTATTATTTTGATGATATCAAAATTTTTTTCTTTTGGGTTGTTTTAATAAACAAACTTCACTTACATATATAACATGTATGGTCAGCAGAACAATGGCTGCCTCAAAGATGTCACCATCCTAATTTCTGGAAACTGTGAATATGTAAAGCTTTCACAGTAAAAGGCAGTTAAGATTACAGATGGAATTGAGATTTCTAATCAGACACTAATCCCTTAGGGAGTTTATCCTGGATTATCCAGTTGGGACCATTGTAAATGTAAAGGATCTTAAAAGTGGAAGAGTGAGACAGGAAAGGTCAGAGTGACACCATATGAGAAAGACTGGAACTGATGCTGCTGGCTTTGAAGATGAAGGAATGACACTAAGAGCCAAAGAGTAGGAGCAGCCTCTAGAAGCTGGAAAAGATAAGGAAACAGATTCTCCCCTAATGACCCCAGAAGAAAACAGTTCTGCTGACACCTTGATTTTAACTCAGTGAGACATGTGTTGGACTTCTAACCTACAGAACTATAGGGCAATAAATTTGACCTAAACCACTAAATCAGAGTAAACTAAGAATTAGATTTTCCACACAAGTCAATTGTCTAGGCTATTACAATGTAATGTTTTGATTGACAATTTTAATGTTTTAGATGGAAACCGCTTTTAAATATATTTTGCATTTCCCTATCACATTAAACAGGATATATTGATCACAATTTGGCTTTCCTATTAATTATGAACATAGTTATGAACACAAAGGTTTGGGGTGACAATAATCGAGATAAGCTCTTAAGGTAGGAACAATTGTTAAACATTAAACCAAATGAACCCAGTTCAGTTTTTTAAGTTCCTAAGTCTTGTTTCCTCCTTGCTATTTCTTGCTACTAGCTATTTGTAAATCTCTACCAGTCACCTAATGCTGCTTATAATCTGTTTTTAACCAAACTTGCTAAAAAGTAGATTTAAAATTACCATTAATTGAATTAAGGAAATATGCTCTGAGTCTCCTACGTTTTTTTAAAAAAATAGGCTTGGCTTTTCAAAGGATATAACATAATATGAATGTAATATGTGTTAGTATTTAAGTACATATTTAACATTCACTAAGATCCTATGAGATAAATGGGAGGCTAATAAATGCATTCTTTCTGTAGGCTCATCTTTGTGTCTGAACTAAAGGAGAAAATAGTGTATTTTAAATGAATATGTCTGAGGTGAGGCCCAATGGGTGGTTCCCATGTTCAGTCATAAAGTTCATAGATTTTATGACTGGTATTATCTTACTTTCTCAACAATTTTTTAATGTTAAAGATTTTTCAGGTGGGTTTTATGAGGTAGAAGTTACCGAAAATCTGTTGGAAGGAGAGTTATACTCTAGTTTAATCTTCCTTTACTCAAACCCTCCTTTAATAAGTTTATATGTTCCGTGAGTCCATATAGTGCATTTGCACATCACATTCATGTTTAACAATCGTGCTCAATTCTTTTGAAGGCCAGTCCAGGCAAAGTGCCTCCTGAACCTCGACTTGTCACTTTGCAAGTACAAATCTTTGGTAGTACGTTGCTGGGGAGTTGGGAAATTAGGCAAGGGAATGTGGGCAGAGGACAAGGGATCTTCACTGCTGGAGCAAGGGGAACACGTTCAACAGAGCATCATCTTTGCCAAAAGCAACATCTTTCCACATAATTGTTGGGTCAACTTTCCCTTCATCAGTGTTTTAAGCTTTGTCCACAGCAAATAAAATATGCTGTAATAACTGATCCATGGTTTCTATTTATAAAGAGAGACTTATATATATAAGTCTATCTTTTTAAAATTGATGACACTGTCCTGAAAACATTACCCAACATTATTAGTGACTCTCAGGTTGCAATGGGAACGAAATCTAGACTTTGAAGGTGTGGAGAAGCCCCTTGTACAGACATAATTTTCAAATTGGATTCCTTAGAATTCTAGGATTAAAGGTTATCTCCAAATCAAATACAGTGTTTAGCTTGGAACATTATTTCACGGCCTCTACAATCATTATTGTATACATACAGGGTGATTGATATCTATATCTATACCATGGCAAAATATTCTCCAGTCTCCAAGTTTCAAAAACACTGATATTAAACTAACTTCTGGCCATATTTCTTTGTTAAATCTGGCAAAGTTGGGGTTTACAGAAATAAATTTCTGTCTCAGAATTCTCTGAAACTTACGTAAAGAGAAAAACCAAAAAAAAATATTAAGCATTCTCCCTTTCCTAACTGAGATGGCCTAAGCATGGAAGGCTATTTGATTCTCTGGATTTATTTTAGGCTCTAATGTTTAGAAGTAAAGAATGGAAGGAGGAAGAGGAATAGAAGAAAAGGAAGAAGGCAACAGTTTTTGAATGATCAGCTGACCTTTTGCATGAGATGCAGTGTAATATATTTGTTAAAATATATATGTCAAGAGCAAGACTTTGGAGCCAAACTCCTAGCTTCAAAGCCATGGTTCCACCACTTGTAAGTATTCTTGGTGATGTTAGTTAACTTGATAACCTTGATCAAGTTAATTAATTTCTCAGTGCCTCAGTTTCCTCATCTATAAGGTGCAGCTAATAATAGTATGCACCTCATAGGGTTGTGAAGATTGAATGAGTTCATACGATTAAAATCCTATGTAAGTTTTCTCTTACTGCTAAAACGAATTACCACAAGCAACAGCTTAAAACAACACAAATTAATTATCTCAGTTTCTGTAGATCAGAGAACTGGGCACAGCATAGTTCAGTTGGTTCTCTGCTTAGAGTCTCACAAGACCAAAATCAAGGTATTGGTAGAGCCGCAATCCTCTTTGGAAGCTCTGAAGAGGAATCAGCTTTCAAGCCCACTGGTTTGATGCAGTTGTAGGACTGGGGTCCCTGTTTCCTTGATGACTATCTGCCAGAGATCATTCTCAGCTTCTGAAAGCCACCTGTATTCC
>CM052437.1:162537580-162571934 GCA_028533085.1 Varecia variegata | reverse complement strand
GATATGAACCCAGCCTTTTATGACTCCAAAGCCAGTGTTCTTAAAGCATTTCAAGAGCATGTTTTTACAACAAAATTGTTCATTAAAATTAATAGACAGTTTGGAACTTGCCAGCCCCAGTTTTCATGACTAACCCCTTCTCATCCTTTGGATTTCAGAAGGGCCTGTCTGACCACCTTAAAGTAGCCTCTCTTCATTATTTTCTCTTTCACCTCCTTGTTTGTTTATTCAGTGCACTAGCAGGATTTGTAATTATTTTCTTTACTTGCTTTCTACGTGTCTCCCTTACCAAATGCAATTCCACTAAGGTAGGGCAGGCCTGTCTTATTCCCTGTTGCAGCTGGAACATCAAGCACAGTATCTGGCATATAGTAGGTGCTCAGTAAATATTCATAGGATGGATAAATGAACAGATGAGTGAGTAGGTTAGGGATGTAGAGAGCAGGCTGGTGAGTGGGAACTGCAAACCTATGCTGGACATTATGGATGGGAACCCTGAGTAGCTAGGGTTAGAGTCAGGGTTTGAGGAGGTCACAGGACATGAGGGTCAGAAGTGACCCTTTCCCACTTCACAACTATACATGGACCTTGCCCAGGGTACTCGAGAATCTTTTTTCCTTGAGAAATTCCAAACTACGATATATACTATAAAAAACATGAACTAGTCTAGGTCTGATGCCTTCCTTTTTTATTTCAGATGTATCTTTTCTATTTTTAGGGTTAGAAAAAAAGGTTAACACAAGAAACAAAAGGAAAAATCTCACAGTAGCCCGTGCAAAGGGAGCAAGGGTATTATACCAAATAAGACCCCCAGTGAACTGCCTTCTCTGGCTGCTGCATTCACACAGGATCTTCATGTGTCTTGGGAGCGGAGGGCAGACTGGAGGCTGGAACACTGATGAGTCTCACTGGTGATTTTCCATGGAGTGAAAACAACAAATATATTTCACAGCTAGAGTTAAGAAAATTGCCATTGTCACTAAGCTAATAAATGGAAGCTCCAGGACTCCAGCCCAAGCAGACTGGCTCCAGAGTCCCTGCAGTATCAAGTCATGAATTAACTAACTGAATGGTAAGCAACAGTACTGTTGATATCCGGGAGAGAGCTTCCAGTATTCCTTAGGTGCACCAGAAACTCTCATCCCTCAATTGCTTACACATGGGAATCCCATGAAATGAGACGCCTTGCCCTCTTTGCCTGGTGCCTTCCTGCAGATTCACTCCATGTGCACTACTTCCAGAAAGTCTCTTTGGTCTCCCCTGGTCTGGAATAGTGCTGTTCTTCTAGGTTCTAATAGCTCCATGTGCTTATTTACCTTCAACACAATGTTGTTATTGCTTATTTGCTTGTGTCTCTTCCCCAGAATATGTGCATCTTAAAGGCAGAAATGATGTCTCTGTGCTTATTACAAAGAAAGTTCTTAAGAAAGGCCAGTTGTGAAGATGAGATATTACACTTAAGGGTGCAATAAGTGACTGGTGTTTGGAAAGATTCTCTGTTTTGAATCTAACTTGATTTCATAACACTCTTTGTATTATCTAATAAGCTCCATTCAAATTGGTCTTTCAGCCTGGGAGCGCTCTGGGCTGTGGTCCACTTGCAGGCCTATCCGCATGGTAGCTTTCCTGGCAGGGTGCTCCCTAATCCTGCTCTGTTCACAGGTGGCTTCTTTGCCTCTTTCAGCCTTCAGGTAGGCCTTGTTTTTTTCTATTAGCAAGGATCCACCTTGCTATTATCGTTTAGTGCAACCCTGTTTGTTTCTTGCATATTGCGCCAGGATAATCTATTAAGATACTAATTTGTGTTTTCTTCTTGCTGGTATAGAAGAATCCACATAATGAGGGCTAATGTATTTCATTCTGTTTAATTTTCTCTCCCAGGGTTTTGGATGGCCTAGTTTTATGGAGGAGATTATGCTGAGAATCCCAGAAGGGAGAGAAGAGAGTTCATGCCTCTGAGGCTGGGGGTTGGAGGATAGAAGACAACATTCCCAAACACTGGGGAAGGATAGAAGAGTATGAGTCCATAGCCAATGGGCCCTGTTCCAGTTTCCTGGCAATATTTCAGGGAAGGTTCAGTGCTCCAATGAGCAGGGCTCTGTATTGTGTCCCTATGTGTGCTGGACCCTTGGAACTGGACTCATTGCCTCAGCAGGGGACAACACTGGGCCTCCATCCAACTCCCTGCATGCATACCCAACTGAGGGCCAGATTAAGATCTTGAGAGATTTTAAACAGTCACCACTTTGATGTATCCCCCTTATATAATTCTAATCAAAATGTTTTTTGAAATGACTCAAAAATATACTGATATTAAAATATCAGACATTTGGATCACAAAATTCTAGATAGTTGAAAATTGAAACTAAAGTACTCTCTCCCCTCCCTCTGTCATGTGACCTTCCATTGCTTGTGCCTTTAGCATATCCTTAATCTTCTTATTAGAAAACCCCTCACCCAAACACACATCATATATTATGCCAAGAAACCCATAAGTCCAAAGGAGAGAACCTGCAAACCAAGAGAGCAGTGACTGAGAAAGAGCCACACCTGTACTTTGGGAGCCATGGACTGAATAAGTCTTAGACGTCTAAACTGTAACAGCCCTGGTTCCACAAGTAGGTTACAAATGAGGAAAGCAGGCAATATTTTGAAGCACATGGAGGAGTGCATAGTTTGGTTGGGGGTATAGGAAAGACTTCTGAAAGAAGGCAACATTTTAGCTCAAACCAGAAAGATGAACTGGAGTGGTCAGAAGTAGAATGGGAATGTGGATGGGGCTGTCCTAAGGATGCGAATTCTCATATCCTTTCATTATGCACTTACCTAGGCTTTCTTGTATACCATAATCTATATGCAGAGTGGTTTGTACAAAGGTAAAGAATAAGGGTTTTCGTTCTCATCCAGAAGTCATTCATACATGGGGAATTTATAATGCTCACAGCAGAGAGTTAGGGGATGTAGGTGACTGTTTCGATTGTTTATTTGTGTATGCTGAATTTGTCAGTTGGTCTCAGTATCCCCTGCCTGGATGCTCTATTCTTTACAAATCATTACGGAATCGACATGTTCAAGTACGGAATCGACATGTTCATGTTCATTACGGAATCGACATGTTCAACTGTGAGTAACATCTGTATGTCTTATGAGCTGTATCTCTAAAGGTGTCAACGGCTATGTGCAGAGTGGCCTTAAAACCAGCCATTATCCTTGGAAGCTCTGCAGTTGGACACAAGGGAAACTCAAAGAGAGGCTGTTGATGGAGAACCATAATTTCAACAGTACCATAACAACTCCAGGAACATGACTTTCCATCTGTGGGATCTAGATTCATCTACACACACAGGGAAAAATATTTTGGTAGCAATAAAAAAGATCTGAAAACCTACATTTTGCTTTTGATGACAATCCTTAACATTGGTAGCAGAAGCTGGATCTATTTCTGCAAGAAGTGAGGAGGAAAATACAAGTCACCCATTTCTGATTTCCTCAGGATGGATCTGCAAAACTTTTTGTTTTTCCTTCATAGAAAGTTTTAACTAGCCACCAGGGCAGCACTGGTTGTGGGGAGGAAACTTATGTTTCACATCATATGTTAGCAATGATGGCAAGGATAAGAATTTGGGGCCGAGGCAGAAGCTGGTACTCATTTTCTCCCCTTTTTGTTGTTTTGATGGTGGTGGGGTTAGAATCAGGACAGAATCAAGGTGTGGGGGATGGAACACATTTTTCAAAATTTACCAATTGCTAGTTAAAATGAAATGGCCTTTTGGCACTCTGACATAGGCTATTGTAAAAGAAAAAATCATTTGTTTTCCTCTCTTTTTTGGCATTGTAAATAATAGCCCCTTAGAAAAACTGTATATAGTGACTCACAGAATTCATTGCTCCATTCATTCAATGTGACAAGAATGAGAATGATTGTACAGAAAACAAGGCAGTATGAGTCAATTGTATTTTTTAAGGCTCATAAAGAAAATTATTTTCCAATGCGAGCTTGGTGGTATCTACTAACAGATATTTATTAAGCCCTCATTGTGTTTTGTGCTAACGCAATGGAGTGGGAAGGTAGAGGAAAGGAGGTTAGAATAAAGACAGAATTAATAAGCCCCCATCTGGTACAAGCCTATCCTACGTTTCTGCTCTAATTAGAGAGCACCTTTTTTTTTCAGGATCTGCCCTTTATCATCAAGAAAACATTTAATCTAAAAAGAAAGGCCATAAAGATGAAACATATACAGGAGAAATATAAAGGTAAGATATATGTGAATGAATGCTTTCAGACAACAACAATAGGAATAATGATAGAAATCTGGACCTCCCGATACTGGCTAGGACATTTACCATTTGATTTCCCAGAATACTTTGGGCAAGGGCTTCACTTACAAATGAACATGCATAAACAACTACACATTTTAAGACACAAATGAGTAAATAACAGTTAACAATTACTGATTTTAGAGTTTAAAATTTGACATTATAATTTATAATGGATAGCAATATTATAGGCAATGTGGCCGGCTATTAAGTTATTGTATCTTTAAAACTAATTTGGATAAAAAAGGGGGCACAGAGCTATTAAATCAAACTATTAGAAAATGGCTCTCTAAATGCATTTCTCATGGTAGGGTGACCATAATTCTGACTTTCAGTGAGCAAACAAAAAATATGCCTGCCATCCCTGCATAAATATTAAAGGATCCCATTTAACTCTCAAAAATATTCAAATTTCGATGAAGAATTATATCTACTTATGGGTCATCATGACTATCATGAAGTAGTCTTGATTTGTGGAAGGTGGATCATTTTGCATTCCAACTGATTTGTATTCATTGAGCAACCTCTATCAACTCAGTAATAATAATAATACTAGGTGTAATTTCAGCAGGTAATATTTATTTTGTGATTTCTATGTGTTGGGTAATATACAGGGTACTTTATATGCATTAGGTCATTTAATTTTCACAACAATCTTATGGGGTAAATACTCTTATTATTGCTGTTATATAGGTATTTTTTTCAAAGGAAAAAAAATAGAAGCACAGAGTAGTAAAGTGACTTGCCTATGATCACACAGATAGTATGTACTGAACCCAATGTTCAAATAGAGACATTTTGATTCCAGAGCCTATTTTGCTTTGTGATCAAGAATTTTATGTTATAGGTGAGGAAGTATGACATAAGCACAGGAAATAGATAACACGGAGTAATTAATGGGAGACAAAGTGAGTCGTATTGCCTATATCCCGGTGTTTTTCCATCTGTGGGACACAATTATTGCAAGGAGCTTAAAAAGTTATACAAAATATAAAACATTGTCTATTGGTTGATTAAATAATATGCTTCATATCTCTTCTGCTCTACGTTTGTGATTAACAAATTATACCTTAAATTAAAGGAGTATAGAATTCAAAATAGTTTCTTTTCTCAAACCAAAGTTATTTTTCTTGAAACCACTGTACTTTCAAGTTAATGTGTAGCCAGGGGCAAGGAGGATACCAACAAATCAATAAAAGCAGGATAAATGAATTGCCAAATAGCAGCAAGAGCCCAGTTGAGGTTGGGAAGAGCTGAGCAAATGTACATATTATTCTGTGTAGGGATTCAGACCTGCCCAACTGATATATGATTTTACAACAGTACTTAGGGCTGCAAAATAGGAGCCAAAAGGGCCAGTGATACATTATCAGGGGTTGGAATGCCAGAATTTCAAGAGTGGTGAGTGTGTGATAGTGGTAATTAAGCAATGGGAACAGCAATGGAGGAACAAATGAATTAAGTGATTTTTTTTCATTTATATTATTCCTAGTTTTCTGGATGTTTGTGATCTAACTCTAATCTGTTGGCCATGTTCTTAATTACCGTCGACAAAATGATGAAAGACTTTCATATCACAGATGTTGACAGCAAACAAATCTGTGGCTTCCGAAAAGGAAGTTCCAGTCTGAAGACAAATGAATGCTCACAAAAGCAGAATACCTACTGCATTTGTAAGAGAGAACTGCATATGTGATGCTCTGGAGCCCAGATTCAGGACATTTCATGTAGGGAATGGCTTCTATTCTGATTCAAATGAGAACACTAATTGTTTCATTGTGTCTCCAGCTACAGCACAAACTTTTCTCCCTTAATTAGATTTCAGAGGATTCAAAAAGGGCCCGCTTCTGATCTGAATTGCTTCCCTTGGTGACATTATTAGATTTTATTTCAACAGCCTGGAGGCGGAAGCCATCAACCAGTCAGCAAGTCACACAGCATCCCTACTATGCGATCTGCTTTATGTTAGGTGCTCTCTGGGAGCTTACAATTGAATTGAGGAGGCAAAACCTGCATATATGAAATTGTAAGAGAATAATGACAGTCAAACTGGGTAGAGTTGACTCTCAGTGCAATAGAAATTCAGAGAAAGAAGAAGTCAGTGTGGGCTAAATAGCTAAAGGTTTTAAAATTATTATTATCAATTACGATCATTGTAACAACAATGGCTAGCATTTATTGAACATTAAGTGCTCAGCATATGGCAGGTACTATGCAAAGCACTTTGTGTGCCTTCTCTGATTTAATCCTCGGAACAACCCTTTTGTGATTCCTACTTACAAGGAAGAAACAACATACTCTTATTATTCCCACTTTATAAATGAGAATACTGAGTCTTAAAGTGGTTATGTAATTCAACCATGGTCACAGAGCTAGCAATGCCAGAAGTCATACTCGAATGCAAGTTTATCTGACCCCAAATCAGTACACACATGACTGAAATATACTTTAGCAGGATGCAGTACATGAAATAAGTCTTTAAAACATTTGTGTGGATTCCAATGGGCAGGGGAGAAGAGGAAGGGCATTTCAACAGGAGAAATAGCATAGACATACACCTAAAGGCAGGAAAGAGTGTGGTACCTGTGAGGAGCAGTAGAAAAGGCAGGTCCAGTGCAGGAAGTTTGTGTCTTGGAGAAATGTAAAGGCTGGATGCATCCACTTTGCATGGCTGCATGCTGTGAATCTGCATAAATCAAGGTGTGGAGCAGGAAGCTGAGTCAGATATGTGACAGGTGGTACTATTCAAGAAATTAGAATAATATTAGATAGCAAAAACTTTACATCAAATTAGATGGCCAAGGGGCTCGGGTGCACAAGAGTCAGAGAAATGGAACAAGACTTGGCAGGGTAGGTCATGCACTCATTCACACTCTCCCTTCATTCATTCACAATGGATGTTGTACCTGATTCAAATGGCACACTAGGCATTGTGGGAATTACAGAGATTTAGAGGCAGCATTCTTTCCCTTAAGAAGTTGCTTGCAGTCTAGACAGGAGTGACTTGAGCTGTGGTTATTAGAAAGTATGAGAATCTGGAGAAGGTGGAAAGAGAGAAGAACTTTGAAGGAATGCTTAAACATTCTGAGTGGATTGAAGGCTTAAAGTAATAATTTATTCATTTTTTGCTTTAATAACTATTTTTTGAGTACATACTGTATGCTAGTTGTTGAGGAGAGATGATGATTTCTCATAAAACTTAGATGTGGGTAAAGGATAGACATTAACAAGATGAGTTTCCAAATGAATGTAAAATTACAAGGTCAGTGAAGTCTTCCCTGAGAAAATAAATTGAGATCGAGGAATAAATAGGAATTAAACAGACAGAGAAGGGAGGGAGTATATTTTTATTACAGGCAAAAGAAAGAACAAACATGAATGCTGTGTTTCAGGTAGAAGCATGGTTAACTATAAAGAACTAAAGAAAGACCAGAGCTACTGAAGCCCAGGGAATAACTGGGACCATAATGTGTGAGGAGGCTGGAGAGGGAGCTGGAGGAAGATCTAGCAAAGATTTGTAGGCCACTGGGCTAGGGAAAATCAGTGAAGAGGGAGAGATGGCAGTGATGGATCAGGTTTGCAACAATGTGGAGAAAGTATTGGAGGGCAGTAAGGATGAATTCAGAAAGATCAATTAAGAGGCAAAAGGTGACAGTAGTTGATAGTGTGGAGATGGAAAGAAAAAAATCAAAAGATATTTAGGAGATACAACCAGAAAGATTTGGTAATGGATTAAATATAGTGGTAAGGAAGAGGAAGATGTCAAGAAAAACACCTAGATGTTATCTGCACAACTGGATGAATTATGGTGCATGCTCTGAGGGACCATATTCTGGTGGAAAGATTATGGCTTTAGATGAGGTATTTTGTATAAATCCATGGAAAAGTCTCAAGCAGACAGCCGTATCTATGTTTCTTGATCTGGAGGATTAGGAGCTGGGCATATATATTTGTGAATCTATTGTGAAAGATCTACAGGATGCCAGCTCATTTCTAAAAGAAAATACTTAAATTCTCTTTGTGGAAGCCCTTCCATGAAGCTTAAAGACAGTGGTCCAGCCACAATCTGTCTGAGGCTGAGGTGCTGCCAACAGACAACTTCACCAAGCTAGGAGACTTATTCATGCTATCGATATTTAGGGGTAGTAGATAGGAAAGGCATTTTGGAAACATTCCTACCATAATTTGATCTCAGAAACATTTAATGAATATCTGTTATGGATGAAGTCTTCTACTGAACAATCCAGGAGTTGAAATTTAAGGTTTGAAATCTCCTGTCATTATGTGAAATAAACATGTTTGTTTATTATTTATTATTGATTCCCAATCCGTAAAAAATGATACTAAAAGCATGTGGGTGGGTTTATTATGTTCTTTATAACCTGTCTTCTTCCTAAGTTGAGTAGAGGTATATTAGAGTTATAAAAACTCAGGCTGAAAGGATGATCAATGTGCCAAGACCCTAAAAGAAAATCACTAGAAAAAGCAAGAGACAAGATAAATAATAGAGATGGAAACTTGCTTGTACAGACTCTGCCCAGCCACTAGATAGAAGATTATATTCAGAAATGCAGTGCTCACATGCACAGAGATTCCATGACCATTCTTCCTTCTTTATTTACATTTTTCATCATAGCATCATTAATTTTAATTGGAAAGACTGAAGGAACTACCTGAAAAGCTTGGTTGTTGCAAACAGGAGCCCTATCAGAAACAGCAGGTCAAGCAGTTAGATCATGATCCTCAAACTTAGAAGAAAGAAATGTCCAAAAATTAAGTGCTGCGAAATTAACGTCTATGCAAGGTGTTTTCCTATAATGAATCGATGCCCTGTTTATGAAGTGTGAAGAGGCCTAGTGATACCCAAACATCTTGTAGCTTGGTGTTGAGAGGGAGGAGAGGAAAAGGGAGGGAAGAGAGGAAAGAAATCATAGACCTTGGCTCAGTCTTTCAGGAAAATTGTACCTCACAGAGGACCTGGGAAAATGAGTAGCACTTATAACTGAGATATCTGAGCCAGAAGTCTGATTCCCAGAAATCACAGTCCCATATAAGAGGAAAATTTCTTAAACAAATAATTGAGGTGCTGTTGAAAATAATGTAAAACTGTATGATTACCCTTATATGCCCACTGAATATGTAAAAAGCATTAATATGAATGCTATGGTTTTTAATTTTTAATGTCCTAATTTTAAGTTTAAAAATAAAGTTATAAAGTGTTATGACCTGCAGATTGAAAGAAACTTTTGAGTATGAAAATGAAGTTCTATTGCTAGATTCTCTGAAATACATATAGAAAGTACATCAATATTTCAAAGGTAAATTTTCCTCTTTGAGCAAGTTTAATGAGAACAGAACTATGCCCATCTTGGACATCACTCTGCACCCAGCACAGTTCCTGAGCACGTATTAGGTACTCAACACATACTTGCTGACTGTGAATGAATGAACCGAGATTGACTCAGGATTAGAATGTGGGCCTGATTTACTTGTGTAGTCAACCTAAAAATCAAGGACTCTGGCAGATTACCTTCATAGGAAGTTTATGATTCTGTTAGGACATGAAGCAAATGAGAACTATTTATGCAGTGGAGGTCCATGTCTGCTGTTAGTTTCAACCTCAAAGGCTGTCCTTATCTGGACTGAGAGTCTGTTACAGAGCACATTCTCCAATGTGTCTTTAGCCACTCAGTATAAACCTCTAAGAATTCTCGGGCTTCCCCTGGTCATTCCGGTGTCCTACTAAATAAAGGGTGCTAACTCTCAGAGAACCTTGGATTTTCCTCATCAAGCTCTTTCACCTGGGGAATTATAATAATAACCAATATCTATTGAGAATATAGTATATGCCAGGGTTGTCTAAGGTGTCCAACACGGGTAGATTCTCTTTTCATTATAGCTTACACTAGAAGCCTACAGCCTCTGAATCTGGATTAAAGAATAGAGCAGATCTGAGACTTACATACAAATGCATCTTTGAACATTTCTGTAATATAGCAAGCAGATATTTTATTAAATTAATAAAGATAGACATAATATAGCTCTTTTAATAAGTCATATGACATTTAGCTTAATATAGGCCAGGTGCTATTCTAAGTATTTTAGCTTATTTGGTTCTCCCAGTAAGCCTAGAAGTTAAGAACTACCATTATCTTCATTTTTGACAATAAGGGTAAGTGATCCGCCTGGGGGCACACAGGTAAAAAGTGGAGGAACAAGACTGTGAACCCCAAAAGCTTACAGTAAGGACCCCCACTCACCACTACAACATGCCATAGCAATCCTGTGTACCTGTGGTACCCTTCACCTCTGCACCATGAGTCATATGGTTGTGCATACCTACTGAATGCAAGAGCCAAACTTGGAGACAGTAATAATGGAAAACAGAGAAGAGTCTAATGGCCAAAAACATGTGAAAAAATGCCCAACATCTCTAATCATCAGTTCTCTCTTTTAGATAATATTTAAAGATGCTAATTGACTTGCTGCAGCTTAAAATCAATCTGCAGAACCAAGATGAGAACCCACGCCTGGTAATTCCAAGCCTGAGCCTCTTTCCATCACATCACAGATAATATTTTTGTTTATTAGATTATGTATATTATATGCAGCTAAGTAAAGATTGTTTTATTAGATTATGTAGCTAAGCTAAGTAAAGATCATTTTGATAAGTCTAGAATCAGTTGTCTAGGTTTTTTGATAGTATAAAGATGTCAGGAGCACTTTGTGTTTTGTTGTTTGTTTTTATAAGAACGATAGAATCAAGAGATGAAGGGCAGAGTTTTCAGGCTATGTAACAGTAGCTAGTCAAAACTGTCTAGAGATGAAAGGAATCTATGAAGATAGATCTTTGCTCAGAGCTGGAGGGACTTTATTTACTCAGTAACTGCTTCCCAGAGGCTATGAACACCTACAATCCTTAGGCACAAATGTAAAGAAAAGAAAGCCTTCTTATTGTTCAAATTCTACTGATGAAAAGAAAAGAGTTTTGTTTTGTCAAACAAAGGTAGGTCCTAAGAAACCTGTGGGAGCTCTAGGAAGCAGCGACATATAGGAAGGACTCTGCACTGCTCTAGGGCCTTGCTCTGTCTGTGTTTCTGGCCAGGGGAAAACTGCACATGCTAAAATTGCTCATGGACTTCCAGATTTATGGTGGGGACAGATCAGAGCTATCACCTCCCCAGTGACACTTCCAAGAGATTTACATGGTGCTTGTCCGAGTGGAAAAGATTCATATAGATATGGAATGGATAGCAATTCATCCTTCTTGTCACTTTACCTCACAGTCCAGACTGGTTTAATTGAGGTAGTTATCACCATAAAATGATACAGAGAGAATCTCTGTAGTATCTACAGAGAAATAGGGATACAAACTATGCATTTAAATTAGGAAAGCACTAACTAGTTAACCCCTAACTAGACAAAACTAAGTGACAGGAAAACTAACATCTGATGAATCTTGAAAATGTAAACCCTAATATTTCCGTCTATAATTTGTAAATTTATCATTCATATTTATTCCACAGAATAGAAATCAAACAGTTTGGAGTTTGAGTGAGCATTTCATTTCCTTGAGCACAATCAAGGAATAAATACATGATTTTCTCATTTGGTCAGTATCCTTAGAAAACAAAATATCCAAAAAGTGAATTTCTAGATAACTAAAAGTAAATCCCATGTATATCAAAATATATATTCCAGTATATGCCTCTGTTTCTACTTTTACCATCCTTTAACATAATCACTCTTCTTTTTCCCTAGTTCTAGTTAAGATTAGCATTTTTCCTGTCTCTCAAACTAGTCTCCCTATGGCCCTATTATATCTCAGATCCCTTATCCAATATGTCTTCTGTTCTATAGTTCTACTTCTTAACAGTTCACATATTTAGTTTTGCTTCCTCTTTCCAGTTCCCATTGTCAGCATCAGAGTTCATGTATCACTGGGACTATGGCAGAATGTTTTGAACTTTTCGCAAGGTTGTCTGTTGCCAGCTCATCATTAACGCCATTGCCAGGCGAGCTATCCATCTGTCACGACAGCCCAGCACCTCTGGGCCATGCTTGTGATGCTTGGAGAACCTCCAACACTATGGACCCTGCCTTCCTATGGTAGAACCCAGAAATCTACTTTCTCTGGCTTCTCAGTAGCAAAGGCAGAGGCATGAGAGCTGGGCTGCATTAATTAGGCTTACTCGTGCTACACTTGGATTCGGAAGTGAGTAGATAGAAGAAGGAGGCTCCCTGTGAATTCCATGTTGTTGGCTAGTATTGTGGGAAGTCTGGTTCTGGCAAAAGAGCCAAGGTAGCATCCAGTGGCAGCAGTAGTTCAGAGGGCCATTTTCTATGGAGCCAGTTCTGAGCGTGATTTGGGGTGTAACATTTCTCAAAGTAGCCTTGAGCCTAGTTCTTCAGCTCTCTCAGGGATTCTATGAATCACCTAGTATCCTTTCAGGAAAGTCGGCTGCATTTTCTTGCACCTAATAAACCCAGATTAATCCTTCTAAAAGGTAAACCTAATCATCTAACTCCCCTTCTTAAACTCCTTAGGGATCCCTAAAGCCCACAGAAGAAAGTCCAAATTTCTTAATCTGGCATTTATAGCTCATTAACATTTAGGTCCACTGACTTTTCCAGCCTCTTGCCTACCACACTTGCACACAGACTCTATGATCCAGGCACACCAAATAACATGTGAGACCCTATACGAGCCATTTTTTCTTTAGTGTTACACGCTTTGCCTGGATTGTCCCTAACTCCACTCCCGTGTGCCCAGAAAATGCCCACTCCTCCTTCATGTCTCAGTTCACCTGTGATCTTTATTCCCTACACCCCCTCATTGGCAGAGTTATGCATTTTTCCTCTCTATGTTCCCCCGACAAAGTGTCCTGAAAATCTCTATTTTATTATCTGTCATATTGCTGAGATTATTTGTTTGGACATTGGCCTCCTCTACCAGGCTATAAGTTTCTAAAAGGTTAGAATGATGTGCTCCTCATCATCACAGGCCTACTCCTGGCACAGTCCCTGATACTTAATATGAACTTTATACATTGTAAGTGAATAGATGAATAAATTAACTTACCCACTCCTTTTAATTCACTCAGCTTCACCTCTTTAAGAGTATCCCGCTTGCACCCCGCCTACTCCAGCCAAGTGCTTCTGTAAGCATCCCTGAAACCTGAGGAGGCCTGACATCTCTATTCCTTGTCTACAAAGTCACCTGGAGACATCTCCTTGGTGTACAAGCGTGTTTCAATGATCTCTTTTGCCCTAAGCATTTCTGTCCTCCCTCCCTTTGCCACAGTATATTTGATTATTCCCTCCTTTGTGTCAAAATTGTCCCCTGAAGAAGTTTTGATCAGTCTCTAAAATAGTTTTCTTGCTCTTGTTAATACATTGTTTTTCTGCACTATATTGTAAGCTTTTGTGAGGGTAGTGGCCATGTCTTATTAATCTTTATATCCCCAGAACTAGTCAAACACCTAGTAAATAAAAAGAAGCTTAGTAAAAGTATGATAAATTATCTGAATGTTGCTATCACCCTTTTCCTAGTGAAAGTGATATTTTAACTTTCTTTTTCCTGATCTTCCATTACTTTCTCTCTTCCTGTCCTTTCATGTAAATACTCTTTCACTAAGAGGAAATATTTTCAAAGGAAATGGGATTCTTAAAATTTCAGAATATTATGGGAGTACAAATGTTTTGGCTACATGAATTGCTTTTGTACAGTTTGAGTCAAAACTATAAGTGTGCCCATCACCAGATAGTGTGCACTGTACCCCTTAGGTGTGATTTTACCTACTCCCTTCTGCCCCCTCCCACCTGCTTGATTTCCATTGAGTTTTGCTTCCATATGTGCACATGAGTGGTGCTAGATTACTAATACCTTTTACAATGACCTGGATGGAACTGGAGACCATTCTCCTAAGTGAAGTATTGCAAGAGTGGAAAAACAAACACCACATGGACTCACTATTAAAATGGGACTGACTGAAATGGGATTTAAAATACAGCTTTTTTTAGGTGATGAAGGTATGGATAGATAGATAAATAGAAAGGATGATATAATATCAAAAAACGCTACCTTAAAAATTATAAAAGGGAATGTAAATTGGTACAGCCATATGGAAAATAGTATGAAGATTCTTCAAAAAATTAAAAATAGAACTACCATATGATCCAACAATCCCACTTCCGGGCATATTTCCAAATGAAATGAAATCAGTATCTTGAAGAGATATCTGCACTCCCATGTTCATTTCAGCATTATTTACAACAGTAAAAATATGGAAAAAAACCTAAGTATCAACAGATGAATGGATAAAGAAATTGTGGTATATATATACAATGGAGTATATTATTCAGCCTTTGAAAAGAAGGGACTCCTGCCATTGGTGACAACATGGATGAACCTGGAGGACATTATGCTAAGTGAAATAAGACAGATACAGAAAGACAAGTACTGTATTATCTCACTTATACGTGCATAAAATAGTTGAACTCATAGAAGTAGAGAGTAGAACAGTGGTTGTCAGGGGCTGGGGAGTGGGGGAAATGGAGAAATGTTAGTCAAAGAGTACAAAGTTATAAGATGAGCAAGTTTTGGAGATCTAAGGTACAGCGTGGGTGGTGATGGCTGTGTTAATTACTTTGATTGTGGTAATCATTACACAATGTATACATATGTTAAATCATCCCGCTGTCTATATTGGATATATTCAATCTTTATCTGACAATTAAACATTTTAAAATAGAAATTACAAGGGGCTGAAAGTTAACAGCTGAAAAAATTTAAACAAGTAGTTGAGAAATAGGACATAGTTAGATAATTCAACTCATTTAAATGCAAAAAGAATCAGAATATTCCTGTGATGGTTAACTTCATGTGTCAACTTGACTGGGTCACAAGGGGCCTGTATGTTTGGTTAGACATTTCTCAGTGTGTCTGTGAGAGTGTTTCTGGATGAGGTTATTTTTTGAACCAGTAGACTGAGTAATGCAAATCATCCTCCCCAGTGTGGTTGGGCATCATCCAATCCATTGAGGACCTGAGAGAACAAAATAAGAGGAATGAAGAACTTGCTTTCTTTGCCTATTTGAGCTAGGACATTGGTCTTAGTTCAGGTTGCTGTACCAAAATACTACTATAGACTGGATGGCTTAAACAGCAAAATTTCCCACAGTTCTGGAGGCTGGGAAGTTCAAGATCAAGGTGCCAGCAGATCCAGTGGTGTCTGGTGAGGGCCCATTTCCTAGTTTTTAGATGGCTGTCTTCTCATGGTATCCTCATGTGATTGAGAGGAGGGAGAGGGAGAAGCAGAGGGAGGGAGAGAGAGACAGAGAAGAGGGAGGGAGGGAGGGATATCTAGTGTCTTTTAATAAGGGCACCAATCCCATTTATGAGGGCTCTACTCTCATGACCTAATTATTTCCCCAAAGCTCCACCTTGTAATACCATCAGATGGGGGGTGAGGATTTAAACAAATGAATTTTGAGGGGATATAAACATCCATTCTATAGCAATCGGTGGTGGTCTTCTGCCCTCAGACTGGGACATAACCAGCAGTACTCCTGGTTCTCAGGCATTTGTACTTGGACTAGAACTTACACTATCAATTCTCCTGTTTCTCAGACCTTCAGACTCAGACTGGAAGTACAGCACTGTCTTTCTTTGGTCTCCAGCTTGCATATGGCAGATCATGGACCTTCCCAACCTCCACATTCATGTAAGCCAACTCCTCTCTCTTTCTGCTTCTCTGGAGAACTCTGACTAATACAGATCCCTTACAATTCAGGGTGATAAGGGTACCCAGCAGTGAGCCTCCCTACATGTTAACACTGCTTTTGCTGGAAGGACCAACATCAGAAAACTCCAGGATTTAAGAATCCTAAAATTCTTAAATGCTTATCTGCTTAAATTACTTTTATTCTTAAATATATTTCAAAGCCCTAAATCTTAGCATAACTTACAAAATTTAAGTACATTCTTATTCTGCCTTTCGTTCAACCTGGGGAAAGATAAGGGGAGGTTTTCAAAATCAGGAACAGTGAAGATACAGTTGGAAGTTTTTGCTAAGAATGCCCTATAAGCAAGATGTTTGGGATCTGAAAGAAGGACTATGGAAATTGGAAGGGAAGGGGTATGGTTGCTTGAGATGTAGACAAGCAAACAAAGAATCCTACAACATAATTACAGAAGATTAAACAGGAGTGGCCACACACAGAAGGTGAGAGAAGGTATGAGTGAGATGCAGCCACCAAAAAGCTGGATGAGAAGAGACCTAAACTGAAATATGAATTCAATATTTTATAGAACTTTGAATTTGATGGCGATCTCCTTGATCACTGTAAAATACAAAATTGGTAAAAGAGAAAGAAGTAAAGGCTCTCTGCCACTTGGCAGACTTCAACCTAACCTTAGAGGGATTCTAGTCACCCTGGCAGGCAGGTGGAAAGAGCCCCAAGAGACAGCACAGTCATCTGTTGTTAGAAGGCACTTAACGTCATAACAGCGGCTAAGATAAACTAAGAAAGGCTGTCAGAGGAAAGGATAACTGCATTAAAAATGACAAAGAAAATGAGGAAAATTGGATGAAATAAAGACAGAAATTGAGACAAGATACACAGATTTTAAAAAAAAATCCTTTAAAAAGTTTTAAATTTAGGGGAACATTTACTAGTGCTTCATCCCTCTGTCTTTCCATTGGAGAAGGCACCCATCCTATGACAATGTTGGTCCTCCTACCACCTGCTCCTTGGGCTGCTGAGTTGCTGACATAGGTCTTTCTAGCAGAAGCAGTGTTAATACACATAGAGCCTCACTGCCAGGTGCCTCACCCTGGCTGCATGTAGGGGTGCAGGTCAGAAAGGTTTACAGCATATTGTCAACACAGAACTTGTTCATCTTTGAATTTTTAGAGTAGTATTTTTGCGGAGTTCTAAAGTGAGCTCCAAAAGAGTTTATCTGGACGTTTGCAGAGATTTCAGTCTAAATTCAGTTGAGTTGAATGGTGCTACCACCAAAATTTCAATGTTTTCTCCCTTTTCTCTCCCTCTTTTCCTTTTCCTTTTTTTTTTTTTTTTTCCCTTCAAATGAGTGGCTTGGGCACTAATGTTTCTTCTTTCTAAAGTTTCTGGTCACATGGGGATTTCATAGATCACCTCATTCTGATTCTTCTTCAAGGGCTAGATTCAAAGCACTTACTCTAATCTATAATCACATTCACTGGCTATCTGATTCTGTTTAACCCTTTAAAGTATCATAGTATCCTGCTGATACTATGATAAATGCTGATTATTTACAAAGGCACATTGTGTTTTATGTCCTAGATCATTCAGAAGAAATGGTTAGAATGGCAAATATCGGGCCGGGCGCGGTGGCTCACGCCTGTAATCCTAGCACTCTGGGAGGCCGAGGCGGGTGGATCGCTCAAGGTCAGGAGTTCAAGACCAGCCTGAGCAAGAGTGAGACCCCGTCTCTACTCAAAATAGAAAGAAATGATCTGGCCAACTAAAAATATATAGAGAAAAAAAATTAGCCGGGCATGGTGGCGCATGCCTGCAGTCCCAGCTACTCGGGAGGCTGAGGCCGTAGGATCGCTTGAGCCCAGGAGTTTGAGGTTGCTGTGAGCTAGGCTGACGCCACGGCACTCACTCTAGCCCGGGCAACAAAGCGAGACTCTGTCTCAAAAAAAAAAAAAAAAAAGGAATGGCAAATATCGGGGAAAGTTAGCATGGAAAATTTTTTCCCTACAAAAAGTAGACTATTTTGTTGAATATGCTTTCAATGTATATTATTTATAAGTAAGAAATTGACATAGAATATACTGTTGGAATGTTTGTGCCTTATGCTTTCATTATAGTGGGATGTTAAATTCCAGTGGGTGCAGAGGTGAGAAAAGCATTGTCTTAACATGCCCTGGCTAAAGTCAGCTCTCATCCAAGAAGCTTAGTTGCTCATCTCTAATGTTAAGTATTTGAATTAGAACATTGAAAAATTCCAACTTCTGTTTGGCCTCTATAATATTTGTTTAACCCATCTTATTGCTGCAATAAATGTATCTGTAAGTCCTTTCTCAATCATAACTCATTGTAGATTCATCTTATATTCCAGAGATTGCTTAGCTACAATGTACCATGAACTGTGTTCTTCTTGGGATACAACAATGTTATTAACCCTTCATTTGGACATGCCTTTGTTGATTTTTTGCTTAGTTAACAGTGATGATTTCTGCTTTGAATCATCCAAACTCCCTGTGATGTGTGGCTGGCTATATATAGATTTGTCTTCTGGGTTAAAAGACAGAGTTTTTGTTGAAAAAGTCACAAACAGGATCATATTTGTGCCTTTAATTCTATTAGTGGCATACTGAATCAGTTCCCAACATTTAACTATCAGGACATTTCACATAAAAGAATATGTTTTTTTACTTTTTTTGAAAAATAAGAAAAAATTTGATAACCTGGGACCCAAACTGTCTTCACATTCTCCCCAGCCTCTCCAATGATATAAAAAGTCTTTAATCTTAGATTCAGCTTTACCCTCAGTTTCTGTCCTGGCTAAATGGACCACAGGGGGCAATTTGCCCAGAACAGTCCCAAAGAAATTATTAATAACACCCTTTTTATTCTCAAAAGTGTCCAAGTTTGAATAATAAGATATATAGCTATCCTACCCTGGCTACCTCAAACTGTAATGAATTCTGTGATTGTGATTATCATAACACAGAATAGTCCATGTTCTTATAATTTAGCAATTATAGTTTTCTTATTTAATAGAAACAGTCATCTTTGCATAAGAAGATTTCTTTTTATCATCATCAAATTTCGTGGACACCCAAAACTCCCTACTTTCCTCACGAGACAAATTTCATTGTAACAACAATAGCTCATTTCATATTTATTTATTTCAGCTCTTCTCAAAATCTTGTTCATTCTTGCTTCAGAACTTATTGTTTACATATAGACATGCAAATTATTTTTGTATGGTGATTTTGTATCCTGCAACTTTACTGAATTCATTTATTAGTTCTAACAGATTTTGTTGTTGTTGAGTCTTCAGAGTTTTCTACATATAAGATCATTTCTTCCGAGCACAGAGATAATCTTAGTTCTCCCTTTTACATTTGGATGTCTTTTAATTATTTTTCTTATCTAATTCTTCTAGCTAGGATTTTGTCTGGCTAGGTTGAAAATCACTGGTAAGAGTGGGCATCCTTGTAACAGGATGGGGAAAGCTTATTGTATTTTTTACAGATGTCTTTAGACACTGAAAAGAATTGGATTCTGCATTCAATGTATTGCCATATCACATATTATGTAGCCTCTGGAAAATTACACTGTATACTTGTAAGTGAATAAAAGATGAACATGCAAATAATGTCATTTTCTTATCATGAATATAATTTTGACCTTGCAGACCCTATGAAACCCACTCACTCACCTTTGGTCCTTCTCAATCCAGGCTCTCGCTTTCTTCAGTGTCCTCTCCTGAGATCCCTGAATGGCTTTTGCTGAGTCTGCCCAGGACATAACATTCCCACAGGAAAAAAAAGAAGGAAAAGAGATCAGTGAGGAATATATTAGTGTTTTACTATACGAGGGACACACTAATGCCACACGTATTTTTCTGGATGTCTGTTGATAGAGTCACACATATGCACTCGCACACATTTAGTACTGATAACGTTTCCTTTCTAGAAAATGTAAACATTCTTAATTTTGAATAATTATTGAAGAATAATTCTTCTTTGTTTGGAGAAATCAATGATATAGTAAGTGTAATAATTACTGACTCTTCTTACCCAGACAAATACATATTTCAAAGTATAGAGAAATAATTGGCTGGTAAAGCTGAAAGTAACTTATGCCTTAGAAAAAATTCTTTTTGTCCTATTTTGTATTTATGCTAGTCAAGGAGTGGAAGGCTAGACATAATCAGATGTATAACCTAAACTTATGGATGGTAGATTTCAAATATTTTAGAGGAAATATGGATTCGTGCTCCAATACAAGAGACAGGTAAATACCATACTGATTGTCAACAAGGTAAAAGTCACTGCTATTAACTGTACATCAGTGTTAGATGTCAATCTTGGGCCAGATTCTAGAATGGACTACTAATAGGTGACAATTAAGTGGACACAAGTTAATGATAGTACACAAAAGCTACTTTCTAATGTAAGAGTGTCAACTTGAAGGGAGGTATTTGAAGGAAGGAACCTCTTGAATATATTGTCAATGATTTTAGATAAAAATATGGAGGTTGCTATTATCAAATATATGGATAGCATGCATGTGATGAATGACAGTAGTCATGGCAATTTAAAGCATATGTACAAATTTAACAAGATGAAAATAGGAAAAAATTTCCATATTTACTGCTATGACAAGATAGAGGTTACTCAGCTGTAGCACATAAAAACAAACAAATAAACAAACAAAAAAATTGAACGTTTTGAATGTTTATTGGATAGTAAGCTCAAAGTGTTTCTGGAATGTAATGGCGCAATACGAAAAAGCTCATGCAATTTAGCCTGCATTGATGTAAGAACCACATCCAGAACCAAGTTGGTGACAGTCTAGTGCTGCTCCTCACTGCCAAACAGAATCTGAAATAGAACATTTAACTCAGGAAACAGGCCAGAGATAGAGAGACGAGTAAGTGCCCAGGATAGCGAAGAGACTTAAAATTTGAGACATGAGGAATAGTTGAAGCACATGGAAAAGGGAAGACTTCAGATGCATAAAGGCTGTCACATGGAAGAGGAGCTTGAGTTTTTCCCCCCTTGTGATCGCAAGCAGTGGAAGTAAAACAGTAGATGAAGTTACAGGCAGACAAATTTTGTCTCAATTCAAGAGGAAAGTAAGTCTAACAGAGAGGAAAGGAGATGTTTAAATATGGAATGGGGAATGAGTCATCCATCATTAGAGGTATTCAATAATGGACTGACAAAGAATGGTCTGTTCGGCATGGGTATTTCATGGGGCCCTAGAACAGTTTTCTAAACCAGAGATAGTATGATTCTCAAAAAATCCAGAAAGCCACATTAGGCCAAGACTCTTGCCATGAGAATTTATAATTAATTGTTTTAGGAATTATGAAAATGACAATCGTTTTCCAAAATAACAGAGCAGTTTGAATTAATTGCCCTCCGAGTACACTTGTCCTATGCTCTACTAAGTCACTTGGAGTTCTTTGCTGTGGGCAGGCTGTCTTCCTCTTGTGAAGGCACAGTATCTTATTCACATCAATTCACTCACTAGAAAGATTTACATTTGGGTCCGTTTTAGTAGCCTCTTTTCTTCTAAAACCTCCCAGAGATCAAACCACTCCTCGCCGCCATCATGTGTTTATCCAGGCCATAAGTATAAATTAAGCTGTATCCTCATGGTCTGTCTGTCAATTAATGTGGCTTATCTTTGCAATGATAGATGCTGAGAAGAAAATATTGTTCTGAAAATATATCTCTATGGATCTATGATAAAGAAAGTGAACAAAAATATAAGCATAAAGGACTTGTCAGAATAAATGTTGGAGTGTTCCTTCGTGAATCATGTATTGTAAGGCAAACATTTCCTTTAAACGCTGAATTTTCGTTGAAAGTAACAGTTTTGAACCAAGAGCCACCAGCCCCAAATAATAAAAGAAACTAAGTGGTGAAGCGCAGTGAATGCTGTAGCTATGCCAACAGAGAATTACTGCGAGAGGGCAGCTTGGCGAACACCCCATATTCATGTTAATAACATATTGTCAGATATTCTACATTTAAGGAGAAAATAATTTCCAAAGAAGATAGGTCAGCTTGACAGGAAGCCGGACTGTGTCAATGCCACTTACTATACTTAAAATGAATTCACCCTTAGAAAATATGTTAACATTTTATCTTTTCATTGTTATTATGGACAGGAGCTGTTCCAAAGGTACAATATTTTTGGTGATAAAGATGGTGGGAGAAATATCAGGGTTTTTTTTTTCTTCTGAGAGAGAAAAATGGACATATCTGACTGTGAGCAGTAGTGAATTTGTAGCAGAACTGAGATGATCAGGGGAAGATATTTACCTCCCTAGTTTCTTTAGTCTCTCAAGCGATATGCACAGCAGTTTTCTGACTGACTAGTTGGAATTATATGGAAACCTCGTGACTTGACAGGAAGGGTGAGCACTTGGCTCTGCTGGGATTCTATGGCAGTGCTCCATGATCCACTTGTGTGGATTTCCATTGCTAAGGGTCCTGGAATCATAGCAGTCACCAACCACCCAGGTGCTGACTCAGTAAGTGCTATATCCAGGAGTCTGGGATTCCCCTCTGAACACGCTCAAAGTTCTCACAAGGATTCCAGAACTGTCACATGTGTCAGGACTGCTGGAACATGATTATTGCATAAGGCAGCTGGGCAGGGGAGGGAGGGACAAACAGGGAAGGGGCAGCAGAAAACAGCATTCTAGATATTTGAGGGTAGCTTTTTTCAATTTCCCTTTTCTAACACAATGTTAAGTGTTTTGGAATGTTTTCTCTTCTCTTCCCTTCTTCCCTTACATCCCTGCTTCCCTGCCCATACCCCTGAATTTTCCCCCTTTCATCTCCCAGAGAACCCAAAATAAAAATGTGGTGAGGCTTGGTCAAGAGAAGACCATTTCTCCCCACCTTGCTGGAGGGTGTGCCCAGCTGTGTCTTGGCCTCAGTGCTGAGATATTCTGGCAGCTGCTGTTTCTGCTAGAGGAGATTTTCTCTTTCGGAATTTGCTTTGCTTCTCGGTTTATGGGAGTTCAGGTCCTCATCTCGTAGATCACAGTTCAGTCTTCATCTATTCAGTTAATCATTTATTTCATGATACTGGAAGAATAATTATCAAAGTGTGGTTAATAATAAATGATGCCAATTTAAGTGTTTAAGGACTTGAGTATGAATCTATTAATACAATCTCTAGGGTAGATTATTCTACCCTAGATAATTATTTTAGGTAATGAAAATAAAAACTGATACAGCTAATTGATGTGGGCCTGGAAATTTTACTACATACATTATCTATATGATTTTCTTTCCTCAGGAAGATTCATCACCTTAAGAAATAGAGAGGTGAGCATGAAGAAATGGAAAACATTAAAAAGCGCCCAGGTAAATGACTACTGGATGCTAGTCAGAGGGAACAAAATCATCTTAGTTTGAATAGTATCTAAAAATTTTTGGGAGTTCAGCTCATACATGGCACTCAAAGAGTATCCCCTTCACAGGGCAGTGCCTACAAAGTTATGGAAGTTATATACGCTACGGCTGAGTGCCCAGCAGTTGCTTACTTGAGGTTTATTGGATGATTAATTCACGACACAATGTGAAATAAACCAGAGAGTCCCTGTCCCTGAGAAGTTTCAAAATACACCTTCCATATCACTGTTGGAACAATCCCCATCTTCATAGCGCTCATGTGCTCACGTGGATGCACACACACACCTTAGATGGCTCTAATGACTCATCCCTGTGCAGACTCCCTGATAATTATATAGTCAGCATCAGCACAACGGTATCAAGTTCAGCCTGCAAAGGTCTTACAGAGGAGGGCTTATATAAAACTATATGGTTACTTTTGGTTTCCTATCAAAAGAGGCAGTAGAGTCCAAGAAACACACAGAAGTCTGCTTTCAAACAATAGGGAGAATTTGTCATAAATTTTGCAGAAGGCTGACTCAATATATTACCTAAGAAGCCCTCCCGAATCCAACTGTATAAAAAAAAAACCTTTCCCTTTCACATTGCCCTGCACTGAAATCCCTACTATTGAAGTTGCTATTTCAATTTACACATTGCAAATATACTTCCTTAGAAAGGGCAGTGGAGGCAGCCTGTGGAGACTTGCTCCAGGCACCATTACAGAGCGGTAAGTACTCCAGTTAGGGAGTCAGAAAGCTCAGGGGACAGCAGAAGGGGCAAAGGAACCTCATTGTGGGCAAACGCGACTTTGCGATTTTACCTTCTCCTAGACTTGTCCAGTCTATACGCCAGTTAACATGAACAAAGAATGTAGGAAAAGAACAGTTTTACCTTTCAAAAGCCGCATGAGCGAGTGGTTTATGATTTCTTACAAACACTCTTAAACTTATCTCTTCATGGTAATTGGGATAGTAAAACAATTAAAAATGAGATTTAATTTTAACTGATGTTAGTCCAGGGCAGTGAGTGAAGATGATGGGCTGGAAAAATATTAATCCAGGTTGGGTATTTAACATCTACCTTATGCTGAGGAGGACACTATCAAAGACACCTTCTCGGGACAATGAAATTTCTCAGTTATATTTTTGTTTATCGTCGGCTTCTCCTCGTGGTTTTCACTGCGGTGGTGTTACTGCCTCTGCCTATCATTCTCCAGAACAAGGTGAGTGAACAGTCTGGTGGATTTTCAGACTTATTGTAATTGTCCTTTATTTTTGCTGTTTGATCGCCTGGCTCGTAGCTGAATGAGTGTTGATACTTTGTGCCCGGAGTCAGGGTGGTTGTACTTTGTGTTCTGTCTGTTTTCCTCCTTTTCAATGGTTGGTGTTGGTTGATTCTCAGTAGGATTAAAAATAATTAAATAGAATATTCAATCATTAATTGTCCTCTGCCTCTCAACTAGATGGGAGGAAGAACAAAAGAATACAACCCTTGAGACTTTGCAGCTCAAGTCGCCAACCTCCGGGGAGCAGCCTGGGGTAGAACAATCTCTTCCCCTGAAACTAGGCAGCAATGTGATACTGGGGTGAAGAGGCAGAGGAGCGAGGGTGTCCTGGGTTCTAACACAGACTAATTTACTTGTCAGCTCTGTGGCTTGGTCACAGAACTTCCTGGAAACTTAGTTTCCTCATAGGATAAGAAGACCCTGGAAGCATAAAGAAATTCTCCTTGTTGAATCAGAAAAGCTAATAATTCATTGTATCACGTTCTTATAATTTCAGATTTTATTTCACTTTGATGTACTTGTAAGCCTTCTTCTGTTTGCTTTTAAGAGTAATCCGTCTGTTAAGTCCAGAGTAATAAACTCAGCGCATTTTTAATCCCTCAATAAAATGATTTGAATCAGCATTCAGTGAGCACCTTCTCGAGTGTTGCTTAAGGGTAAAAGGACAGGCTTTGGAGCTAGGCTCTCTGCTTCAGGTCCCAGATTCACCACTCATAAGCTGTGTGACCTGGGCAAATTACTTAACCTCTCTGTGCTTCTGTTTCCTCATTATGTAAGATGGGATCGTAGCAGGCTTGTAGCGAGGGTTAAATGAATAAACACTCACAAGACTTGCTTGGGGCCGTGCCTGGCACACAGGAAGTGGGGCAGTGTGAGTCTCCCCAGATGTGCTGACTCCACAACTGGAGCAATTCCCACCGCAAGGGATTCATGCACAATCCCTTCTCTTAGTGGAAGAGAACCTTGTTCTTCTCTAATAAGAGTTAATTAAGGTTATACTAGTCTGGGTTAAAATAGAATCACATTAATGACAATACGGTGGGCCCTCCAGCCTCCTTTGGAATTCTTTGCCACTGATTTGGGAATCTCTGAGGGAAATTCACCTGAGCTAACAAAAAGTCCTTTTGGACTCTGCCAAGGTCTCCTCCAGCTGCAAGGGTGGCGAAGGGACTGGCCCCTGCTGAGGACGGGTTGTCTCCTGCCAGGGGCGATCGCCCTGCTGCAGCATCCTGGGCTGGTCTCTCCTTGAGCTGGGCTCTCACAGTGCTCGGTGGAGGGAGGAGGAAAAACTCCCAGCCCTTATAGTCTAACATTGTTCTGAGTCCTCAAATTCTCGCTGAATTTGGAATGAAAACAGCAGGCACCGTCAGTTGTTTTTGGCTTTGTAGGTTTTGTCTTTCAAATTTTGTGTGACTAACCCTCCTCTTCCCCCCTGCCACTCCCACTCCGGCTACTTGTTGAGGACTCATATATGAATCTCTGGCAGCCACACCAGATGACAAATTTGAGTCACAGACTTAGGACTCTAATCTACTCTCACCCCACCCCCCTTCAAGGACTCGTTACTCCTTCTAATAATAAGCATGGTGACCTTTTCTTTCTAACTCCCTTGGCCGCATGGGTCCCCTAGACCCAGCTGAATTCTATCATGAGCACATCCTGGTTCATACCTGGAGCTCTGCTATATGTTAATATTTTTGAGTTAGTCTCAGCATAGGTCATTACTTATGGCAGAAAAAATAGAAAATTAAACTAGTCAAGCCAAACTCAGGCCATGACTACATATCATCTGTGCTGCTCCTTTGACATATAAATGCATGACACTTGGATTACTCTCCATAATTTTCAGAGAAAATGAATATAACTTCTTTGAAAAAGAAAACAAGTGAATAAAAAGCAAATGGTTTCAGTGCATGATTCATTAACTAGAAAGTGAATTATTGTTAAGAAATGCAGCCAGTGATTATTTTTTCCATGGTGTCACGACAAAAGTACATTAGGTCTGCTCTGAAAACAGGTGTCTAGCACCATTTGGCACCAAATTCTTGCATTTGGTGAACTGTGTCCCTCTTTCCTTCCCTTCTAATCAGCTCGTTTGTTAAAACTCAGTTAATGTTAATGGGAGAATTTTTTCCTAGTACAATAATATGATTTTATTTTTTGGCCACCTTAAACACATATTTAATCATTCAATCAACTGCTAATTAAACCCAAAGAATATCATTTTAACTGTTGCTTACAATAAAGGCAGTACTTCTTTTCAGAGAATGCAGGCCTTTGGAAGATATGAAATTTAAGGAAAGGTTTACTTTAACATGAAAGCAAATCAATTTACTGTTAAACTTTTAGGTTACAAAACTGGACAACCCAATGCTTCTAAAGACACAGGAATAGGTTAACTAAATAATTCAATCAAAACAAAAATCCAAGTTTGTCTTTTAAAAACACAATAAATCTACATCACGTAGAACCAACAAACAATGAATTATTGACTGATTTTTTTTTATTTTCCTACTGGTTATTGGTTTGTTCCAATAGACTGGCCTTGACTTCTGTCTTAATTCTATCTCAAGTCCAAAGGAGTTATCAATGAAAAGGAACCCCACGTGGTTTTTCAAAGTAATGTTAAAAGTGAAGGAGAATTTAGCATATGTTATTGTCAGGGTAACATAAGGGTTATGCATACATACATTGATCTGGCATATTGGAAAATGTAAACAACTTTAAAAGATGGTCATAAATGAGGGTTACCCAAACATAGACCATTAAAGAAATTATTGATGACAATTAAAAAAAAAAAGTGCAGGAGAACAGACTCACTTTCTAGATCACTCTTCTGTTCCAGGTATTCTGCCAACTGCTTTCCCCAAATTATCTTATCTAACCTTTATTAAAAACCAGTCAACAATTACTTATGTGCTTCTCATTTCACATTGGAGGGAATTGAAGGCAAGAGACATGTAACTCAACAAAATCACCTAGATGCTGTAGAAAGTGGATTTGAACTCAGGTTCTGTTGGAACTCAAAATTCATGCTTTAACAGTGGTTTGTTTTAGTCCTTTCTATATTAAATTTTTTTTTTTTGAAGATTTACTCTTTTGGGCTTCTTATTTATCAACTACTCAGCATTTCTCTTCATGAAAATGCTTTAGACAGATCAATAAAAGAGTTTATTTTAGCCATGTCATCAATTGATCTCATGCTACTCAATATCATTAAGGCAGGAAATTGCAGTGATTCTAACCACTGGCAATGGGCCCATGAGAACTGAAGCAATGGAATGCTTAGAAAGGTGTCATTCACTGAGTGTCCCAGAGTTCCAGCTATACAAGCTCAACAGTCGGCTTGTCAGGATAAGGTGCCCCTTTTCTTGATACCTACGTCCAAATGCTTGGTATGGCATCTTAACGAGCCTAGTTGGAAGAGACCTTGGGACTGATTTTTTCAGTGTTTTAATGGAATGATATTTTATAGGAAAGCAGAATGTGTCTCACCCCAGAAGCCCATGGGCATGTAAGTAAAATAGAAGCTCAGATTTAATCTTTATGAATTGACTATTACTATTCAAATTTTGAAGATAGGAAATAGAGAAAAAAACAAGTAGCTTGCCAAAATCTAGCTACACAGATATTTTAACCAACATCTGTCTGACTCAGGGATCTTAATCAAAACTGAATAGCTGTGTCTTTATAGCTTCCATTGTGGTAGTAGGTATACTCCTAATACATTAGTGTAAATCTTATTTTGCTAATGAAATTCTATTTTCTTATTAATTTACACTGAAGCATCAGAAATTCTTTTTTTTTTAGGTTCAAAATGTTATGGTGGTACAAATGTTTTTGGTTACATGGTATTGATTTTGTTATGCTTGAGTCAAGGTTGTAAGTGTGCCCATCACCCAGACAGTGTTCATTGTACCTCTTGGGGAGGTTTCCCCATCCCCTTTTCTCCCCTCCCCGCTGCTTGATTTCAGACTTTCTGGCTGGTTGGGGTCACTTCAGCCCCTTCCTAGAGGCCTGGGAGCAAAACTTTGACCCCTTAACAGCGTTTGTGGAGCCTGAGAACAAGGTTATCCAACCCAGCCCCACCCACCCACCTCTGGTGAAGAACAAGGACTCACCTGGATGTTCCAAGGCCCCACTCACCACCTGGGGTATTCCAGTGCTTTCCCTGAGCAGCTAGAGCTGGTTACAGGTCTCCAAAACAGCACTGCAGCTTGTTCCTTCTGGCAAGTGCCACCTACTGGGAGGGAGGTCAATTTGCACAACACTTTACAGCGTTTACTGTATGTGTCAATCATACAGGGTGCGGTTGAGTCTTATCCACAAGCACCACCTACTGTCTTGGAGATTAAACTGGGCATGCGGATACAGTTCACACTGTAAATAAGAGCACAGGGCAAGGGAAAGAGGATTTCAAAGGCCTTCATCCTCCCTCATCAAAGAGAGACAGGGAATCTGCCCATACACATAGCTCATTATTGCTACAGCCTACAAACGACTAGCAACTGAGAAAACCACCACACCAAGGATATCTATAACCAAGGCATTCGTCCAGAGCCTAGATTGCCCTCAAAGCAGCCACAAGCAAAGCCAAAGGTTTTTGCCCAACATATGCTGCAGTCACAGCCTTACGAGGGGGGAGAAAAAAGAAGCCCCATCTAAGCAAAAGAAAATCCAAAAATAAGAAACATCTGCTCCAAATGAGAAGGAATCAGTGGCAGAAATTCTTTTTAATTGTCGCTTAAACATAAAGGTAATCCTAGTCCTTTTCCAATTAGTAATTATCAGTAAAGAAGCCTGTAATGTAATTACTGTAATTGCTATTTATTTGAATGAAATAATCACACTGAATTTTTATCATTTTAGAGAGAAATTTTCTTAAATATTCCCAGATAAAAACTTAAGACTGGCCTACACTATGTGCCATAGTCCCAGTGATACCGTCTGTGCAGCTTTGTTCTTTTATGACTATTTCTAGCATTTTGTTAATTTTTACTCTTTTCAGTGCTCAGTATTATTTCCTTACTTATTTTTCCAATTCTTGGTTTTTCTTTGCATTTATAGTCATGAAAGAAAAAAGATAAAAAGACCAGGTTTGTCTGAGCAGTAGTAAGAGGTTAAAATTCAGCAACAATATATTACGTTCGTAGAGTGCATTTCTGCCAGGTAGGTCTCACTCATTCTGGTTTCCCCATTCATTAGGACCCCTCATCGAGATAAGGAGACAGGAAACGACTGCATGGGTGTTGAGCAGCATTTCCTAGTTGATGGGTTGTAAAACCAAGACGAGATTTCAATTTTCTCTCAGGTGCTTCTGGCTTTCCTTAGAAAATATTTTATATTCTAACTTTGAAAGTCACAATACACTCACTTGAAACATCATGACTTTCAAAGTTAGAATAGAAATCATAATAAATAAAACAAATGATACATAATGAGAGACGTATGGTGCTAAATCTAAAAATAAAATAAACAGATGGGAGAAATATAATGATTGCAAGGAAATGTAAACTTCAAAGGGATAAAGCATCCTGGAAGGGGGAAGTGGTAGGCTGAGAAGTCTGTCAAAGAAAATGAAAACGAGTGGGAGAGAATTTAAAAAGATTACAAGTGAAAGAAGAGGGAGGGGAGACATTCCAAGAAAACATAAAGAACTCTTAAACGGCCAAATCAAATAGTTAAATATATTAATGGAAGCAATTGATATTGTCTTAAGTGTTGGTTTAAAAGTATTGTAGGGATTTAACATTAAGAAGAAAATGCTATAAACTCCAAGAAAGTGAACATTTTAGACACCAAAGAATGCAAAAATGATAAAGAGCAAGAAAAAAAATAGGAATCATGTTAATGGTAACGGGGTAGATGAACAAAACCAAAAAATTCCACTTTGATATATTTTTATTTTATAAATATTTTATGAGAACTTTCTAAGCTCAAAGTGGAATGCCAGGTGAACTGTGTGACATAAGCAGAAGTTTAAATTAATGTTTCTGCCTTCAAGGAGCTTGCAGAATTGCTGGAAAGTCAGTATATACTATGACAAACATTAATGACAAAATGAGGTTGTATGTAAACACATGCCAAATAATTTAAACGAAATATTTGTGCTACGGACTTGTAATTAAAAGGTGGATAAACCACTAAGGATTCTTCCTCCTCCAGCTCCTCCATTCCCCCAACCACACACAGTGTCCCTTGCCCATGACCTGCTGCTCCTTCTGTTTTCTTTATCTCAGAAAATACCGCTGCTCTTCACCCCTTCATGGGCCAGAAGTCTGTGTGTCATCTCAGACGCTTCAAATACCCATAAGCCCTTGTCACGCAGACTATGCTGTGTCGCCACAATCTAAATCCTCCCAAATCCGCTCTCTTCACCCTCTGTGCGTACCCCTGTCCATTCCTGCTGGCACTGCTGTCATCAAGGCTGTCTTCATCTCTTTCCTTCATAGACCATTTTCCACACTCTGTCTCCCAAAGTCTCCTGCCAGAGAACTCTTCGTAAAATGTCAACCTAGTCCTAATTGCGCCCCTGGTCAAACTTCATCAATGGCTCCCTTTTACCTACAGGGGGAAAAAAACACTGATGGGAATTTAGCATTTTGTCCTTTATTTGTCCTAACGACCCTCCCCAAAGCCCCCAATATCTATCTCCTACATTCTCATGTTCCACTGTAGCAATACTTCACTATCTGCAGTCCCCTGGACATTGTGACTATTCTTGCCTCTCTGCCATTGTGCATACTGTATCCTCTTCCTAGAATGCCCTCTCCTTTTGCCCCAACCTTACTGGGAAGGGAGGCTCAGGCTGTGATGGAAATCGAGAATCATCCTTGATGATCCCATCGCAGCACAGATACCTTAGCATCCATTATCGTGTGCATTTCATTTCGCTTTTGTCTTTGCCTCCCCCTCCGTACTGTACATACATCAAGAACATGGAGCATATTGTTTAATTTCTGTCTCTTCCAGCACCAAACACAATGCTTGCCACACAGTAGATAGTCGATAACTGTGCTGGATGGATGGGTGATCTTGCATGGCAGAAGGATATAGGACTGAAGCTGGATCTGGTAGGAAGGATAGGATGCAGGAGAAAGAGGGTGATGGATGGAAGTAACTTCAACAGAGTGAAAAGAATGATGAAAGGACAGAACAAGAATGTAGGGGTAACAGGAAGGTGTCTCTTCCATGAAGCTCCTTTTTCCTTTCTTGCTATGTTTTTAGTTATTGTTTGGTAACAATAATAAATGTGAATGCCCGCTACGAGCCTCATAACAACTATTAGCAATAGCCAATATTATCCCCATTTTACAGATGAACAAACAAAGAGTCTAAGAGGTTAAGAGATGTGCCCAAAGTCACACAGTCCATCCAAGGAGCCAGATGATTTAAAAACAAATCTGTCTGACTCACAAGCTCATAGACGTGGTTGCCTCTTCAATTGTATTTATATCAGATCTTTTAAAAACCATGCTCCATTTGCCTTACTCCATTGTTCCCGCATCTGCAATCAGAAAAGCATGCATTGAGATGAGGCCTCTCTCAGCCTGGATTGCAGAACAGCCTTTAGCAATGATGGACAAATAGCGTGAGCAAGAAATACACGTTGGTTGTTTTAAGCTGCTGAGATTTGGGGAGTTTTGCCACAGCATAGACTAGCCTGCCCTGACTTACATAGCATAGTCTGCAAAATTCCCCAAGTGACTCTGACGTGCCACTTCTTGACTCATTTCCTCATCTATACAATGAATAAGACTCTTTTTAAAAATGTTCAAGTGTTGTCTGTGGATCAGCTGCCCCAGATTCACTTGTGATACTTGTATAAACCTCTTTGGATGGGAAGTGCAGGATGCTGCATGTTTAACAAACGCCACCCCAGGTGATTCCGAAGCAGTTAATTCGTGGACTGCATTTTGATCACATCCTGATACATAGTGAGGTTGAAGAACTAGATGATCTCTGTGTTTTTTTCCAGTTCCACTGTGTGCAAACAGTACATCACGGGTGCTGGTTAGGTGTAGAGGTTGAGTGAAAGGGAGGAGTTAAAAATTTCCTAGTAGTTGGCATAGTGAGGTTACAAATTGCCTTTTCCTGCTATCCATTTTGGCTAAAAACTAACAAGAAATGCTAGTTATTTTTTCCTTGACTTTGTGATTGAGCTCCTTCTTACTCTCCATCTTCCAAGATGAGGATATTTTGAAGCAATTAAAGCTTTGCAATTAATACGGACTGAATCTGGAGAAATCACTGCCCCAGTAGGGGTAGGACCATCAAGAACCATGCGAAGCCCTTTGGAGGCTCTGTCAAATAATAATAGTGTTTTTCTTGCAGCACACAGATTGAGAATGCATGGTTTTTCTCCTTTCCTGATTGCTTTGTGTTCTCTTTAGAAAATCGGTTGCAGAGAGCGAGGCCTGTGATTGGTCCTGCTTTTCTCACACTGTGCTGAGAGGCGATCATACCCACACCTGTTCTAATTCATCAGCCAAATTACTCCCTAATATCAGTCACTGTGTCATTAAAAAAGGGAGACGGGATGAAAAAAACCTGTACTTTAAAGCTGAATTTATACTTCATTTCTATATGGGGCTATAATTTAAAAGAGAACCAAGGTGATTTTTAAATATAATCGGCCACATTTCCCAAGATAATTTGGCAGAACTTTGTGAGGGGGGAAAAAATTCATTATCCAAATTGCCTAATCATAGTGTTATTTGCCTTTTCTGTCGCTTCAGCAAGTGCTCTGGTTGTGCTTAGGTGAGGTGGTTAAGACGTGATCTGACTGTGATATTGTTGAATGGGAGCTGAAGCAGTGGGTGTGTAAGCTATGGGGAAATACCCTGTGCAGGTAAACACTTTAGTTCCAATGCTATTTGCTAGCAAGAGAGATAAGGGCTCTGGGGAAAATGTGGAGACATTCACCCACTGGAGTGAACGTCAAGGTATCCAATGCCAGGCAAGTAGGAGTGAATAAAGAAAAGGGAATAAGGAAAGAGAAAGAGGGTCCCATGCTAAGGAATCTCATGCCTAGGATAGAGATTTAGTGTTTATATACAGATCAGAGTATGCAAATAAAAACATTCGTAGAAAGAACACGAAGAACTTCATTCACTAAACAAATAATACTGAGCACATATTTTATGTCAGGCACTGTTTGAAGTACTAAGAATAGGATCGTAAATTTGAAAAAAAAATAATCCCACAGAGTTTATATGTGGATTGAATTCCAACTCTACCACATACTAGCGGTGTGATCGTTGTTCAACATGGAATTACAAAACCTACCCCATAGAATTTTTGAGGACTAAGTAAAATAAGGCATGTGGACCATCACGTATTGTATCTGGCACATACTACGCATTTGTCAATGTTATTTTCCCAAATTGTTACTTAATCATAAGTTAGAAAACAGATTTATCTGTTTCCTTGGCAAATATTCTTATATTTTAAATAAGTTTTTCTATATATAAAGTCTATGTTCAACAGTTTAAATGAGGTTTTATACAACTAAGATCCCCTCTCCCGGAGCCCTTTCTCTACTCTAAACACAAAGCAAATAAATATTGCTGTAAGTCATAACATGTAACCAAAATATTTGTAC
>CM052437.1:162505993-162537080 GCA_028533085.1 Varecia variegata | reverse complement strand
TAAGGGAATTGCCATACAGATTGTAAACCTTATTGAAAAGCTATAGAAATTAAAAGAGCATGATAATTCTGCAAGAACTGATTTTTAAGAGGTGGCAGTGGGAAAGGGAGAGGACAAAATAAGAGCCCAGAAGCATATATGTCTGCATTTGTAGAAATTCAGCATAGAAAATATGTTAGCAAGATGAAATAGGTAAAAGATGGACCATTCAATTAAAAAAGCCAGGGAACTTTGGCTATCCACTTGGAGAAAAAAATATATACCAGATCCCCATATAAGTAAATTAAAGCCCAACACTTGAAATTATTTTAACTTTAGAAAAATATGGAAATATATAAAATAGGAAGATTTTCTTATACAAAATGGAAAAAACAAAAAACATAACAAAAAAGATTTTAAAAATCACTTCATTAAGATCCTCTTTTCATCCAAAAATACAATAAAGCAAACTTCATAGACAAACTAGAGACTAAGACAAATGTCTACAAATCTATAATTTATAAAGAAATAATATTAAGTATCTAAAAATAACTCCATAAATCCATGAGAAAAAAGAAGGAAACAACTCAACAGAAAAATGGAAAAGGACTATAAATAGGTAATTTGCAGAAGAGAAACAATTATGTTCAATACCATGAAAAATACTTCACTGGTATTCAAGCAAATGCAGATTAAATAAGAACTTTGTAAACCATCAGATTGTCAAATGAATAAATTAATCCAATATACCAAGTTTGGTGAAATGGAATTTTTTCACATTGTGTTGGTGTTAATATAAACTGGTGCAACCATCTTGGATAGCAAATAGGCAAAACCTAGTAATGTACAAATGGACCCTTTCCACCCAGAAATTCCACTGCTAGTTTTCTACTCCAGCTTAGAAAATCTTTTCCATATCCTGGCATGTGGAGATAGGTACAAAGATGTTCACAGCTTTATAGCCTTATAATGGTGAAAAACTGAGGGAAAAGTCCAAACAGCCATCAGTTGAAAAATAGACAAATAAATGGTAGCATATTCATAAAAAGAATACTATATCCATTTAAAATAAAGTAACCATAGTTCTACATCTACCAGCATGAATTTATTTGAAATACATAAAATATTGACTGAAAAAAACAAGTTACAAAATGATATATAGAGTAAATCTTATTTAACTTTAAAACCACACATTGTTTATTAATGTCTTAATGTCTATATGTAGTAATAAAATCACAAAAACATAGATGGAAAGAATATACACTACATTGTAGACAGTAGTTAACTCTGGGAATGGACAGAAAAGACAATGAGGGAGTGATACTTATCAATCTTTAACTACATGTAGAATGCTTTAATTATTTTTAAAAATTCAAGCAAATGCGGCAAAATTTCAACATTTGTTTAATATGATGAAGTGTACAAGTATGTTTGTTAAGTTTGTGTGTTCTAAACATTTCATAATTTTGAAAACTTTTTAAAAGGATAAAAGTTAAAAACTTTCTAGTACTTTCAGTTATTTTTTAAATGTAAGGGAACTGCCCATAATAGCTTCATAACTCTGGAAATATTAGAAAAACTTCTTACAATAGGAAAGATGAAGATGGCTATGAATGAGCCAGGGAGGTGGAGTGGAATGCACGGAGCAGGTGTAAGTGACATTACACCTCACCTGATCTAATGGAATTCCCTCTGTTTTCTACAAAACTACCTCTGTCTGGCTGCATGCAGTTTGTTTGCAGAACCTCTTGATGTAATGTTTGAGAGTGGCAGGGAGCATAGAGATTTTTGAGCAGACAACTAACATTTTTGAGGAAGTCCTCTGGGATTTTTTTCTCTTTTTTTTTTTTTCTTTCTTTATTTTGAGAAGTAATCATAATTTCTTCTAAAAGATTGTAAGGTCAATGGCAGTCATACTTCCATATCATTTTATCTTTCTATATTTTCCTTCACAATAAACATGATGAAAATAGACAACATTTTTGTTCCTATCATTTAGTTTAAGAATTCATCAGGGAAATGCAAATCAAAACCACAATGAGATATCATTTATCTCCAGTGAGAATGGCCTTTATCAATAAGTCCCATAACAATAAATGTTGGCGTGGATGCGGAGGGACAGGAGATCTATTGTACACAGTGACTATAATTAATAATGATATATGGTATTCTTAAAAATTCTGAGTGGATGTAAAGTGTTCTCACCATAAAAATGATAACTATATGAAGTGATGTATATGCTAACATTAGCCAGATTTAGTCATTCCACAATGTATACATACTTCAAAACATCATGTTGTACACAATAAATACAATTTTATCTGTCAAATTCTAAACAATAAAAATAATCCAGAGCAATCATAGGGGAATAGTTCTGTTTTATTCCTTTTGTAGAGCTTCAGATGTGGTTTCCTTCAGACATGGAGAATGGGGCAATTTTCACAAATTCTGGGAAGACAGCTATCAGGGACAATGCCGATATTCTTCTTTAGCCAGCTGTAATTATAATCCCATGGGACTCATATGTAAAATTATGAAACCCACATATGTGTTTGGGGGGAAGCTCCATGGATGAAACATAAATTTAAACTGCACGTTGAAGGATGGACAAGTTTTCCAAATAAGTTATAAATCCAGGGATTCAACTTGAGTAGATGGATACTACTTGGAAGCAAATCTCTAGCCCAGAGTTAAAGAGCAGAGGGAAGGGCTGGAAAAGGGTGTACCCCAGTGCTTTCTAATCTTTAACCTAGATAAGAATCACCTGGAAAACTTGAAATTGCTGATTGATTCAGTATGTCTGGGGAAGAGCCTGCTATCCTGAAGTTCTCACAAGCTTCCAGGTCATGTCGCTGCTGTTGGTTCATGGATCACACGGTGGGGTAGGAAGCAGGGAGAAGCACAAATGAGCAATCTGAGTGTTAATTCTGGGATGGTGAAGCAAGATTTGAACAGGAGAGCAGGTGAGCCGCATCTTTCCTACCAGAGATTTTACTCAAAGATTGACAAAAGCCAAGGAGGTAAGAGAATGAGTGAAGTGGTGTGGTGGTACTGGGTACAGCTGGAAAGTACAAGTTAATCTCTACAGGAGAGTCTGGAGAATTGTTGCCAGGGAAGAATGTGATCCTGATGTTACTGAATCTCTAGGTTTTTTAAGAGAAGCCAGAAATTCGTACTTTATTTTTGTATTAAATATGCTGATTTTTAAATCCTGACTCAAATTACACAAACACACACACACACACACACCCCATTGTGAGTCAAATAAATAGAATTTTCTTGCCAGACTTGGTCATCAGCTTACACTGCTTCATCCAAATAATCAAACAAGGTCAAAGGGTTCAAAATATGGGCATGGGCAGGTAGAAAATAGTGCATATGGGTATCCAGGGGCTTACTGGTATACCACCCAGTTGAATGTTATGAATTAGAGTTCAAAAAAAAAAAAGGTACATGATGAGGATCAAAGATCAGAACTCAAATGTCAAGAAGATGTGTAAACAAGACTCTGGATACAGAGAGCTAATGTCAGGAAGTTTTGGGGTAAAACTTACTACGGTTAGAGTAAAGGTGGTTTTGAATGCAAAATGAGGATTTTAAATTGTTTTTGATAAAGCACTGAAAGTCACTGACTTTTGATTGTTTTAAGTCAGAGTTGGGCTACTTAAAATATAAAAGTAGTCCAGGAAAGCAAAATATTTAATGCTTGAAATTTTTCCCTTTTTTCTGTCACCAAAATTGCCCCATCTGAGCAGACTGTGACTCTCTAGCCAAAGTAGACCCATGTTAATATGAATTTTCAACACTTACGGCAGGGGTTATATATGGTGAATAGAATTAGCTAGAATCATATATTCTATTTATTTTTCTGATGTTTTAGTTGACCTTTGTAGATTGGTGCTCCAGATAGTCCTCAGGGTGGCTGGACTTTCAATCTAGCTTTATGCAAGGGAATGACAAAAGGAAAATGGATTCTGGGAAAATGGTCTGGTTTTGGAATAGCCTCGCTTGTGGTGGAGGAGTGGGGTAGAGGAAGAAGGGTGGATTTGAGAGGTAAAATGACAGGGGACTAGGTAGGACCAAGAGATTGGCTGTTTGTAACTAGAGAGCAAGATAAAGAAGGGTACATTTTGTCTTTGAAATCCGGGTTCTTACAAGTATGATAGAAAACATAAAGTTATAAGGAGGACCTTTTGGGTTATCCATGTGTTCTCATTAAGAGAAAAAAACAATGCTTCTTCTATACTGGCACTTTAAATTAAGCTAGTATTCACAACTTTTCTCCCTAGAGCAGTTTAGGAAGATTCAGTCGAGGCTTAGCTATGTTTTTTTGTTTTATTTGTCAAGATTGTAGCGGTAGACTCTGTATAAAACTGTCAACATCAAAACACCTTTATTCTTTCCACTTTAAAAAGATAACACAATAAAGATATGACATCATCCTGGCTTATCAGGCGTTTCTTAGAAACCCACTGAAAGTGTAGGGATGCCGGGGAACACCAACCCCAAAGGACTCACCCTGAGGTAGATGAATCAGAAGGCAGCAGAGCTAGACATTGCATGAACCTTAAATATAAGATCTCATTAAACCCAAATGACATTTTTGGTAAGTTTTTTGAATGCAACTCAGAAATTTCAGAGAGTAGGCAGTGTGAGAGCAAAACAAAGCCATATAAGAACTGCTAACCTTTATTGATCACTTAGTATATTCTAGATGATTTTTTTATCAAAATTATCCATATAATTCAGATATAAAGATAAATTTCAACCACTCCTTAACAATGTCCTAAAACAGAAACCTACAGGTTTATACTAAGCAAAGCCAAAGATTCTATTTAGTCGAATTCCCATTGAATCACCTCGTGTCTCCCCAGTGACTCAGCTGTCTTTCTCAAAAAGCAAAGGAGAAAGTTGTTCACCTCTAGGTCCATGTCACTTAGGAGCTGGATTCAGGCTCACCCATAACACAAACTTTGTCATTGTCTTTTCTCTGAGACAAAGTATTGAAAAAGTTTCCCCCTAGATTGATTTCCCTTTTAGTTAGGAGAGGAAGGCAGGTGTGCAGGGGTCTTATCCATCCAGGAACCAAGGAATGCAATTAAAAATCCAGTGTCCTGCCCTGGAAAAAGGCTGTAACATGGCTATTTCTGCACTCTAGCAGTACTCTAGCAGGCAGTGCATTTTATAGGCCAAATAAAGGTGAGTACAAACATCCATATACCCTAATATGAGCACAGAAAATTGACTATATAATGTTATCTGTTTTGAAGGAAATGTGGAAAAAACTTAATGAATGGGGATTTTTTTCTGTCTTTGATTTTTCATGTTGATTAAATTTTTGCTCTTAGAACCCCTAAGAGCAAAAATCTCTACTTGCTGGCTACTCAAAGAGGATTTCAGAGCTTCTTACTTTCTCTGTGACATGGGTCCATCCAGCAAATATGGCTATGATTTGAACGATGATTTCCCTAGTCTCATAATTTCACCTTGTGTTTTGCCTTTATTCTTTCCAGGAAGCAGAATGTGCCTACATACTCTTCGTCATTGCCATATTTTGGCTCACCGAAGCTTTGCCCCTGTCAGTAACAGCTTTGCTGCCTGGTTTAATGTTCCCCATGTTTGGGATCATGGCTTCTAAGGATGTAAGTTCTCCTACAAATGTTCATCAAAATTTTGTGCTGAGATTTCCACTGGAAAAAAGTTGTTTTTAAAGGTAGCAATGATACTGTTGATGAAGCTTCCACATAAGTCCCCCAAATTTCCGATTGTTTCTTGCGTCCCACCTTTGGGGAACAAACACAGGTTGCACAGGCTGGAACTTTTTGAGTTATGTGTGTCATCTTCTTCCACTGATATCTATACCTGGTGCCTCTCTCACAATAAAAGGGGCAACTTGTTCATATTCTGCATGAGTTTTTTCTATGCAGCAGAATTTGGTCTCACAGTGTTGGAAAAACAATTTATTTTTTTTTAATGAAGAAAAAGCTTCCTTGTTTTCTTTCCCAGAAATGCCATTTCAAAATATAAAACTAAATTAACTTTCATGCGTATTTCTATTTTGTTCTTGCTGAGAAGAGTTTATTCATGCTAAGAGGTGTTTGTTACCTTTATACAATCTAAGGGTAGCCATCTGTAGAAAAATGGATTCAGGTTCCCATTAAAAGCATGCAATGCATTGAAACCAGAAATATCTATCTCCATGTAGTCTCCAACTACCAAGCAAACAATAACTACCTAAACCACAGCTCAAACTTTCTCAGGAAATATGTTGAGTTCAAGATGCCCAGTCAGTGCAATTTATCACCTTTGGACTTCTGTCTTCTGCCTGGGCTCAAGATTGTTATCTTGAGGCCCACCTGTATTTAATGTGGGTGGAGATTTTTCTTTTTAACTAACCCTTGATTACAGTTCTTCCTGTGAGAGGAGCTGTTCCCTTCTTTATTTTCATGTCATTCTTCCCCACTTTGGAGCAGAAGTCCCTCTTTTTGCATTTTAATCCTCTCTGCTCCTCTTTTCTTATTGCATTTCCCCCTTCCTCTTAATCTTGCCTCTTCTTTCTAATCACCATCAATTTGGAAGAGCATATGGCCAGGGCTATACTTCAGTTCCTTTTATACTCAGGCTGACGTTCCGATACCCCATGGAATCTGAGATCTATTATATATGAAGTTTCTTAAATGCTCCAACCTACTATATGGATTTCAATGAAGGGAATATAAAAAGAAATGACTAACAGGTTCTCAAAAATAGGATGTCAAATAGTTAACCCCTATCCTACTGGCCTGGATGGTTCTGTCTCCAGAGATAGTTAAGTTAAATGGTTACACATTTGTCTCTTATGGTTTGATAACAATAAAACTGACTAAATTAACTTTTTAAAAGATGCTGAGGTAGAGTGAGGTTAATTGGAATCATGAGGCATTTCCGTAGCAAGCTGCTTTGTGAGGGGACATAAAAGCACTCCAGGGAAACAGAAGGAGAAGGTAGGAAGGTCTGGCCTTGTGAGAGCTGCCAAAGATTCATATCTCTGCCTCTTGGTGGTGTGTGGGGGCCTGACTAGAGGCAGCAAAATTGTAGATGCCAATAGCAGCTGCATCACTCTGGCTGGAGATACCTGCACAAGAGGCCTTTATTCCTGAAGGTGTTAGCCTCAGACTAATTTAACAGTCATTGAACCTCAGACTTGGGAAGAAAGTCCTTCTGGGTCGACTCTCACCCAGAACAGGGATCCCCTCCATAATATCTCTTACAGATGAAATCATTCAGAAAATGTTTAAAGACTTTCTGGGTTGTGGGCCTCTAATATGCCTCGAGGCAACCCATACTATTTTTGAATAATTTTAACTCTTAAGCAACTCTTAAGCAGCTTTATTGAACCCAAGTCTAAAACTCAGTCACTTTGATGTATTAAACATTTTTCTAGCATCTAGGATTCCACAAATAAACCTCATCTTTTTTTGCTGCATGATAGTGTTACTTGGATTTGAAAATTAATATTAATATCATTTCCACCTTGAGTCTTTCTGGTTTCCAGACCTCAACTCCCATGCCCAAATCTACCACCTCCAGCCCCCTCACCGTCACCATCTTCTTTTCTCTCCCTGGAACTAACTCTAGTTTGTCAGTGCTACCTAAGGATAACATTGGTTAATAAAGGTAAAGTCCATTACACAGTAAGCACTTGATATATGTAAACTAATATTATTGTACTTGACAAAAGTGATAGATTATTCTAGAAACATTCTGAGTGTTGCAAAGGTAAATGAGTCTATCATCTCCCTTCTAGTATTTCAGCCTAAGTTTGTTTTAGACTTTATGTGACTTTCTTCACCTAGTAAGCTCAACTGGAACTTGCAGCAAATCAAAGCCCTTTGGACTTTTAGCAGAGATAACTGATTTTAGTCTTATGATCCTCTTTCCAGACAGGGCAACTTACATTTACTCATAAATAGCTGACCAAAGGTACAAGGTATTATGGAAAGAGCTAGAGATTTAGTCAGAAGGCCTGAGATTAAAACCTGCTATTTACCCCTAACTACTTGTTATGATTCTGGTCATATCCCTTAATAACTCTTTTTTGTCATCTGTAAGTGGAACATGATAATGCCACACAAGCCATGGGTTGTCATAGCAACCAAACTAAATAATCTATGTTAAACAATGATAGAAACTAAGTATCAAACCTTCTTATGAGTTTTAATATTCACAATTGGTTTGTTTTGAGAGTTTTAAACTGTCATTCCAGCCTGTTGCAATGTCTTTGAATCTCAAATCTGTCATTGAGTAGGATAATGTGTCATTAATGTCCTCATCTAAGTTCAGAATCCTAAACACGTGTCTCTTTGTTCATCATTGTTTTAACCTTACTTTACCTATTCATTAAGCCAGTGCTAAATACCTATTAATATATCTTGCTGAACATATTACTGCACTTAAAGAATATCAACAAATTGAACTTTTCTCATATCTGCTGAATTAAACCTGAGTGTGCTAAATTTGATATTCTAAAATAGTTATCAATGTTATTATAATTGAAAAAACGTTTATATATATAATTTACATATATGAATGTGAAAATGTAAATTTATGTATAATATGTTACATTACATATTTACTCATTCAATAAATGTTTACATGGTAGGACTCTGCCCAGAACTTGGGAATGCATCAAGAAATAAAAACAGATAAAAGTTTTCTATCTTTATAGGGAAAAAGAGGCAATAAGCAATATATCTCATAAATAGATAAGTTATACAGTATAATGAGTTAGCAAAGTAATTAGTGCTATGGAAAAAATGCAACAAGATAGTGGGTATCAGAAATGGTGGAAGTTTTAAGAAGGATATTCAGGTTAAACCTTACTGGGTTGGTGACACCTGAACAAAGATTTATAGGAGCTGAGACAGTTTGCCATTTGAAAGCTGGGGAATGACCACTGCAGAAGGGGAAATACCCAGTGCAAAGACCTTAAGGCAGGTACATGTCTGCAGTACAACTGGAACAGAATGAGTGAAGGGGAGAATTATAGAAGATTATGTCAGGGAGGTAATGTGAGGAGGGAATGGACCAAGTAGGGCCAAAGTAGGTCACCGTAAGATTTTAACTCTGAATGAAATGGGACCCTCTGAAACATTTTGAGTAGAAGAGTGACATTATCAACCTGACTTTGATCTTAAAAGGATTACTTCGGCTGTGCTGAGAAACAAGGTGGAAAGAGACAGGTACTAGGTTATTGCAGTCCCCCGGAGAGACCGTGGTAATTCAGACCAGGGGTAATAATAGAGACGTTGAATATATTATCGATAAGCTTTTAAGGTAAAATCAACAAACTTTCCTGACTGACTGGATATGGCATATGATTGAAAGAAGAGAGCCAAGGATGCCTCACAGATTTTTGACCTGCCAAATGGAAAAATGGAGTTGTTATTAATTGAAATGGGAAATACTATGGGCAGAGTAGGCTTATTGTAGGAGAGGCACTGACACTGGGAACTTGGTGCTGGACACATAAATTTGAAATATCTATTGGACAGCTAGGTAAAGATGTTGAGTAAGCAGCTGAGTACAAATGAGTCCAGAGTTCATGAGAGAGAGAGAGCCAATTGGAGATATAGACCTGAGAGTCATCAGCATATAGATGGTATTTAAAGTCCTAAGATTTGATGATATCCCTTAGGGCATGAGTAAAGATAGAAAAGCAAAGAGGAAAAAGAGCTGAGCTCTGCATAATTGCAGCATTAAGAGATAAGTGAGAAGAGAATGTACTAGCCAAAGAGACTGAGAAGAAAAGGTTATTGAGATAGGAAGAAAATCAGAAGGGTGTGGGGTCCTGGAATCCAACTGAAGCAATATTTTGACAATGAGGCTGTGATTGTATGTGTCCAATCTGCTGATAAATGACTTAATATGTAAAACTAGATATTGACCATTGGATTTAGCAAAACCACATTATACCTAACAAAGCACTTTTTAAAAAATATTATCTCATTTAATTTGTAAATCATGTGAGGTACTATATAACTTTTCCAACTTTTTATTGATTTGTAGAAAGGTTGCTCAACTGGTACATTACAAAGCTAAGAGAAAACCTAGGTACTCTGACTGCAAGTCCATGTTTTTTGATGAAATCCTATTTTGAAATAGAAGTATAACTACCTGATTTTTCAAATAGATTTCAAATTTTATTAGCAATTTTATTTGACATATCAATTTTGCCTTGAAAATAGTTATATTTGTCAGTGTCATTTACTATAGCATCTTCTTCTAGTACCTCCTGGACAAGTAGGCTATAAACAAACATAACTTTCTATAACTAATGTTTTCCCACAAATATTCTGACTCTGGTGAAAACCAAAGAATAAGTAATACAATGAAAATAGAGAATGTGAAATTCCTCCTTAGGTTTAACAACAAATTTCATTTAGACTGAAGGCCATAGTTTGTTTGCATGGTCTCTTGAGGAATTGGCAAACTATGGGCCTGTGGACCAAATCCAGCCTAATCCTGCTGCCTAATTTTTTAAAATAAATGTTTATTGGAATAAAGCCATAGCCATTCATTTACATATTATTTTTGGCTCTTTTGTGCCACAATGACAGAGTTGAATAATTGCAGTAGAGACCATATGGCTCACAAAGTCTGTAATATTTGCTGTCTAGACCCTGCAAAGTACTCACTTCTCATATAACCTTAATAGATTCCATCAAGAACACCTCATGGTCCTGGACTTCTTTCTGCGTTTAATCACTTACTAATAATGACTTGCTTCTATGTGTTTCTTTGTATTTTTTAAAGCAATTCTTCATTTATTCTCTCATTTAATTTTCAGAGTGTTGGTAAAATAGTGTCAGTATCTTAGCCCATTCAGGCTGATGTAATGAAACACCTTAAACTGGGTAAATTATAAATAACAGAAACTTACTGCTCTCAGTTCTGGAGACTGGGAAGTCCAAGATTTGGTGTCTGGTAAGGTCTTGCTGTCTGCACCATAGTTGACACCTTTTTGCTGTATCATCACATGGTGGAAGGAGCAAGGGAGCTCCCTCAAACTTATTTTATAAGGGCACTAGTCCAATTCATGAGGTTGAAGCCAGCATATTATGTGCCAACATATGAATTTTGGGGGATACCAACATTCAGACCATAGCAGTCAATGGGACATATTTCCATGAGCAAAATTACAAAATAAATAAGGGTGAATAAACTCAAATATCATTCATCTTTCATGAATAAACTTCAGTATCAGGTCTTATAAGAAGACTTTCCTAATCCCTCTAGGAAAAAAATGGTCGCTTACTCCATTGACTCTTTGAATCTCAACTATGCCTTGAGGAGGTATTGCTCATGCACATATGATACTCTTTGTTAACTTGTTTTTTCTCATCTAACAACTTGTAAATTCATTAAGTCTAGGGACTTATTAATTCAACATCTAGTGAGTGCCAATATGTGCTAGGTATGTGCTAAGTCTATCATGATCAATAAGACTCAGCCTGCCTTCAAAACACATCTACTGTAACAAAGAAGACAGTTAAGTGAAGAAATTTTCACTACATATTATAGATTAAGTGTGCTATAAAAGAGGGAAATACCATCCAATCCAGTTTATGGTCTTAGAGAAGGGATCTTGGAAGAATTGATATCTGTGTTAATTCAAGAAGGAAGATTAAGAGTAACCAAGGCAAGGGGAGAGGGTCATTTCAGGTTAAATTACAGGCACATGTTAAAGCATTTCTGTGTTTGGGGAAATACATGCATAGGAAAAAGCAAGATGAAGCAGTAAAAGACCAAATTGGAGAAGTGAAATGAGACCGGATAGTGAAGAGTTTTGTATAACATGTTGAGAATATTGGGTTTATTCTTAAAAGTCATGGGATTCACTAAAGGAATATATGAAGGCCAATTACATGGTCAGATTTATACTTTAGAAAAGTGACTATGACAGTGGTAGGGGGTGAATTAGAAAAAGACAGATCATACAGTAACCAGGTGAGGAGTGGAGAAGCCCTTAATTAAGGTAGTAATGTGTGAATAGAGAAAACTGGAAAATTTTAAAGATATGAAGGACCTATGAAAATTAAGACTTAGTGACTAATACATACATATTGGAATCATGGCTGACCCTTAGGGTTCTGGCTTGGGCAACTGAGTCTACGGAAGTTTCATCCACCACAAAGGGGTACACAACAGGAAGGACATGTTTGAAGGAAGGACAGTGAGAAGATGAGAAGTGTCATTTTGGATCTGTTGAGCTTTTGGATGTTTCTGGGAAATTCAAATGGAAATGTCCAGTAGGATATACCAGTCTGAAACTCAGAAGATGTATCTGTCTGGATATACAGATCTTGGTGTATTCAGCATTCCTTTAACAAATATGTATTGAATACCTACCATGTAGATGCCAGACGTTATTTTAGTCCCATAGAAATAGAAGTTGAATTCTTAAGATTCAGCCATCAGATGTATAAAACAAGAAGACTAAACACAGAACTCTGTACAATACCAGCTTTTAAAAGAAGGACAGAAAAAACTAATTTTCAAAGTAGACCAAAAAGAAAAATTCAATTCAGGGATAGAACCAGGGAGAAAAAAGTAATGGTTCAAAAGTCTGGAAACACTAGTAAATTGATAAATACTTATACCTAGAGTAAGGGTTGAAAGAGTTAGAAGAATAGGAGGTAGGGGACAGAGTGTAGACAATGGGATTTAAGAGCACAGAGACCATAGCTTATTCATCACATCCCTCACTCCCTTTCTCATTCATTCAATACTATTTACTGAGCTCTCCTACTCTGTGCTAGGACTGTGCTACATGCCAAATATGCGATGATTAGCAAAACAGAGTCCTGGTCCTCATGAAATGTGTAGTATAATAGGGAAAACAGGTAACAAGCAGGTAAACAAATAGAACCTATGCAATGCAATATGCTATTAAAAAAAACAGGGCTCTGTGATACAGAAAAATAGTAGGATCTATTTAGAAAGGCCTGATATTTGAGAATTGAAGAGACCCAAAAAGGAAAAAATATATAAGGCATTTTTTCATGTATCCTCTGCCCTTGTTACATTTTTGGTACCTGGCAGATATTTTTTCAATGTTAGAGCAATTAATAAATGAAGTAAGGAAATTGATATAGTTATTTATTTTCTATTATCCAATCACTACAAAATGTAAAGAGATGGATAAAACTTTGAAAAACATCATAAATTAAGATTTTATAAAAACATAAATAAGTTATCCGCTTGTCTACTTTTAATTCCAAGGGTAATCATTTATTTTTGCTTTGTATTGAAACCAAGCCAAGCTTAGTAAGTTATGCTTACAATGCAGATACAAGTTAAAATAGCAATATATATATATATAAAATTTATTTTCCTTTTCCTCTGTGGTTTCATAATATTAGGATAGTTTTGTTCTTACCCTTCCATTTCTTCTATAATACTAGACATTATTTTATTTTTAAAGGGATATTTCCTCCTGTGATCCTTTCCTCTCAGCACAGCTCTCTGATTAGATTTAGCCAAGTATTTCCTAAAGTAAGTTCTCTTGAAAAGCAGTCCCATGAAGTGCTCCACTTAAAAATTAGATAAAAATAAGCTTTTTGTGATAAATAAGTTTGAAAAATATTACAGTGTATCCCACTCCTTGAGAATGACAATATACACTATTATATAGATTTTGTAAAAGGCTATTACAAAGGTTGTGTGAAGGGCTACAGGAAAAAAAAATTCTGATATTTCAAAATCCTATGTTTTCCAAACTTAATTGACCACATAATCCTTTTTTTGAAAAGCCTTACGTAGCTAACATTTCAAAGCATTCTTTGGGACATCATGCTGCAAATGGTTGCTTAAAGTGTCTGGACACTTTACTAATCTCTGAATGGTGTTAACTGAAAATGGCTTCAAAACGTTGGCCCTCATTTAAGAGTATTTGTTTTATAATAAATAATTTTGAAGGTAAAACCATTTAAAAAATGAAGGAGTAATTGTGCAGTTATGGCATAATGGGTCGTGAAGAAGATATCAGCAGGTTGGATCTTAATTCAGGACTTTCCTAAATCACAGTCATTGCCATTCTACCATAGGAGCATAAACAAATTAACCCCAGTTCATAGCTAGTAAAATAAGCACACAGAAGCCACTTGCCTGATGTTACTCAGCTATTTAAGAACCCAGCACCCTAGGTACTCTCTTTTCTGCATATTTTTACTTAACATCGTTTCTGGTAAGAATACAGGACACGTTTAAATTTGTATTCAAACACATCTACATTTTTCTCAACAAAATAGAAAGATTATGTAGTTGAAGGTCAAAGTTAAGAGCAGCATAATAATCTTTCTTGTGCAATGTTCTTTCACCCCCACCACCAATGTAAATAACTGTGGGTTTAATTGAAATTACAGGTGGCATCTTCTTATTTCAAAGATTTTCACCTGCTGCTAATTGGAGTCATCTGTTTAGCAACATCAATAGAAAAATGGAATTTGCATAAAAGGATTGCTCTGAGAATGGTGATGATGGTGGGTGTGGACCCTATATGGTGAGTACTGCATTTACTTTGCATTCTGAACAGACCATGTTTTGTGCAGAGCAAATAGCAAAATAAGTAATGCACATCCAGGGAATTGTTTGTATCACAGTATAATTCATAACTTTTTTTTTCTTCTGCAAATATGAAAGTGATATAAAGCGTGCTTGAGCTGTAGAAGGGAAAAAAACAATGTTCCTTTCACTGCAGGTCTACTTTCAGGGAGATTGGAATAAGTGCACCCAACTCTCTCATCTTTCATGTACCATGGAAGTCAAAGCTGAGAGAACCCTTGAACCTCAACAGACAAGATTGATAGACTTCAGAGTAGATTTCAGTCCTATCTTGTTTATTTGGCTGATTACACATTCAGAACTTGTTCAAGAGCATCCTTTATCATCAGGGAGGATGTTAAGAATCAAAGCAAAGACATTACTGACAAAATACAAATGTGTGGAGAAAGAGTCCAAGGTGAACATTTTTTAAAAATCAACTATTGCAAAGTAAAACAATCAGTTAAGACTTTTCATCTACAGAATGTGAAATCACTCATTTAGGCTTATTTTTTTCCACTGAAATGAATGCTTTTTTCCATGAAATTAATTGGCTGTTATGGTTTTATTCCACCTCTTGTTAAGGACATGAATGTAAGCTACAGAAAATTTCCAGGGTCATAATTGTTTGCATGATGACATTTTGCTTTAAAGACTTAGGTGGATCTTCCCTTCTCATCTTTCTTTGAAAATAAGAATATTGTATTGATTTATGTTGCATAATTCATTCTAGGACAAAGCTACATCTGTGTTTATCATTTATGGCACAAATTTGTTTTTGCTAAGTACAAAAAAATTCAATTGCTCAGATGAGACAAATTTTTTAAATGTTTGTAAAAAATGTTGTAGCATATTTGTATTTAAGGCATCTCACTCTTGAAATGAAATGGTGCTCCATGCCCCTTGGGGTGCTATAGAAATACATCTCTTTTCCTTGACCATCTGCTCGCTGACTCTAGGGGATGGAGTAAAAGCACTGCACAGTTGGGCAAGAGTCCTGTACGTTGTGCACTTAGTGACTTTTCAATTTAAGGCATTTTCACCATAAAAAGCTTTATCTGATCCCAACCTTTTTTATAGGAAGATTTCATGTCTTGCCAATGCCTTAAGTTAAAAGTGTTTCTAGTTTTCTTTTTATTAAGAATCATTTCCTATTTAAGCAAATTTCTAAATAGTTTTCTATTATTTTGTTTTATACGTAGAAAATATTCACCTTATCTGAGTTTGAAACTTATAGTGTGAAATTATTCTTGTAGATATGTTTTAAAAGGGAGTCAGAGAATTTCACAAATGGCTCTATACGGGAAAATGTGCTTCTGAATGATTTTCTAGGGCCTCCTACTCAAAAGAGATCATGCTTTTTCCTAAGTGATTCTGAAAGTTTATAGACATAGTTTAAAATCTGGTGGTGGTCATAGGTATTAAATTATGATATTTAAGGGAAAAGAACTACTCTATTTATAAGAGAAGACAATGTAATACATCCAGTTCTTGACAAAAGGAAGGGATGATATCAGACTCAGGAGAGCATAAATAATAGAATATACAGAAAATTCTGAAACCTCTTTTTAGGAAGTGATCTTAACTATTTTCTCCACCCACCATACATTGAACCAGAATAATGAGAAAGTAGAAAGAAGCTTTATAAATATTAATCTCTCTTTGTCCTTGTGTCTCCTTGGCACACATATGAACAAACAGAGATATGACTAGAAGATAAGAGAAAAAAAATAAGGGACCCTAAAGTCAAAAGCTGATCATATTTTCATCTTACTAGCATTTGAAGGTAAGCAATCATCTATAAAGAGCATTCGAATATTGGCATACTATTACAAGCTGTTAAGTCATATGCCAACTTACAGTTTGGTTATATTTCTGTTTGGGGAGAAAAGCTTCTTATGGCTTCCTGGGAGACAAATCTCTTAAGAACTCCTCTCTTACACATGCCACTTTAATTTCTACCTGACTACAAACTGTACTTGGGGTTCACTACCTGGGTAGAACCTCAACTTTCTATGTTTTGAAAAACTTAAAATTCCCAACTTCCAAACAACATCCTTTACAGTTAAATAATACAGAGCTAATTTAGCTAGAGAGCACAGCTCCACACTGAATGTTTTCTAATTTCAGGCTGACCTTGGGGTTCATGAGCAGCACTGCCTTCTTGTCTATGTGGCTTAGCAACACCTCTACTGCTGCCATGGTGATGCCCATTGTGGAGGCTGTGGTGCAGCAGATCATCAGTGCCGAAGCAGAGGTCGAGGCCACTCGGATGACTTATTTCACTGGATCTACCAACCCCACTCTGGAAATTGATGGTATCATGTGTTGATATGGCCACAGTGGAGTCTAGTCATTTGGGCAATAGGTGTAAACTCAAGAATTCTGGCTTGTTTTTAATTAACTGTCCATACATGCAAGATGTGACTTTAACCTTCTTCTTTCTATAGTTCCTAATATCTATACAAAGGAATTATAAAAATATTTTACCTTAAATTGTTGGATTTATGTTCTCTGGCAAAAAGAGGAAGAATGCCTTTTCCATCCTCTAGCCAGGCTGATAAAACACTCTCTCATGTCTTTATCAGTAGACTTCCAGGTTACTCTATCCTGTCCTGAAAATACTTTCCAGCATAATATTGGACATCTTTAATTTTTGCATTTTATTTGGATACAGCATCAGATTTCCCTGTGGTTATTTCTGGCTCTGATGAACTGCTCTCATGCAGTAAAAAAATGTTAGAGGGATATTTGTATTTATGAAATACTTTGTTAAGATGAATGTGATGTCAGTGTAAGGTGAATTTTTTATTTTCAGTTTCTAGTAATGTTTCCATTTTCTCATACACACACATACTCTTGCAAACCCAATGATAACCCCTTTTTAAAAATTATTTTTCTTTTATTTAATGTTTTGCAGAAAGTGTTAATGAACATGAAGCAAATGAGAGGAAAGAGAAAACAAACCAAGTTCCAGGGTAAAGAATATTGACATTTTGATTAGGATTTTTCCAAATTACATTCTAATAAAACTACAAACTGGACCAATTTATTTTTCAGACACAGTAATGGTACAGGGAAAATTTCAAGCAAGACGGAGTTGGAAAAGGTACATTAAATTTGATTCTTTCTAAATAATTATACATGGAAATTCTATTAGAGCTGTAGTTAGATATGTATGCATTTTAAAACCTGTTACTTGCTTCCTTCTCTATAAATTATTTTGCTTGACTAAGTCGAAGCAAGTGTAATGGTTTGATAAGCCTTCATGGATAGACTGAAACTGACATCTGGATAGGAACCATTTTAGGCTCTGAAAATTAGCATCATTATTTTCACCTTTTACTAGAATCATGCTGATGGCAGTTAGCCAATGTAGTTTAAAGAAATACAACTCTAGCCTCAGGATATTGTTACATTTTCTTATTAAAATCTTGCTGGCCTAATATAGCCTGATTTTCATTAGGAATATCCTATTTCTGCCAGGTTATGAACTTAGAGCAACTCCTATTCATATAAGTCTAGTTATCTTTAGTGTTTCCATTGCCACTAAAAAATTTAATGCGTAACTCATGAGTTGCTTCTGTCACATAAAGGTGGAGGAGTTGTTGTAGCCATTCTAGATTTTAAAGGAAGGAAGGAGACCTTTATAAACTATCCCATAGAATCATTTCCCCAGAATAAATCAATATAAAAATACTATACTAGGTCACACTGGGAGTAATATATCTCAAGATATGAAAAATAATCATGCATAGAAATAGTCCTATCATCACCATGGCATTAGGAATAGGAGAGTGAAACATATGTTTCCTCATATGGCTGTAATGCATTAACATGCAGCTCAATGGGAAAAAGAAAACCTTCTTGTTCATTACAGAAATCTTCAAGGAAAGAGCAATTTCTCTATAAAGAGAAAATGAATATAGAGATAATTTTAAGCCATTAGCTATAGTATGCATTAAGGATTTTCGAAGAGGGGAATTGCATATACATATTTATGAAAACATTATTATTTTTACAAATGGAAGTAATTCTTTTAAAACACAAAAAATCAACAGTGTGCCAGGTATAGTATAATATAATACATTAGAAATGGGCTTTAAAAACTGGCATGCCTAAACATGAAGAGTAACTTTCCCGGGGTGTTCTTCAGAAACCTAGGTTTCTGGCATAATGCCTAAATATTGAGTCAAGACCCTTCAAATTGATTTGATATCCAGTATTGTCCTAGGCATTGTAGGTAGGTCTATAGATGAAAAGATCTGCTCCTTACTGTAAGCAGCTCAGCATCTAATGGAGATGATGGACTTTAAAAAAAAATAAGTCTGACATAAATTCCACAACAAAGGCATGCACAAAGGCCAAGCCTTCCAGAAGTAGAAACAATGCGTTCAATCTGGGCATATTGCGAGGAGGGAGTTTGAGGTAAACGCATGAGTCTGGGAAGACAATAGCACATGAGAGCAGAACAGTACAAACTCCGTGAGTGCAGGGACATGTCTACTTTGTCACCATTTTAGACTCTAGCACATTCCAATTGCCTGACACAGAGTAGATATTCAAGAGATATTTACCTTTATCAATTAATGAACAAGTAAATGCAAAGAGCGAAAACCGGGAGAGGCACTCTAATCAGAGAGTACAACTAATTCAATGACCCAATTATGTAAAGAGCAAGTTTTTTTCAGGAAACCTCTCCAGTGCTAGAGGTGTTAGAGATGAGCTTTTGTGGTGAGTGAAACAGTTGGATAGGTTTGGCCAGGTTAGAAATAGGTCTTCATGCAACGCAAAGGAGTTTAGAGTTGATCTTATGGGAATAGTGACCCTTGAAGATGGGGGTCAGGGGACAGCATAGTAAGTTCTGCTTTTGGAAAGCTTGCTCTGGTAACAGTGTGAAGGGCAATGAGGTATGGACTTAACTGAGCTTTTTGATTAATTAGACATTGGGGATTAGAGAGATAAAAGTGTAAGAGTTGTCTCCGCTGCTCTAAACTAGATAAAGGCAGATTCTGATGCTGTTGATTGGGATGGAGAACACAAGAGGGAAGAATAACTTTTCATGGAGAAAAGTAAAATAATTTGGGTGCATTTTAGGCACTACAGATTAATATCTGAGTTTAAGAGAGGTGAGCAAGGCCTTTGAATACTGATTCTATGGTTTTTCTAGGACGCAATGCATAAAAATTCAACCTTATATTTTAAAAGGGACAACTTTTTGCTGTACAAAAGTGTTTTTTATAAGAGATTGCATGAAAGCATTATTTTGTATATTGTGAATTCAAGGTACATTTTGATTTTTAACAATTATACATATCTTTTGGGGAATAAATGTATAGTTTGTGTTGAAATTACTAATATAATAAACTGCACATACTCTTTGCCAGGTTTACCCTAGATAACTTAACACTAACTGACTATATGGAAGAATCTTTACCTACTTCCTCTAACTAAAAATGGAAGAAGTGTTTATATTTATAATGTTTTGGTCCTCTGCTTTCTTCTTGAAGTGAGGGGGATATTCTATTGAATTAAAATAAATCCTGTAGGATTTGACTTTGAATTTGACCTACAAGTCAAAAAAGATACAAATATTACTTACTTTTGGGAGAAAGTAGTTTAAAATAAACTTCAGAGAAAGAAAATGAAAGATTTGGATGCTTTGGTAATTTGTACCATTTTGCTCTGTTCCTACAAAAAAATTAGATATGATCCCTAGTGAAAATTACTACAATTTTATTCACTTGAATTACCATTTGTTTAGTACAACATTAAAGATTTTTCCTAGATTTAATTAAAATATCTTTACTAATACAATTAAATCAATCTAAGATGATCAATACACTTAATTCATTTTTTAGAATTGTATTTCTCTCTAAAGGCAATAATATACATACTGATCCATTTAAAGTTCAGTGTACAGTAAGCAGAAAGTTCTCACTGAATAGAAAAAAATTTAAGAATTATGTCCAAATAAATTATGAACTTAGTGATTACAGTAATATTGGTTAAGAAATACACATTTAACATTTGCTGAAATGTTACCTTTTCAATGAGGACAACCCTAACCTCCCTTTTCTTTGCAGTCACTATATGCCACACCCATGCTCCTAATCCACCAACCCTACAATACTTTTTCTAATGCATGCATCACCTCACCTTCTCACAAACTATATAATTTGCTTAATTTTCATTTGGTTTGTTTATTGTATTTTTTCTCCACTAAAATGTAACATCTGCAGGGTCAGAGATTTTTATCCAATTAATACATATCTCAAATATCTAAAACAGTGACTGCCATAGAGTTAAGTATTTAGTAAATACTTGCTGAGTGAATAAGTTCAGTAATATTTTCTCAAATAATTACAATTAGATTAAAATAACTCATGCTGTATGTAAACTAGAAGAAGAAAAGAGCAAACTGATAAAGGTATAAAGATAAAACTATGGATTAGATTAGTTTCATTTGGGTAGTAAGATAAAAAATGACTTGTAACTAAAATTTATCAGCTCTAAAATTCTTGTTAATAGAAGAGCAAAGTTTTCATATAGATAATAATGATGATAATTTTGTTGCTGCTGCAACTGCTCATGGTGGTGGTGATAGTGGTAACAATGATTACACGTTAGTGCTAAAGATAATAGATATTTAGTAGTCCCGTAGAGTCCAGAATCCGATTTAGGATTATTCATATCTATGAGTCTCCTTCCTATGCTGCATACCTAAAAAGAGATGTTTTCCATGACATCATTTCCATGATGTTCTCTTCTCACTACAAGCCACAACTAAAACATTAACAGGGCACCCCACTTATCCAGAATAAATGTGATGGGTAGATACTTAGCCCATAAATCCCACATTACCCCTAAAAGTAGCTGAAATATTTTTAGAGAAGAAAAGGAATTGGGAGAAGAAAGAAATACCCTAAAAGGACACTGACAGCACATGAGGGTATATATTATATTTATCAGGCTCCACTGGGGCAACTGGAGACTGACCATCACTCTTACAGTTTCCATGAGAAATGAGTTCCAGGTACCCAAAAAGCCATTTGTAGATACCAAAAGGAGGAATCAAGTTGTCAGTTCTTTTCTTCACCTATAAGCGTTAGTATTATTCAAAGAGATACCCCAGCGTTTTACATTAGCTCAATTTCTAAACCTCTGGCCATTTTCAAATGAAAGGAATTGGAAAATCAGTATGCTTTTAATGAAAATTTTGAGATAATTTTTTTCCATTCATTTAATAGAATTTGTAGTTTCTCAAAGGGAAAATTTCAAAGAAAAAATATCCTTGAACAAAATGCATCTTGCTTTTAATTAGGTGTTGTTTATTAATAGTTTGAGAGTGAAAATCTTTACTATTTAAAATCAAACTCTACAGAACAACAGTTTCAAGTTTTCCAAGAATGCCAAGAGCCTTTTAAGTACAGTAGCAAACATGGTTCATAATGTCAGGAACTAGGGATATTAACTCTGCCAAATAAGGAGATATCAATTCTAGAATATCTGGACCCTAGATCAAATATTAAAAAGGTATTTTAGCTTAGATTACATAGATATTATAAGCAAAAGTTGATTCTCCTTGATGATGCTTCTCTTTTCCTAGACTGAGTGAAAGTGAGTGCAAAGGCAATTATTAGTCCTGCTCAATCCCCACCTGATACAACCTAGGTGTCTCCTTTCACTCATCCAGACAAATCCTGTGGTTAAGGGAGAAGGTTTATAGAAGAGGTGAATAGATAGGGAAAGAGAGGGAGACTACCACACGCCCTTTAGTAATCACAGCCACAACCTGTGAACTTGACCTTACAACAGATTTCAATCTTTATTGTAGTCAAGTCCTCGCTTCGTTGATAGCTATACTTAGTTGTTTTCCCACAAAACATTTTGTTATTAAAGAAGTTGACCATTGATATTTTTTCTCCTATCTTTATTTTATGAATTATAAAAATATGGGCCTTTATATTTTGTTAGTGAAATAACATCTAGCAAATATAAGCTCAACCATGTTAGAAGCATCTAACTGTCCAACAAAGCCCCCACACTAATACTGTATTTTGTTTCTTGAAATTCTCAACAATGTTTTTTTATGTATCTTCCAGTGATATTTTCTAACAAAGAAATACATTTGTTATGTCCTCAAATTATTTTTTAGCTATTTTGATTGTGAAATATTTCATACATATGCACATTTAAAAAATGTAACTGAATATTTTAAAGAATAATAAAATGATGCATACCACACCCCTGCTTAAAAAATAGGACATAAAAAAGATCTCTATGAGCCTTTCTCTGATTCTATCTCTTTTCTTCACACAATCACTGCTGTCCCTTTGCTGTAGGCAGTCTTTTCTCTTTGGTTGCTTAAAGGTTCATGTGTGTGTATGTGTATGTTCTAGAGTTATACTGTAATATGCCTAAGTGTATATTCCTCCTGCATCTGTGTATTTGTCTTTTCCAAAAATTCTTGGGAATTCTCAGGTGCTATTTCTCAATATTCAATTGCCTCACTAGTTCTCTTTATTCTCTCCTTCTGAGTCTCCAATTAAACATACATTATACTTTCTCACCATATTTTCTAGGCTTTTTAACATCTCTTTTTTTTTCTTTTTCTGTGTTTTGCTGAACTGCATTGTGAATAGTAACTTCTGATTTATCTTCCAGTTAATTCTCTCTTCAGCTATGTCTATTTTATTGTTGACCCACCTATTGAGTTTTAAAATGGTTATTTAAATTTTAATTTCTATAAATGATATTTGTCTCTTTTAAGATTTGCTTGGTAATTTTTATAGTATCTTTCTCTGTACTTATATTTTAAATCTCCTCTTGAATTTTATTACATATAAAGAAATTTACTTATATGCTGCATCTATATCTAATAGCTATAGTGTTTGAAGTCCTGTGGATCTCTTTCTTTGACTTAATATTTTTTCTGCTGGTTCTCATTTTGTTGCCTTATTTTCTTGCATGCTTTGTACTTTTAAAATAGAAAGGCTAATTTTCTTTGAAGTTTCTATGGGAATTCTTTAAGTTTTGGGTTGCAGCTGCTTGTGAGAGTTTTCAATTATGTTGCTATTTGTCTTTTAACACACAAGTAACACCAATTTATGCTTAAAAAAATGCTCATGGTTAGGAGTTTTCAGGGAACATTATGTTTTCCCTTAAGTCAGTATGACATTTCCTTGATTGCTACTTCTGGAAAGGACACCAACTTTATGAGCGTTTTCCTATATGATTCCCCATACACAGTTGGTTTTAGGCATTATCTTTCATTCCAAGCTGTCCTTGCAACAGGATAACCTGAAATCCTGCTTAAAATTCTGTTTTGAAATAGTGATACATTTTAAAATATTATTTTTATATTTTAAACAACATTTTGTTTAACAGGGATTCTGATTTGTCATGCTATTGGATAGACAAATCTGCAGTCATTTTTACCACCATAGAACAAAATTTGTCTCAATGGCACATATATTTTGGGTACTTTTGCTCTTTGCTAAGAAATTACATAGGAAGCTTCTAAATAGTTAACATTTAGGGTAATAAAATTGTGTAAGTAAATCCTAGATTTAATAGTGATTTTCAACACTGCTAAAAATTAGAGTTTTTATAAAGACTCCTCATGTCCTGAATGCTAAATTTTAAATATCTTTCTATTCATCACACATAAAATAAATATGTTTATTACTGTATAAACTTATACCCTGATTTATAATATAGAACAGTTCTTTAACTACAGTGAATATAAATCCTATTTCAAAGAATCTTATGGATAACTTCAATTTTATTACCAACTCCTCTGGATTCTTCAGGTTATTAGTAATTAGAACTTCACTAGATCTTCATGCACAGTTCATACCACGAGTAAGGGAAGGATCCCCTCTTATATTTTCTTGCTAGTCACTTATGTAATATTTTCATTCTGTGATTTCTTCACAGAAATCATTTTCTTATAGAAATCATTTAAAACCATATGTACATTATGGGAAGGCTGGTTTAATTAAAGCTAAGTAACATAGTCTGTTATGCATTTAGCTGAACACATGTAACTCAATATGCAAACAAAGAAAACCACCGTCTCAATACCTCTGTACACATGGAGCTTCCACTCTCCCCTCCTCTTTTTACTTACATCATCCACCAACCTATGGACCATGAAAGCACCAATGTCAATCTGTGCATTAAATATTAGGAAAGATTAATTTATTTCTTGCTTTTCTAAATGTAAAAAGAGTGCATCTTCTATTAAGAGAACAGATTGAGTAGGTCCATTTGCCACTGCTCTGTAGTGAATCTCCATTAAAGCAAAAACAAATATACTTTAAGTCATAATGACACAGGAAAGTGACTCCCAATGCTGGGAGCCACTTGAAGTCCAAGTGAGTCCTTGGCTTCATGCAAGAAAGAATTCAGGAGCAAGGCAATAGTATAAAGTGAAAGCGAGATTTATTCAGAAACTACAGAAAGTCTACTCCACAGACAGGGCAGAGGCAAGTTTTCCCTGCAGAAGAGAACCTGACCCCTGGTTCCTTTTGCCCTTCTATTCAGGCAACAGCTTGATTATAGGCTAAACAAAGGGAGGAATATTCACGGAAGGGGCGATGTTTTCCTGGAATCAGTGTGGCACCCTCTATTCTTCCACCATCTTGGTTCTAACTGGTTGGAACTTGCCCTGGCTCTGTCCTGTTTTGATCAGGGTAATCTGAAACTTTGTTTTGAGACTTCCCAGACTCAGGTAATGCTGGAGCAATGCCCAAGGCAATGCCCAAAGCAGTACCTAAAGCAGAACCTGTCAGTTCCCTGTCTTAATAAATACAATTATATAAACATCAACAGAAGAGATGACAGCAAAATCATTTTGGAAGCTGGAAAGTAAAAGGATTGGTGGGAAATGACTGTTATCCCCAGTAATTCCTCAGAAGCTGAATCCTAAATCAGCAGTGAGGAAAGCCGATAAACAACCCAATTTGCAAACAGCAGCCTTCAAAGTTTTTAAAATGTTGAAAAATGGGAGTAAGAAAAAATTGCTTCTAAAGCGGTTAAATTCCCAAATTTCTTCCCCAACTCCACGTAGATGCAACTGCTTCTGCTCCACCAAACTGAAGTATAATCTGAAACAGAGGGTAAGAGGAACCAGACATGGCTCTGGTTTGGGGAAGGATGTCACAGTGAAAATAGGGGCACTGAGTGAAAGTTTATGTGCTGAACGTGGAGAACTCTGCCTTCTATTCCCCCTGCCTGGCTGCCAGGTCTATGCCTTTCAAGTGTCAGAAGGCAGGAAGCCAGATGATTCTGCCCTGGGGAATAAAATCAGCACAAGAGAAAAGATGAAAACATATTGGCAGTAGAGTTTTCTTAAAAAAAAAAAAAAAAAAAAAAGGCCCAGTCAAATGATACCACAGTGAAGCTCACAGCCAACATCAAGTCCCACAACACACATGCAGAGCTTCTAAACAGCTTTTCGCTGCCTTAAATGTGAGCAGACAACTGAGAGTTCCTGGATAGCTGAAGAAAGCCTCAGGCATGAAAGAGAGGGTTCTAAACAAACAAAAAGAAAACAGCAGCTAGTAGGAAACAGAGGCTGTGCAAGAAGAAAAAAACATGAGAAAAGCAAATATCATTAATATATTGAGAGATAAAGAAGTTGTTTTCATAGAAATACAAATAGCATTCTATAAAAGAGAAACAAGAATACTAAAATATATAAATATAAACTAAATATGTAAAGGATAAATGTAACATAAAAAGATATAAAATATAAATGAAAAGTTCAATAGGAATAAATAAGATGAAGGAAATAATTAAAGGTTCCTAAAAAGAAAAGAAAAAAAAGAAAAGACTATGTCAAAAATTCAAGAAAAGTGCTATGCTGGAAGAATACAATTTTTATGATTAAAAGGCCCACTGGGAGCCAATAAAATGGATGAAACAAACCCACACAGGCAGGGTATAATTTGAATTTTTTCTGATTTCATAATACTATAAGAAGACCTAAAATTTTTCAAAAAAAGAAAAGCTGATTCTTTAAAAGGGATCAGAAATTTGAATGCCTCAATACTTCTCCCAAGCAACATTGGAAACTCAGTGACAGTTGAAAAAAATGTCTTCAAAGTTCTGAGTGACATTTATTTCCAACCTAGAATCAATATCCAGCCAAAGTATTGATGAAGTAAGAGAGTAGGCTTTAGTATAATTAGCTCTTTCCAGTCCCAGAGAAAAAGTAACTAGATTTAGGTCAGGCAGGAAAGCCTTGGAAGAGATGCCACCAAGACAATGAAATTGGTAGAATATTGATGTGGTTTATGTGTCCCATCAATTGATTATTTTGAGAGAAGATTTAAGCAACCAGGGAATATTTGGGACTGATTCGGTGGTATGTGCTTAAAAAACTAAGCAAGGGAGGGAGGTGTGTAGGGGGAGAGATTTTTCTAACTCGTGGCGGGAAAGAGACAGGAAAATTAATATATATCATATTACTCAGCTGTTAATAGAGCTTTCGACAACATGCTCTAACCTTGTACTGTGCCCTGTAGGCAAAGTTATGTTAAAGCCTTAAAGGGAGGATGATGGAGACATCAAAAGTTCAGGGAAGGAAACTGTGAGAGAAATCTGCAATCACTGCCACTAGGTGGTAATAGTGAGTTATATCTGAGCCTGCAGGATTTCTGTCCTGACAGGTCATTTGTGATGATGTCATAGGATTCTGCATTTGGTCATTAGTAGAAATTTTCTTTCAGTTACTTGAAAGAAGATGTGGAAGGCACACTCCCAAGGTCTTAAATGTCATATATTTGCGTGGAGAATGGGATTGAATAAAAGCAATGGGTTACAATTATGGTAAAAGCAGTATGAAATGGAACTAAATGTAAAGTCTCAGATGTGGTTTTAAAAATTCACATAAGTAAAAAGAATATTATCAGGAGAAAAATCACAAAGAGGGTACTCAAATACATAGGTTCTGTTTTCAATTCTGCATTGATCAACTGTGTCACGTTTGGGACTCATTTTGCTCTTCTGAAATAGTAGGTTTTTGTGCCAGATAATCTCTAAATACCTGTCTACTTTAATAGTCTATGATTCTTTTATATGTTAAAAACTTCTTTATGATTGTAGAAGATATTAAAAGTATCAAGAAGGTAGCAGATCAAGAAATAGCCATTGTTAATATTTTGACATATTCCATTTCAGTCTTATTTCTAGCCACATATATGTATGTGGATTTTTTATTTTAAAAATTACATCTTTCTGTATATTTAATTTCACATAAGTCTACTTATACATTGTAATATGAGCACTTTCCCATACCAAAAATACCCATGACAATGTCCTGTGGTCACCTTAGCACAATGGGTTCTCCCCGGCCACTTCATCCCGGGCAGTCTCCAGCTCCACCTCTCTAGATGCTTTGATTCTCATTCATCATTTGCTTGGAATTCCTTTTTCTCTTCCAAACTCTTAGGAGAAAATACACACACACACAAACATACTGGCACACAACAAATTCCTCCTCTAATTATGGAGAAATGTAGTGATTATTTTGTTGTTCTACTATCTAAAAACACATGTGCCCTCAGGATGTCAAAGTCTTAATTTCTACCTTGAACAACTTATTTCAACTCCCTCTTGGGCTACAGTCAAACTCTTGGTCTCAGGTTGAAGCTACAATGGGCAAAAGACTAAAGATTAATCTGCTGTGATACACCCCCCTTTTGATAATTTCTTTACTACTAGTTGTCTTAATTAGTGGCTCATTTCCTACTTTCCTAGGAACTCTGTTTTTCTGCTCAGTCCCCTCTGCTACTGTCCCGCTGGCCCTCAAGCCTTTACTTCAGTAGTATTATCTTTTCCACTAGACCAGCCCAGTGAACACAGGCCCTCAGCAAAAATAACAATAAAGCCAAACGAATTACTCTGAATTTTTGATGCCTTTTATAAATAGACCATGATATTTGTATAAATATCGACTTATGTGCCGTAGCACTAATGTATATTTTAAAGGTTTTTATATAGAAAAAACTGCACTACATTCGTAAAGGATAAAGCATAGCAAACATATTAATTCTTTTCTGTTTTGATTTTTATTTTATTTCTGCTAACACATTTTAATCATTGTTTTAATATATATGCATATATTTGCAGTTAAGCTTTTATATGAAATCCAATTTGTTCTTTATTTGTATTTTTGAAAGTTTTAAAGTGGCAATGAGAAATGAGAAATTATGTATATATTACATTTTTAAGTTTCCATTCTTATCAATTTAATAATATTCAAATTATGCACCACTTTCTGGTTTGTGTTTGCAGTCTTTCCTATAATAAAATATTTAATACTTAAGCCCTAAAGTTGAGTTGTCACTTGGCATCACTCATAAGAAGTTTTAAACTCATTTTTCTATTTTATTTACATACCATTTATTTTTTTTCAAGTTCTCAGTGGAAATTTTTATCATATGGAAAATACAAATCATTTCCATGTATAAAATATAAGGCAAAAGGAGACATTTATAAATCAATTTATTTTGTTTGAAGCATAGATTCCTTTGGGGGCTGACCTTTAAGTTAATTAGAAAGTAAAAGGTAAATTACAATCCAATGCACCTGACCCTGCCATGCTAAATGCCATTTCCCCATCCATGACTTTTAGTGAGTGGTAATTTTTTCCTTATCATGACTTCTGAAAAGGATCTTTCAATGCTAATGTCTCAGACAGCATGACTATCTGTATGGAACAGGACATTTCTTCTGTTCATCCTGGAGAAAATGAAATCCTTGTGCAACGTTGGTGGGAATGTAAATCAGTGCAGCTACTGTGGAAAACACTATGGAGGTTCCTCAAAAAATTAAAAAATAGAATTACATGTGATCCAGCAACCCCACATCTAGGTATACATACAAAAGAAATGAAATAAGAATGTCAGAAAGATATCTGCACCCACATATTCATTGCAGCATTATTCACAATAGTCAAGATATGGAAACAACATAAGTTTCCATTGATGGATGAATGGATAAAGAAAATGAGATATGAGTTACCATAATAACTTCTTTATGTGTCTTCTTCCATCTATTCTTGCCTATTTCAGACCTATCCTACATACTGCAGTCTTAAGGAAAAGTCCAAATGTATTTTTGAAAATATATGAACACAAAAAGACAAAAGATAACAAATGTTCATATATTTCTTAAATATTAGTACATTTGGATTTTTTGTTTAAAGGCTGCTGCGTGGAGAACAGGTCTGAAATAGGTAAGGATTGATTCAACAAAATCCATAAAGATGTTATTTCACTAACCTAGGCCAGAGGTAATGTTGACTTAGACCGAGGTGACAACAGTATGGATAGAGAAAACAGAGTCCAGACATATTTAAGTAGATAAAATTGACAGAGTGTGGTGGGATGAGGAAGAGAATGTTTCCAAGGAGGACGAGCAATATAGCACAGTGGCTGAGAGTATGGGCTCCAAAGCAGGACTGCATGGTTTCAAATCCTAAGTCTGCCACTTGCAGACCTCTTGACCTGGGACAATTCACTTAACTTCTCTCTGTCTCATGTCTTTCATCTGTAAAACATCATTAAAATAGTACCTACCTCATTATATGGTTAAGATTTAAATAAATTAAAACATACATCATATTTTAACTTAGACCAGTGCTTATTGCATACTAAGCACACTATAAGTGTTTGTTATTATGGTGATAGTGATGCCACTAACTTATATAGGTGATCCTGAAGAACCAGGTTTGAGAAAGGAAGTAACGAGTTTGGTTCTGAACATTTTTAGATTCGAGTTTTATTTAAGACATTCAAATCAGCAGTTAGGTAAAGAGGTCTAAAAGGAAGAGTCTGGGCTGAAGACAGATGTCTGGTGATCTAATATATGAAAATATTTATTAAATCAATGAAAATATGAGATTTTCTAAGGAGAAACATTAGAGTGGGAAGAGACAAGGGCCTCTGGCAGAGTTTCCAAAAAATTCCAGTTTTAAGGAAGGATAAAGGCAAAAAGACTGGCAAGGGAAACAGAGGAATACTCAGAGATACAGAAGAAAGTCCAGAAGAGTGAAATATCACAGAAGCTCAAGGCAGAGTTCAGTAGGAAATAGTGATTAACTCTTTTAGATGGTGCTGAGAGGTCTATAAAGTCGAGACTGCAAAGTAACTATTGGGTTTAGCTATGCGAAGGTTATTGATAACCATAGGAAGTGCATTTGGGGCGGAATGAGACCAGGAGACAGAAGCCAGGTTGAAGTGGTTAAGGAAATGGAATCAGTGAAGGTAGACAACTCTTCTGGGTGGTTTGGCTATGAAAATGAAGGTGAGGTGGCTGATAGTTCAATTGAGAGGAGGGTTAAGAAACACTTCTTTTTTCCATCTGTAAAGATGACTTGAAAATGTTTAAATGTTGATGATAATTCCAATACTCTGTAAGTGGAAGGTTTCTGAGAAGGCCTGAAAGATTGAGGTTCAGAAACAAGAAGTTGGAGAGGAGACATTGGCGCCATTATGTATGTAGGGAAAGA
>CM052437.1:162462347-162505893 GCA_028533085.1 Varecia variegata | reverse complement strand
GTAAATGGCTGAGTTTTTCAACAGTTGGAATTTTGATAAATAACTACCGCTGAAAGAAAGACAAAGAGTTTAGAGTTTTGTTAAGAAAATTATTAAAATGGTTTACCATGGAATCTAAACTGGGTAAGGAAAGAAGTGAAGAATGGAGAGAACTGATTAATCCACTGGGAATAAGTGACCTAGACTTGCCAATGGACTTGGAGAACAGTAGGGGTAGAAATAACACAACAGCAAGGTTGAAAGAAGAAACTGTGGCAAGGTGTGCCAATTTCTTGGTGTGTAGGATGGTAAAATGAACTCTTTCTATCCCTAATTAACTATAATATCAAGTACACATCACAGGTATTCCCACATTCCACTTACACGGACTTGCAAAGAAGTTGACCAAAAAACAATTTTAGACGCTTAAACTTAGTGTTAAAAATGAGAAGGCTGGGAGATAGTCTACTAATGGAGAAAGTTGGAGTATTTCCCCAACCCCCAAACCCCACACACACCTGTACCACCACAAATGAGTGTTTCATGAAAGGGCCGTATGTGCAAAGCAATCCCCCAAAGCAGAAGGCTAGCCAAGAAACCGAAGAATGAGGCAGACAAATTACTTTGTTGGTAAAAGGCAATTTATTGGCATGGTCTTGGGATGCAGCAAGACAGATAGATCTCTGCACTGTTACCTCCCAGACCCAGGGCTTGTGTACTGTAAGAAAAGGGTATAATGTCTTTCAGAAGGATGATTAAAGTCAACCCTTCCAGGAAAAGGCAAGAATGCTATGTATCTCACAGACTCTAATTTCTGTGACAACATCAAGGTTGTTTTGACCTAAGGGCAGGATTTATTTTAAGTACATGCTCTTACACAAGGAATAGTAGATAAAGTAGAAATCTTAGAGGTATTCTCAGAACTGGGGTCAATCAGAAGTCAACATGGTAAATTAGCATCTAAGATGGAGTCACTTTAGCCTCCACAATGAGGGAAGGAAAGAGTCTCCTACTTACCATGGTAAGATAGATATTGAGAAACCACCACTTGGAGGACTTGATATCTGCTTCCTAGGTTTAGAAGAGGTCAATGGATTAGTGTTTGACACACTCTTGAAAAATTAGAAAGTGAAAAGCCATAGCTGAATCTCCTGGAGATTCAGCTTCATAGCTGGAGTTTCAGCTTCACTTTCACCAACAACAGGGTAGAGGTACCTGTTTCCCTTGGACCAGAGGTAGAGAGCATGTGAGGAGAGTGGTATTTGGGGTAATTTGAAAGGCAACTTCCTCCAAGACAGCTTTTATGCAGGGTAAGTTGACCTCAGCATATAGAGGCCAGGTGAGACTAACATATGTAGAAATCACAGTGTGCCATAAGCAGCCAGGTGGAAGAGATACATTACCCACACAGAAGGAGCAACAATCTGATGTTCTTATCTGAGTGATAAAAGCCTCTTAAAAACCCATACAAGTGCCCACCACATGGAGTCATTTTGGATACCCACCAAGCCTGGAGAGTACTAATGTCATATCTTAATTCATATGCCACTCAAATAAGACCCCTCCTAATCCTTACCACTCCTCTCCTGATCCTGTCCTTCTCCTGACAACCCAAATATGGAGGATTTAGAAACTGAGTCTAGCAAGTGGTGGGAGGAATTAGAATTGGGGGCAGGCAGTGTAGAGGGAGGGCCAAACTCACAAACCTCCTTCCAACTATGGACTTTCAGGCAGGCCTGATCTGGGGAGAAAAGAACGTTTAACTTTAAATACAGTTGGGACTTTTTAAATTAAATGGGGCACTGTTTATTTAAGCTACTGAAATGAAGCTTCTCTTTTGACTAAAACATGACCAAAAATCTATTTATTAAATGAAATGACCAGGAAACGTGTTGGTTCTGCCCTGGATTTCACTATAGGAACAGCAAGAATCAAACCAACAAAGTGTGCTTATATGGGCCATGAGTGAGAGAAATAATGAAGTTGCTTTTGGCTTGCACCCTACGAAGTCCTACTCTTAAAGAAAATACTTACATTTGGAATAGCGATTTTCCAGGTGGAACCATTTGAGGATGTGCCACAGTCCAAGGTGTAACTGTGGGAGGGGGTGACTGAGGTGGAGCAGAATTGAAGGTATTTGGAAATGAGGTCAAAAATCTGTGAGGCCAGGATATTTGAAAAGTTATTCATGAACATGGTATAGTCATCCAGATGCTGATGGGATCTGGAGTACAGAAGATGATCGTGTGCCAAGTGCAAATGTTATCTTAAATGACAGCAGTGGGTGACTAGGAAATCAGAATGTCGTGGTCAAAATAGGGAAAGACATACCCAAATTACATGATGCTTGGAGAAAAATTGATTTATTTTGAGCAAGTAGAGGATTAATGTTCAGGAAGAGATAGTGGGGAGCAGGGAGGACACTAACTTCCCCTCTCAATTCTGAGGTATGTGGGGTTGAAAACATTCAACGTCAGGAGTGGTATCCTCTGGGGACCATCCATTAGGTACCAAGGTGGGAAAACTCTCCAAAAAGAGATTAAGGAACTGACTGACCACGTACCACCAATAGTAGCAGAGAAACAATGGAAAGCTTTGGGAGTAGTGGTAAAAAGGGAAGACATGAGGGAAGAGTTGGGTCAGACACAAAAAAGAAGGATGAGGGAATGAATGAAATTATATTTGTAAAATATCTCAGTGGTTTCAGTTTAAATGGTTCTTATTGTTAACATTTCTATTGATGGAAAGGTAGGCACTGTACTAGTCAGTTCCGGTTGCCATAATACAATGCCACAGGCTGGGTGACTTGAACAAACAAACAAACAAATTTATTTCTCACAGTTCTGGAGACTGGATTAAGGTCTGGCAGGGTTGGTGTCTGGTGAGGACTCTCTCCTGGGGTTGCAGATGGCCACCTTCTCACATGGCAGACAGAGAGACATTAAGCTTTCTGATGTCTCCTCTTATAAGGACATTAATCTCATCAGACCAGGACTCTATCCTCATGACCTTGTCTAACCTCAATTACCTTCTGAATGCCCGATCTCCAAATACTATCACATCAGGAGTTAGGGATTCAACATATGAATTGGGGCAGGGGGGAACAAACACTCAGTCCATAACAAATGTTGTTACTGCTTGTTATGACCACAAGTAGGGCTGTTCTCATGGTATTTTGTTGTTGTTGTTGTACAGAACTCAGTCACAGGAAACAAATATGGAACAAAGAAGAACCACATGATGTGTAAACTAATGTGTTTGTGCATTGCTTACTCTTCTACCATTGGGGGACTGACAACCATCACTGGTACCTCCACCAACCTGATCTTCGCTGAGCATTTCAATACGTAAGTAACATTATTGAATTGGTCATTTAACAAATGGGCAGCACATAAATTATAAAAATTATTCTCACCTAATTCAGAAAATCCAAGAACAGAGATGCTATGTTAACTCCCTTTTTTTTTTTTTTTTTTTTTGCCCCATCAGGACATCTGTAAGTCTACAGACCTTCCTTTGTACTGAAATTTAAATAGTCAGGACATAGTGAATTAACCTATGCCTACAGATTCCCTAGGTCAGCTCAGAGGAGATAACTCTTAATCAAGAGTTAAGTGATCGTTAGTCTGATCACTCTAATCAAACAGGGAGGACATTATTCATTGCAAATGATACTGCAAATGGTAGTTAGCTAAAGTAAGAATTATTCTCATGGGAAAATTCATGTAGAGTTTGGGGACTGGCATTTGAGCTTAAATAATGAGTTCACCAACAGAAATACCACTTGGTGTTTGAATTCAAAAAAGATTTGAAGGATTGCACAATGATAAGAAATGCCAGTAATAAGAAATGTTGGAAATGTCAGACTGCTTCTACTAAAAGGGCATATAATAGTCAGAGTCCCAAGAAGGTGTGCAGCATTGAGGAAGCCCAGCAACAGGACTTCAGATCACAGAAAAAATAGGGCTCAGAGGCAGGAAAGCTACACTCTAAGAAATGGATTTACAGACTCTATGAGCTTTCTGAAATTATTTGCAAAATGTTCTTCATGTATATATTGTCCAAGAAATTCAAGACTCAAAAAATATCAATCTTCATTTTAGAAAGAATGGGAGCTTGTGTACAAAGAAGACTGGCATAAAAGTTTAGGATCAATATTACACAAACCTCCATATGTAGTTATTGTTTCTATGAATACACATTCATCATGTATACTTCAACAACAAACTTAGAAAGAAACCTTTAAAAGACTTTTGGTTTCTAAAAGAGACTTCTGAAATTCACAGTGCCAGAGAGGATTTATACAATATATCCCCTAATTCAAGACAGGAAATACACCTGATCCCTTTCTGAAAGCTAGATTTATATCCTTTCTCATGAATTCCCCAAAGAAAGAGATTCCACATCTTAGTCCGCTCTGTGAGTTTTTTTCCCCTAAAATTTAGACCAAATTCTTACTGTTTTATCTTTGTTAATGTTAGAGAACTGATGGTTTCCACCATTCCTGTGAAATTACTTGATACAGTTGAAATAATTCATATTGAGTTTGCCCTTGGTCTTTGTGTCTTGCACAGTGTATCAACCAAATTTCCTGTTTTATTTAACTTTTTCCTTTACTCTTTGGATGCATTTATCCATTTGTAACAGCAGATTGAGAACATTATCGCACTTTGAACAAAATGTTTCAGTAACTATTTTCCTTCCTTGTGTAATGTTCTAATTCTCCTAATCATTAAAAAGTACTTTAAATTTAGGGAACACTTAAAATGTGCTTTGAAATTTAGTGCTTTTTCTTCACAAGGTTGCCTTTACGTTAGGAATTATATGCAAAGTGGAAAAAACTCAAAGAATCTTTTTTTATATAAAATACTGGAATATTAAATAAAACATACCCTTATGTGAAAAAACATATTTGTGAAAAAATATAATTGTGAAAAATATGTGAAAAAATATATGTGAAAAAATATAATTGATAGTTTTATGTAAACTAGATATTGAATGAACTTTGAAAAAAATGTTGGCCCTCCAAAATACAATAGCATCCTAAAGCAACAAGGGAATGGAATGCATTCAGTTTCACTGGGAACTGTTATAAAAGCTTAAAATTCCAAAACATATATTCTTTGTTCAGATGTTTGGAGCTGGAGAGAAATAGCCCTTTATCTACATATCTGCTACAATAATGCCACCTTGATACTACTTGGCATCTTTCTGAGCAATACCAATGATCATTTTGAACAATTTCATTTTGGATCTCTCCCAACCCCAAAGGGTACGGGAAACCTCAGAGTTAATGAGATCCTACTATTTACATTTAGATAAAGATGACGTTTTACAAATAAACTGTTGGAGGAAGAGATTGTATAACATATTCTGAAGCTCTATCTATTCTTTTGAGATATTCATATATATATATCTTTATATACAATGTCTTTGTGTATAATGTCTATATAATAATAATATTAATGCCCTTATATCTTTTGTTCTTTTTTCTACACAAAGAAAATAATAATGAATTCTGAGAAAGCTGAAAGTTATTCAGTGGAAATAAAAGCAGACCTCTACTCATTCACTCAGTCAATCAACAAACATTTGTTGAGGACTGACAATGTGCAGGGCACTGTTTTAAATTCTATTAAAGAATACAGAAAATAAAACATGCCAGGAAGAAGATTCCATCTGATTGTCTAAACAAAACATATGTATGTAAGAACCATTAAAACTTGTAAACATAATAACATTTGTTTTTTGATATATAGTTGGGAAGGTAGAGTGACAGGTATTGAGTCCTTGCCAGATAATTTACATACATTATAGTGTGCACATACCCTCTATATTCTTGCTATGGAGGGAGTATATAATGGTGATCACAAACATGGGCTCTGGAGTTAAAATGCTTGTGTTCAGATCCCAGCTCTTCCATTCACCACCTAGATGACTTTGGACAATTACTTAAGCTCTCTAAGCCTGTTATCTTTCCAGAAAAATGAAGAAAATAATATAATCCCTCTCTTAGAGGGCTGTTTCAAGTTTTACATAAAATAAGCAGCATTTGGTGCCTGGCACAAAGCATGTGCTCAATAAATATTGAATAGTATTATCATTAGAACAGAGAAATTGAGGCTCAATTTAGCAGAGTGAAGACAAAACCAAGGTTAGTCAGACCCCAAAAGTAAAAATTTACCTCCCTAGAAACATAACTCAAGGTGTGTCCTAAAAGAGGGCTGTAGCTATGTGCTCACACAAGTTGGAGCAATTTTAAAAGAGGTAACACCATGTTTATGGAGAAAATGATTAACAATAATTCATAACATCAAAGTTCCAAAGTCTGTAACAGGTTTTCTTAGGGAGGAGTGGAATAATCTGTCCATGCTTTGCACAGTTTAGAATAACAATGTGCAGGTTGATGCTATGAGTCTGGAGACAGGAAACCAATTAGAAGTCCATGATCAAAGTGCTGACAGACGATGAAAGGCAGAACTAGCCTAGTTGTGAAGTGAGAGGAGGATTTAGACTTGAGACATTGCCAAGTCAAGAGGTCATGAGTAATTAGGTGTGAGGATTCAAGGGTAAGGAGGGGTTAGGGCAACTCTGGGGACTTTCTTCCATAAGGCTGGATAGACGATGATGCCATGAACTCCTTGAGAAGACATGGGGAAGTGCAGATTCATTGGAGAAATTAATACATTTGAATTTGGATCCATTGAAATGGTCTGCAGAAAGTCTATCCATAGGAGATCTTCAGCAGGCATTTGCAAATGCATTATTTGAGTTAATATACATTTGGGGGTCTATATACATAAATGCAAAAATTAAATTCTTGAGTGTGGAAATGGTTCCATGGGAAAAAAAAATTAAAAGAATCAGACTGAAAACAGTTAAGGAGTGAGCATGTAGTGGGGCGGGGGAGGAAGCAAGTTTAAATGGTTCTTTTAAGTTTGACAAAGAAAAGAAGAAAAGAACAAGCATGGTATGATCAGAGGCAGAGCCTTCTTTTAGAACAAGGGTGAGATGTCTGTTTGGTTTTGTATTCAGGGAAAGGGGACAGTAAAAACAGAGACACAACAGATTTTGAAAAAAAAATAAAAAGAACAGTGATCAGAACGAGTCTAGTGGAAATGGAATGAAATTAGAAGCAAGAATGGAAATGTTTGTCCTGATAAAGAAGGATGTACCCTCCTTGGTGGTAACAGGAGGGAAGAAGAGAACAAGTGAAGACAGAGGAATTTCAAATCATGTATACATCTCCCTCATTTCACAGATGAGGAAACTGAGGCTCAGAGAGTTTCAGTGATGATTACTAGTCAGCCAAGGAGCCAGGAAGTGGAGGCAGGTGGCCTGGGTCCCAGGGCACTTTCCATTCTGTAGCTTCACTGCCTCACAGGTCTGTGACCACCGAGGACGGTGCCACAATGGCAAACTTCTAAAAGAAAGCCCGTTTTCTGCCAGAGATAAGTAAGAATTATTTGAGTATTCATATTCTCCTGTTGCATTTTCTTTTTATAAAATATAAATATGTACACATAATAACTATTATTTAAAATATCAGCAAATCTGGAGATGTGGCCAGTTAGAATAAACTGTTCCTTTGTTGCCAATCTCATGAGCTAATGTGTGGTTTGGAAAGTAGAACTTCAGAATAATACTAACAAGGCTGAGTCAATTATCGAATTCAGTTATGAAGTATGAAATATTTCTTGCATTCTTAATCTTAGGAACTAGGAGCTGTGGCACCTTAATTCTGAAAACCCTGTTCTCCCCTGTGATTAATTCACCGTTAGCCGTGACAAATCCTTGGAGCAGGGCATTCTGGAAATATTCTTTGTTCCACCACCTCCTGTTATAATCTTGCAGATTCATTCAGTTTTTATTGGTGGCTCTTCCATTAGGAAAATCCTGTTTGCTTAATGCTCTCTACTTGACTCTTATCTCCTTCTTCTCTACGGATACACTCTCCCAGTCACCACCTAATTTCCTTTTCTAACACTATGGTTAATAAATACTATCCTGCATTTAACCCATTACTTCCTACTCTGGTTCTAGAAAGACCAGCTGTTTCATCCTATCAGACCAACCATTGGCTGGAGTCACGCCAAGAGCTAAAAATAGAAATACCATTTGATCCAGCAATCCCATCTACCCAAAGGAAAAAAAAGACATTCTATATTAAAGACATCTGCACTCAAATGTTTAAGGAAGTGCAATTCACAATTGCAAAGATGTGGAAACAACCCAAGTGCCCATCAATACATGAGTAGATTAATAAAATGTGATATATATATATATATATATATATACACACCATGGAGTTCTACTCAACTACAAAAATCAATGATGATCTAGCCCCTTTTGTATTATCCTGATTAGAGCTTGAGCCCATCCTTCAAAGTGAAGTATCAGAAGAATGGAAAAACAATCACCATATGTACTCACCATTAAATTGGTACTAACTGATCAACACTAAGGTACTCACATGGTAGTAATATTCATTGGGTGCCAGTCAGGTGGGAGGGGGCAAGGGGGTGGATAAACTTACAACAAATGGATGTGGAGCACACTGTACGGGGGAAGGGTACACTTGTAGCCCTGATGTGGGTGAGGCAAAGGCATTATATGCAACCAAAATGTTTGTACACCCATAATACTCTAAAATTTAAAAAAATTAAAAAAAAAAGAAATTTAAACATCACAGAGTTTGGACTTAGACCTCAGTTCAAATTTTAAGCCTACCATGTATTAGTTTAACTTCTCTGAACATCAGTTTCCTCACCTGTAAAATGGGGACAATGCAAAAACTTATTACCATGAGGATTCAATGGCATAATGGGGACAATGTAGCTCTAGCAGAGGGCCTGGCACATATCAACTTGTCAACAATGCTAGCTATTGTTATTGCCACTGCTTCTATTTTTGCTATTGCTGTTAGAAATCTAAGCCTGTATCTTTAATAACAAATAGTAAACATTTTGAAAGGCAACTTCTGGAAGTACACGCATACAAAACTGAAAAGTGGCTTTGTCTTAGAAATAATTAATTCCATCATTAGTCAAAAGGACTGTCATCAGTGTGGTGGATACTAGCTTACTGTGACTGTTAGTGGCCAAAATCTATTAAAAGGCTATAAATTACCACGACTGCATCCACTCTTTTGAAGCCATTTCTGTGTATTTCATTGGTATTAAAGTTATTTGTCATTTTGTAGTTGGGCATAAGAGCTGCAGTGACAATGTGATCTTCCTAAGTGTCAACAGTGATGTGCACATGTGCTTTAGGTTAAAGCATGTCTCTGCGTTATGATACAATCATTTCTATAGTTGTTTTAAAATGCCCTTAAAACATAAAGTCTGTACTCTAGCCTATGGATATTTTGCAATATATATGGCATTTTCTATTTTCACCCGGGAGCTGAAGTTGAGGGCCTGGGGGGTTAATGAAGAGAGGTTGTGTTTTAAACTTTTCCTGAGTTAAAAATCCAGCTTGACTGACTGCACAATCTGTGACCTTGAGCAACCCGCTTAATCCCCTTAACTGTTTCTTTCTTCTGTGCAATGGATATTAATGCTTTCCTCACAGGATTTCTGTTAGAATTAAAAGTGCTTAGCTCATCTGCTCCTTCCTACACCTCTGCCTGACCTCTAAAACTTAGAGTGCCCCAGGGTGTACTGCCAGTTCCCCTTAACTTCTACAACTCCACTTACTCCCTAAATTATCATACCCATTTTCATTGTTTATGTTGCTGCCTATCCGCTGATCACTACCAATTTTATATCTCTATCCCTGCCCTGTCCTCTGAATTCCAGACTCATTTGTCTCACTGCCTACCCAACATGCCCACTTGGAAAAGTAAGGGACATTTCAAATCAACACACACAGGATAGCATCCTTGATCTGCACCTCTCCCCTGCCCTGTCTGGTCCACAAACACGCCGAACTCATTCCTAAATCAAGGCTTTTGTATCTGCTCTTTCTTCTCTCTGGAATGCTGTTTCCCAATTAGTCACACAATTTCTTGTTATTTAGATCTCATCTCAAACATCACCTACCCTGACCACATTATGTAAAATTTCTTCCTTCCTCTAATATTACATTATTCTTTTCTCTTGTCTATTTTATTATATGCTTACCTGTTTATTACCCATGTGCTTTGTTTTCATGTAAACTTCATGAGAACCTGGACCACATCCATCTCATTCACCACTGTGTTGCCAATAGCCAGATGAGTACTTACATGGTGGACACGCAAACAGTGTTGGGTGAATGAAAAGTTAGCATACTTCATGATAGAAGAAATCTACATTTGCTTTAGGCACATGTTTGCAGTCACTTCACTTGTAGGATATGAGGAAAAGAGGGAAAAGGAACATAGCAGGAAAATTAATCGCTTAGAGGATGCCATTTCATTCCATTATTTATTCACAATATTCACTATAGGTCTAAGGGTGAAGGTTATGATTATAGCAGACACAGTATTATGTGGTTGTTTATATAGTTCCTTACCTGGTGAAGAAAAAAACAAAAACAAAACAACAAAATTTAACTTTTTCAGGATTTCATTTTTTTAAACAAACTATCCCTCCAAGCAAAAATTCAGAAAAGCCCCTCTTTAGTCAAACATATTTTATAGGTGTCTCTCCAATGGGCAGGTAGAGCAATGCAGCCAGATTTCAAGGTGTGAGCCACAGATGGTGAAAAATTAAATTAGGACTGGGGACATTGTTCTAAACCTAATCCAAGTAGTATTTCTAGGTGTCATTATGCTTGCTGAACAGAATAACAAAGGTCATCTTGTAATCCCAGTCTAATAAATTGGTGGGAAATCAGCCCAAGCCTTTTATTCCTTATTTTATTTTCCAACTGAAGACAATAAACATTTTTCAAAAATGAGCAGTTTTCAATAGAGCCTCGTGCATGTGATAAAGCATTTTTCCACTCATCCAATTCTACGTATTTGCCAACATTTCCCATTGTTATCTGCCACCTTCTAATTGCATTCAAACGTAAGCTAATCCTTATATCTCTTCAAGGTAGATAAAAATTGTCCTCAGGTTGCTAAGGATAACTCTGGGGCTCAGGGAGATTTGTAACTTTTCATAAGCTCAAAGAAAATTATAGAACACATTAGAAATCTAGAGTTTTGAGAACCTATTATTATTGTTTTTAAGCATTTGCATCACTTAAGGACCAACTTAAAGTTGAAGAAGAAACACTCTGAAATACATAAATTTGCTTCACAGATGTAGCATGAAGCATTTTATTTATTTACATAATCTTTTTTAAATGACAAAATACAAGGTATGATTTAAATAGAATAAGCATTGAAAATCTCTTTCTATAAAGTTCTATCTATTTTATGATTTCAAAATTATTTAAAATATGTTAGTGATGTTTTTATTAATTTTATACATTTTCTGTATTTTTTAGATTTCCAGCTCTGTCTTTGTGTTCTTGCCTCAAGAAAAAAAATAGTAAAGACAACCGTTTCTCAAATTTCCTATCATTTTTTTCCATAGTTATAAAATGAATGACTCTATGAGAACTTATTTGGTATTTAGACTGCATTTTAGAACAATGAATGTGAGGTTACCAAAGACACTGTGCTCGTATCTGACCTTCATTTTCTGTTGCTGTTGTTCTGTTATTATGTGAATTTAAAAGTTGAAAATAACTAGAAAAGTTAAAGTAAAAAGTCAATGTTTTCCAAAGAACCTTTTTATGATTTTTACCTGGCTCAGTGTTATTCCATTTGACCGAGCCCATAGGCACGATCTAGTTCTAGGAAGAAGGGGCTATCCTATGCCTGGCGAGATGGTTGCAGTGCTTTGGGGCTGAAGAATCAGAGGGGAAAACATGAGACATGGCCAGGAGACATGAGATGGGCTGGATCACAGTCCCTTCGTAGGAGCCAGGGGTTCCAGCTACCAGGGTAAAATGGGAACACTCAGTCCTGTTAATTTTTGCCTATTCCCAAGCCTGCTTGTTTTTGTCTTTCCTCACTCACTGATGATGTGAGTAGTAACAACAAAACACACTCCCCCTCATACACATTTAATGAATATCAAGTACCGTGCTGCATTTTCTCACAAGCACTTCCTTAGAGATCGAATGTAGGGAACACAAATCAAAACATGCCCATCCTTGCTTTTGTGGGATGCAGCAATAATTACGCAGTTACAGAATCAAGTCAGGAGACAAGGAGTAAAACTACTCTACTTAGTGGTGAGTACATCCCAGGACTTCCTTCTTGGCCAGCAGCACAGGAAAGACGTGGGCCTCTGCTTCCCAAAGACCATCGTAACGGGTTCCACTTGTCCCTCCTTCCCTGAACACGTCTCTGTATTTTCACACAGACGCTATCCTGACTGCCAGTGCCTCAACTTTGGATCATGGTTTATATTTTCCTTCCCAGCTGCTATTATGATTCTCTTCTTGTCCTGGATCTGGCTTCAGTGGCTTTTCCTAGGATTCAAGTAAGTAAATATTTCATGTTAGTAGGGTAAATGAAAGTTTCTAAGTTTCAAGTTCCTAGCTCCTTATCCAGTGCTTTTTCACCTATGCCAAGCACACTGCATTTCTGCCTTTTTCTCACCCACAAAATTGACAAACAATAACATGTGTCTTATGAATAAGTTTGGATCTCATTTAAACAACATTGGCTGTGGAAGAGAGTCTGTAGAAAGCAAATCCATTCTGGTGAACTTTGAATCCTAAGCCGATAAGATATTATTAGGCCAGAAGAGCATAGGAAACTCATTGTCATGTCCAACTGGCTGAAGTAGAATTTTAAGGTTTGCCCCTCCACTTGATTTAATGTGGGGATTTCCTTGGGTTATCAAGTTACTTTAATCTGTAGCATGCAGGGCGTCCTGCTTCATGTTGGCACCAAAACTGATGTCACCTTCAAAATATCAAGTAAAATAAAGATCTGAAAATGTTCTCTGTGGGAGGAGGATTGAATTAGGAGTCACGAGACCAGGGATAAAACTGTGGCTTCTCAAAGGCCAGATGAGTGATTCTTGCAAGTCCAGACCCATTCTCAATCTCAGCATCTTCAGCTGCCAAATGATATAATTTACCCAGAAGATCAGTAAGGTCACTTCCAAAGCTGCAATTCTAACACATACAGATCCACGTTGAACGCATGCAAGTTAAAGTAAGAATTATCGATCCATAAAGACCTAACAATGTTGCTAAAATGTTAAATATATGTATCAAAAAGAATTTCAATATATTGTGTTGGCTGGCATCAAAGCTGGTAGTTCACAAATACCAATGAGTTAATGACTTAGATGACAGGAAGCATTTACAAATGTGAAGGGCTCCTAAGCAAAATCTGAAATGCAGCAGCGTATTTTCAAATCATTTAGCAATGCTCCAAAGAGAAGGGTAAAATAGCTGTTTATCAAACCTTGAGAATTTTTTTTCCTGAAAAATAAAACAATTCAAATTCATTTTTATAGGTTTTACTTAAATAATTTCAGTGACCTATGAATAAAGCAGCACGTTATTCACCAAGCCAGTGAGGCTGAAGTCGGCTATTTGTTCCTCCTTTGTCAAACAACTCACTGCGATCAGGTGCAGCTCCATGCCTGTGCCCATGATTTCCAAGCCTGGTAATATGAGGGCTGACATTCTCCCCTCTGTATTCCTATTTCTGGTTTTTCTCCAGAACTGACACAGTTTTGTTAGTGGCAAGAAGATGGTACTGATGATTTTTTTAAAAAAATTCTATCCAGATTGTGGGAGCAGCGTGTGGCAGTCCTCCTGTTGGGGCCAATGTGTAGAATGTCACTGACTCCAGCAGGTGGGCATCAGTGGGTATAGGCCAGATGCATACTAAGTGTCTCTTCCAGAAAAACCAAGCCTTTGAGGGCCTATTCAATTGTACATGTGGCAATGCAGGAGACAGGGGACAGGAATCTCAAGTCAGTGGAGTCACAGGCCCACCGTTGTTTCATTCTGTGTTGCTACATATAATGACATTATGCAATATATATGAAACCATTTTCATTATTTTAACAAGGCCTACCACTTCAAAATGAGAAATTAAGAAGATAAGGGACAAATAAATATATTGAGATGTGCTTTCCACGAGGAAAAACATCCTGTGAAGTGCATACATTAGGCAAAATCACGATCAGTGGCATGTTTGAACAGTCCCCTTGGTGTCCACTGTTGGTTAGACACTGCATGGCTTCATGCTCCAGCTAATTTTTCAGTGTCCTTTTCAGTCTACCAGGATGTTCACCTCTAGAGGTTTTAGATCGACAAACAGAAATCATCAGCGCCTCCCCTGGCGGACTCGCATACATTCTGATTAGTGTGTCGGATGCGCATGTTAACACAGTTAACTCACCCATTATAAATGACTCCAACATAGTCGGGAAGAGAAGCTCATATGTCAGTGCCACGGAACCCATTTGAATGGAGAGGCTGATGCATTGTCATATGCTTCATCGGTTCCTTTGTGAAGGCATTAACCTTCATCTGTAGCAAAGCCGATTTGGCTTTTGACTTAACTATTTATTGTCTGCAACTCAAATGGCAAAGTATATATGTGGTATCTTGGGTACAAAATAGTTTCTAAAGAGACTTTTATCTCTTTCTTTAACTATACTTTTCTCTTCCACAGATGGTTCTCTAGGTGGGCTGTGGATTAATTATATTTCTTATAATTCATAGTATTTGTATTGTGACAAGGGACACAATTTTAAGACTGGTACTAGTCAGTAATATAATTGTGATTGTAAAAAGAAATTTCTCATTGATCCCTCATTGATTATAAATGCAACGACGTCCATCTTCTTATGTTCAGTGTTGGGGTGTATGCATGAGGGTGATTATGAATGTACAGGGTGAATGGCTTAAGAATTGTGGAAATTCTGCTCCTTCAAAGGGAATCACAGTCCAAATAAGGCCAAGAGTTACAGGAACAATTGTAACTGTAACCGAGTTATAACTACTCTCCCAACACCCCAGTCTTCCTAAGTACTCCCTCATAAATATCCATGTTTACCCCAGCGATTTTACAGAAGAAAATGTCCCTGCTTTCTATACCTACATATAATGTAAACTAACAGAGTTTACATTGATGAGTACTTGGAACTTGGAACTACTCATCAAAGTTCCAAGACATAATCCATAAGAATCTGGCCATTTTCCTATTTGTTTCTTCCTCTGGAGGAATTTTTACAAATTTACATCTAGAGAAGTATTTTATAAAAACTGTCCAAAGTTTTGAAGACCCTGGACTTCAGGGCAGAAAAATTAGTCACAGGGAAAGAGGTCCCTAAACAAGCGGTAAAAAATAATGAAGAGTGGCAATTACTATTGGAAATAAACTGAAAGATTATGTTGTGAGTTCTATTAGGGGTAGAGAAACTTAAAGAAAAAAAATTAATAGAGTTGGTTTTACTTCTGAGAATAGACCTAGTTTGGACTCTATGATCAGTATGTATGATTTCCCTACCCTAGTGTATAACTCAAGTTCAGCATACTTTGTGAAAATTAATGGATCCGATATCAACTATCTTATAAATTTGCCAAAGGTACTATTGAGTTGATGAGTCAAGTATTTACTGTGCATGCCAGTGCTTAGAGATACACGGCCAAAGAAAACATCTATGACACTGTCACTATCCTTCCCTCAGGATAATTTATCTAATTAGTGGAATAAAACTTGTCTGTGTGCAACAATTAACAATGAAGATATATCATAAACATATTTTGAAAATATAATCTAATGGTCAAGTATATAATAAAGAGTTAGTTAGTGACAAGCAGCATGTGGCAAAATTCCAGTGGTGCAAATGGACTTGGAAAAAGAAGAGATTGGTGGAAGATACGGAAAATATGCAACAAAAATTAAGCATCAAAAAGTGAGAAAACCAGGCAAAAACAGAAAAGAGGGGATAGGATATTCAAAGAAGGAGCTAGAAATATAGGCAAAAAGCACAGATTTCTGTTATTAGCAGGGAGATTCATATTTTACGAAGATTTCATGAAAACTGTCTTCCATAAAGGAGGGTGATAGAGAAAGAATTCTTTAAATAATAGACTTAATTATTTTTTCAGTTTCAAGATGTTCAAATGTGACAAAACCAAAACATTCCAACAAAAAGCTTGTGCTGAGGTGATTAAGAATGAATACCAAAAACTCGGGCCAATGAGGTAAGCTACACACACACACACACACACACACACACACACACACACATCCACACACAGATATGTGCTGCTTATGTTGCAAGTAGCTGTTTAAAAGCAAGTCAGCACTTAAGTGCCTGAAAGGTATTTATAACCCTTGATTAGGGCCCCAGAATTGCTAAGCATTGTGAATATAACTCAACGTGACAAAATACATCCTGTTGTCTAACTAAAATTTGCCAGATAGAATGAAAACCTGAGGGACCCCACAGGGGAGTAAAGTTTTTTCTACCTGCGCTGATGCTCTCAAATTATTGACACATCCAACTTTTACAGTGTTTAGTGTTCTGCTAAGATCACTCCTGGCAATAGCTCAGGGAATTTCTATAAATGTCTTGACTGAGAAAATAAGAAATGATGGTACTGGAATTTTTCCACAGGTATCAAGAAATTGTGACCTTGTTCCTCTTCATCGTAATGGCCCTGCTGTGGTTTACCCGAGATCCTGGATTTGTTTCCGGCTGGTCTGCACTTGCTTCAGAGTGAGCATTCCATGTTACATGTTTGCCAGCCTGTCCCATTTCATACTCTGCCTCCCTCCTGTGTGGTTCTTGTGTCTCTGGAATATCGTATGAGATTTGTTTTTCTTCCTTTCCTTTAAAAAGATATTTTTACTTGTAATCTTTTCAGAAAAAAACAAAGTATAAGGAATGAAATCTAAGAGAATACCATATAAAAGATAACCATACTACCCTGTAACTAAAACCCAAGGTCCATTAGACAAGGCTATTCCTATCCTTACAAAATTAGAAATATAATCTGCAGAAAGGCTATAGTCTATGGAGGTTAGGAGTATAGATTTTGGAGCCACACTTCATTCCTGGATCTTCCATTTACTTTGGGTAAGTCCCTTAATTTTCAGTTTCTTCATATGGAAAATAAAGACGATAATAGCACTTAGAATAGTGTGGCCTTTCTATAAAAGTGCTATATAAATGTTTGTTATGTGAAATAAATGCCACTCAATGTCTCTTAATAATCTGATATAAATTCATAGTCTGTGTATTTTATCAACTTAATTTTTTTGCTTCTGTGGAGGACTATTTATTTGGTTCAATATCTTGTCTTTTTCTCTGTTTATGTACATTTTTGCACCAGTTCACTATGAATTCAGCCTAGCCTCCCTTTCACAGATAAGGAATTCCTGAATAAGTGATAAGACCGATTTCAAAAGCTGATGCTAGGAGCTAGGTCAGAGTTAATTTTATCTCTCAGTGTCTTATATACAAGCAGTCATTGCTGAGTCATGTGAAGTGAGGAGGAAGAGAATAGCATAATTTTCTCAATTTAGGGCCATCCTACATGTAATATAAATAACTTGGTTGTGAGATTTTTGTTCCCAATCTATCTTTCACTAAAGTACTCTAATTTCTAAATTCAGCAGATTTCTTACTTGGACTTCCTGTCTCACATCCCCCACAAAAATCCATGTATTATGGGGCAGACACAAAAAATTGTTTGTGTCAAATGTATTCTGCCCACATGGAATAAAGAAATTCCTCCCTCCCTGAATTAGAACTTCTGGTTTTACAGGCATTGCCAACATTTTTTAAAGAGTGCAAAGTCTGAATTCAAATTCCTAATGACTACACAAGTCAAGTAATGCAATGTGGTAGCATTTTTTAAAGAGTCAACTTCAGCTTTATAAACATTTTATTTCCTTTAGGAGTAAAATTTTTTATTTTGAGAGGTATAAACAAAAAGTATTATCCAAGTATTTAAAGCAAGTTATTGTTTAATAATTGATTAGTACTTTGTGGTTTTATGGTAGGATCTAGAAGAACATAAAAAATAATTATTCCCCTTTTTAAAATCCAACTCCTACCATCCTAGATAGGGAGATTCTTTCTCTAAACACCAGTATGTAAGAACTAAATGAAATAAGACAATAGCTAATAAAAACCTGGCAGAAATCCCAATAGGAAATTCAATATAATCAACTTCTATTTGCTATTCCTTATTGAAGGCAATTGTAATATAGGACATGCTTTGTTTGTAGCAGGAAAACAGTATATTGGCTATGGACAGGTGCTCGTGTCACCTAAAATTCTGAGAAAAAACAATAAGAAAGAATCAAATGTTTGAGAGAGGATGAGATTTGAAAATATAAATTTAATTGGCAAATCCAAAGCAAATAAAATTTGTATAAGCTTATTATTTTGTAATACTGAGACAACCTAACTTAATCCATAATAAACTAAAAATAAAAGTTATGATAAAATAATAATCATTTTAAAAGTCTTTTGAAAATAAATTATTTCAGTATTTATGCCTTGATGTTACTTAAGACATATATTCTATAGAATATATTAATATTTGTTATTTAGAGGTTCTAGGTATTTAGAATTTCTAAAGCTAGAATGATATATCAAGATTTATAGCTACTACCTAACGTTTTCATTCCATCTGTTTGAACTTGGACTGATTTCAATGTGTCTTTTCATATAAAACAAAATCCGGTTACATGATGCCTGGCCCAATTTGCCAAAAAATCAACCAAAAATTATAACTGAAATAAAATAAATAAGGAACAATAAAATTATAAATATTGGTAAGTTTGTATAATAAATTATACTACGGTACATAGTCAATAATGAAACAACATAAATGTATATTTAAGGAAAGCAGACTGCTTTACAAATTGTTAGGTGGAGAAAGATAACACATTTCCTTGATTATATATTTAATAGGTTTTTCAAGTAAATCACGGAAGTAGAAACACTTCTTTAGTATGTACACATTACTGAGTTACAAGGTAGCAAAATAATCGTTAGGGTGTGCATATTTCTTCTCAGGTTACAAAAATGCACCAATCAATGTTGCTGACTTTTAAAACTGAATTCTAATTATTTATGCCGATTTCATTTAGATCTGGTCTCCAGGTGTTTCTTAACTATTGAGGCTTCTGGGAACCTGTCTTATTTGTTGGAATGGCCTGGTGATTCTAAGACCCCATCTGCTTCTGAATCACTTTTAATTTGTACAACGATCATTTATGAGCATTGCACTCCAATAATTTATATTCTTGATTGAGTTTCATAGAGTACAAAACATTAAATGGGTTGATTTCATTTGTATGATATGGCTAGGGCCTGTAACCACAGAAGCAGGTGTTATACCTTGGAAAACAGATCAATTTCTTTTCGCAATTTATGGAAGAGTTTTGTGAGACTCTAGAAACAGCATGGTTTGCTACGATTTGACCGAAGGATGTTAGGATGTTATATATCAATTATATGAGGCTTTGCCTATTCTAGCAATTGTTTCAAATTCAATTCTCTGCTAATATGATTAAAATAAATAATTCAAAGAAGAAATTGTTTAACAGATCTATAAGCTTACCTACAAGGAAAATTTGCCACATTAGCCTAGTTTGTCTGGATGTGTGTATTTGGTATTGAAAATAAGGAGAAATATGGGAACAATAGGAATGTGATCTGAGATTATTTGCTCTAGTAAATTATGTCATTTAGTTGGAAATCCATAGATTATAGAACAGATTATCCAGAATAAATAGCTTATACCACCTTTACTATTATACTTACATGATATTAACATAATTCATTGGTGTTTAGCTTATTATGTAAGTCTTGTTGCCAGTTTTTAATACACGTTTGTTCATTTTCAGTTACGCTGATTATATTACGGATTCAACTGTTGCCTTACTTGTAGGACTCCTATTTTTTGTTATCCCAGCTAAGAGATCGACTAAAACTACACCGACAGGAGAAATTGGTTGAGTATCATTTATCATTCTGAGTGAGTGTGACAGAAGAGCAAAACCTATAAAATTCCACCAGTTTTAGTTAGCACTTAGAACAGAAATAATGTCCATTCTGGCACACCCTCGGCTTAGCCTGACCTATTCGCACACTACAACCCCCTATTCAGCCAGCACATATCCTCCATCCACAAGAAGGATCAGCTTACTTCGCAATGAGAAGTAGATTTCCTTTTGCACCATGGTTAGGGCACTGCTACGAGTGATACTATTTGTCCCATAATGAACCTACGTCTGCTGCCATAATCAGAATTAACCTTACTATTGGTAAACATAAAAAATTTGGAAATCATTGCCTCATGATGAGCCCTGGACAATAAATGCTGAGGATCTAAAAAGGAGAGGAATTTCAACAGATAGAGCATTTACAGCTTCAAAGCAGTCCCGAAGAAAAAGCAAATCAACCTCACATAGCCATAATCTAGGGTTAAAATTGACAGAAAAGGTATTCAGTAGGAGCATTCATTGTGTGTACAACACATGGACAAAGAAGCATGCATATTTTCATGAGCATATTTCCCCCCATATATAAGAAGAGTGTCTGCCCTGCCACATACATTCTTCTTAGACATAGGATTCATCCATGGTTATGCTTTGCACTAACACAACATGTTTTGAGTAGTCAGCTGACTATGTTGTCGATGTGGGACAAATAATTTATAATTGTCTGGAAATAAGCTAGTAGAGTTCTGGCTTTACTTGTTTGTTCTGACAAACTAAGATGGAACTAGAATTCATGAAGTTGAGTTGGCTCACCTGACTCCTTGAGTCAGAATCCATGAATGACTAATGTGTCAGATTTCCAGAACGTGATATATGTGAACAGCATAGGACAGAAATAAATGTCTTTTGTTTATTACTTGAGTTTAGAATATTTCACTGTGTGTTAAGGAGATGTTGCAATATTGAGCATCGATTCCTACAAGACCCTAAGGACTCTGACTGTTGCAATCCAAGCCCTAAGGCCTGGCAGTGGCAAATATGGAAGAACCAATGCTTAGCCTTAGCTTCCCTGGTGCCCACATCAGAATCTCCTCCCTTAGAAAGAGCCTTGCTCTTGTTCATCTTTCTCTCCCCTCATTCTTCAACACCTGTCCCTGATAAACTTATTCATACTAGGTTTAAAAATGACAGATAAGACATACTATATTACATTTGAAATGAGAGGTATTTATCAGAGATGTTTATGCTTTAACAGGATATATGGCCTTAATCCAAGTCAGAAACCTGATAGCAACATTTCAGTCATCAGTGAGGGTCAGTTTGGTTTGGGTGTGGGGGAAGGTGATAGGAAGGAGACTCATGGGTAACCTTAAAATCTCACATGTAGAAGGCTTCTTGTTACACATAAATGTTAAATGGACATACTGTGTCCCTAAATGAACTTATTTATCAACAAAATAATGGACAGATCAGAATGCAAATGTCAAGACAGATTGTCATAATTGCTTTATGAGAATTTCAAGGGTCTCACAAATAATACTTAAATTATTTAATCTGAACCTTGAATTATCTTTAAATTGGAATCATGATGAATCTATCATGGTTCTTCTTATGATTTAAAAAATAAAAAATTCAAATAAATATTAGTGAATAATAATTAAAATGCTACACTGATGCTCTTGAATCAATGGAATATTACAGACATTTTTCACAGCCGAGAATAGTATAGTTTAATGCACTGTGTTATTCTTAGTAGACTAAAATGTTAGTGGAATGAATGAATAAATGGCATTATAAATGACAATGTTATAATTTATCTAAATATATTCTATAATATTATCCAAAGGATTTTTCTAAGTTATAGCATTTTTTAATAATAGAACATCCCCCTGAGGCCAGGTGGCAATTACTTAAAGTTTAGATCAAATCCTCCCTTTAAAAACAGTATAGGAATGCTACAAATTTCCCAGGAGATGGCTATTTAGAATGCTGAAAAAAAATGTCATATTGTCATGTTCTAAGCAGTGTGTAATTGTAGGACTTTTTTTTTTTTTTTTGCAGTTGCTTTTGATTACTCTCCACTGATTACTTGGAAAGAATTTCAGTCATTCATGCCCTGGGATATAGCCATTCTTGTCGGTGGAGGATTTGCCCTGGCAGATGGCTGTGAGGTAATATATTCTGTGTGTAAGATATTTAACAATCAACTAGACTGTTCAAAAGAACACAGAGACATTCAAGCTTTTGGTATGTTCAATTTTATTTCATCATTTTAATGATGCAAATTTTAATAGCCATGCAGTGAGTATACCACACAGATGAGGTCAGTTCAGAGTTCAAGAATTTTTATAGGCTGCCAGCATAAAATATTATTTTTTGTGGTACTCTAGCATGTCAAAAGAAATAATGCAAAAAAATATTAAAATTCTTAATTCATGAAATAGTATTAGTAAAATACTAGCTTAGTAAAATATATATATGTATATATAAAATATATAAAGTGACTCCCAGTGGAGCACATTTTTTTGTTTATGCCTTTGCCTTATTCATGATGAATTTGAGTAGCTCTCAGACTTCAATATATCATGGTCATATTGCTATTGAAAAAGGAGGATGAGAAATAATATTAGCATTAAAGATACTTAATAAGTATTTATTGCATGAAGTCCAAAGGAAATTTCACATGACCATGCCTAACATTATATTATGCCTAATCTTAGGAAGAAATAAAAACACCATGAGAAATACAGTTGGCTAGTTCTTTGACCTAGCTATCCAGCAGCCGTTTGGGGTGGCCCTTGTTTGTTATAATTACCTTGGTCATTGTGGTCTTGCTGGAAGGGAAGTTATTGTCTCCAAAAGTTCCATGGAAATCCTTGACTCTTAGATTAATTAGAAAGCACTCATTTCTGGATTTCATAGCCTTTCGTGAAATACTCAAAGCTTATGGCTGTTCCATTTCCTTACTTAGTCATCAAACTGAAAAGAATGGTGAAAGAAGTGTTGTATCCAGCTTTTTGGCATCCAGTAGGTTAAATTTTTGTACTTCTCAAAACAAATAACTGTCTCTTCTCTTGTTGATAACATATAGGAAGACTATTATTTGCTTCTAACATTATTGGCAATTTTCCTGCATAGTATTTAGATACTGAGCTTTCCAGCAGGAGGATTTAGTAATAGCTGAAAGTCTTGAAAATTGAATCCTGAGTGCCATTTATGACATTGTTTTAATGTCTAGATTTGTCTTGCTTCATAGACTGCCCAAATAGAAATGGTAGAAATATAAGATAAATACACGTTTCTATTTCAGCAGTAATAAGATCTATTAATAGAGTCTCAGAATAAGTAAATTCCATTCCTATGTCTGCTAATGTAAATTGTGAAGAAATCAAAACCATCAAATTGGCATTGATATGAACTTTGCTCATATCTCCTTCTCAGAATATCTCTGTCTAGACTAGACCATAGACACTCAAATGGTTTTGAAAGCAAAGGCCAGACCTTAGAACAGCAAAAACTGAGGAAATGAAAATATATGGGCTTAGTGCGATACACTAGGTTCTCTTAGTAGAAGAATTAAGGAAACCATGGAGAAAAGTCTACTTTGCTATAAAAATCCTAGTACATAGAATGAGATTTCTACAGGATACCCAGAATAACCCTACCCCTAAATGGCCAGATTAAAGCCATGAGCTTCAAAAATATGGCTGTGGACAAATATACCTCTAGAAATTGGTTTTACAAAGATTTGGAGACAGTTAATTTTTTAAAATTTTGTTCCAAATTATAATTAGTCTGGCAAATGTTCAGAACCAGATAACTTTTAGTTGGGAATGGTGAGACATCATCTAGTAGTACCACATTGACCTCATTGCAATTGTCTCTCTCTCAAATGCCCCTTGATTTTGTTTTAACATGATTGATCTCTCATGAGCTGGCAGTCACTTTCAAATTCTCATCAGTGAATAACTCCTCCTCTTTTCTTTTCACACATTCCTTGGTTAAACTTAGAGGATTTAACACTATTTTTTTAGATCTCCACCAAAATGGCAATAACAGAACAAAAAAGTGCCAATCCACAAAAACAAAGATTATATGACAAGTACGATAACAAACAAGAGATGTTGATAACATGTAGAAGATAGAAAGAGGATATTTCCACTTGACTTTGTATGAGTAGAAAAAGCAGTGAAAAAATGAAATCTATAGGCTGGCAAAAGGAACAGCCAACAAGAAACAAGCTGCTTTATCTGTAGGATCATGGAAGAGCTAAGGAATTGGAGGCAGCAGATAACTATGAAAGCTGGGATAAATATCAGAAATGAATATGGAGAGTGGTTTAAAAAGTGTGCAAGGAGCTGTGGGCCTCGCAGGTACTTTGCCCAGTCCTGAATCACCAGGCCGTTGTTCTCTCTTTTCCCTGACAGGAAATTGAGATTTACTCTGTAGCAAAATTGAACCAATGAGGCACTGGCTCATGGCTCAGTCACCTACAATAAAGTCTTCCTTCGACAATCCTTGCCCAGGCACAAGGAACTTCCAATAGTTATTTTATTGTTTCCCTCTTAAAATGATTAGGTAGGCCAGGATCACCAGTCAGGGAAGACTCCAATACAATAACCAGTAACAAAAAGTAATTATGAAAATAAAAAGAAAAGGAACACATAAAAAGCAAGGAAAATGTGTGAAGCAAAAGAAGATTTTACAGATTTGTCACTGATGCCTCAAAGAGATGTTAGAAACTTTAAAGACATGAAACTAAAATAGAATGTTACTTTTTAAAAAAGGAATAGGCAGAAGATAAGAAAGAGCCCCTGAAGACTAGAAATATGTAGCAGATTATCAAAAGTTTAGTAGCAATTGATATTAATTAATATTTACACGAAGGTAAATATTTTTAAAAAGATAAGAAAATTAAAGCCATCAATACAAAATGGCCAACAGTCAACTAATAGGAATTTCAGAAAGAGGAAAAAAATAAAAGAGAAGGACATTTCTGAAAAATAATACAAGAAATTTCCCAGAGCTGAAGGCTTTGAGATTCAAGACCAAGAGAGCTACTGAGTGCCCAATACCAAATTCATATGTAGAATTTTTGAATATTATATAATAAAAAAATTGTTAATTTTTGAAATAGAAGATGAAGATGTGATCCCAAAGACCTCCAGAGACAGGGAACGTTATGTAGTATAGTCTTTTCCACATCTAATTAGACATAGATAAAACCTATTCTAAAAGTATATATATTCCAGAATAAATTTGTATCCAATGTGACTTAAATGAATAGACAGTCTTTTCTCATCTAAATGTCATAACAAGAAAAAAAAACAAACAAAAATATAAGTCAAAACCACAAATAACACACATGACATCTGGTACCCACATCTGGGATGTCTGTGCCAACTTTTGATCTGCAGCTACACTGCTTAAAATCAGAGCATTCTGATGCCAAGTCTGGCTGTTATGAGCATAAAGATTCATACATGCAATAGCTCACTGAAATCTCATAAAAAGAGGATTTCCCCCTTCCATTTGGGGGAGGAAAACTGAGCAACATACCTGCTAATCCAAGTGCAGCCAATTCTTCTGCATGATGTACAGTGAACCAAAGATCAGAATGTGATCAAGCTCCCAAAGAATCTGACTGGAAACCACAGGAAATTAAGCAATAGCATAAAACTGCTGAGTGATAACTACTTGAAAGCCTGAATTTGACAAAGACTAAACTATCAAAACAGTGTGAAAAAAAAAAGAAAAATGTTTTCAGACATGCAGAGACTCAAAAAATCTACCTCCCCTGCACTCATTCCCAGGAAGTTATAGAAGAATGTGCTCCCCCAATACAAAGAAGTGAAAAACAAAGGATTCCAACAAAGGGGGGCGGGAGGAGAAGGAAATTCATAATATGATAACAAAGAAAGGTCCAGGAACAATAGTTGAGTAGATTTAAAGGGCAGCTAATCCAAATGGAGAAGTGGGAAGGAATATTCCAGAATAGACATCTTCATGAGGGAATATGAAAAAAACAAAAACAATTACCTGATATGTTTGTCTATTTGTTGCAGAATTTTCCGGTTTTACTAGAGCATATGATGAATCACTGATAGGTACTTAGAAAACTAAGCAAACAAAAGAATGAGGCCATTATTTTCTAGGGGAAGGAAACAGTAAAACAAAGAAAGTAAATGTAATCATAGTATGCTAAGCAGATCAGCTATAAGCAATATTTATATAATCATAGTGGTAAACATTAAATATTGGTTTAGCCAAAAATGTTGACATATGAGTGTGGGGGAATGAAGAGATAGAAAATATATATATGGTAGATGATGTGAGAAAAGTAAATCCTCATGTAACGTTAGCAAGTCAGTAAACAATAGCTAAACTTGAAAATTAGGAAAAAAGTATAATTAGAATATTATTTTGAAAGATAACTCTAAATACCTAAATATAGCTAAGAAGGGCTGAAAGTTATTGGCTCCGGGGAACACAACTTAGGGGTAGGGTGAGGTGAACCAGAAGTGCTGCTCTTTCCTTAAAGCCCCATAGTACTATATGACTTGTTAAAATATCTGCATATATTAGAGAAATTAAAGTTTAATTGAGGAAAGTGGGAAGACATTTCAAACTTCCTAAAGTATATTGACAATGCTATTAATAAAATAAGACTAAGTGAAAGCTCCCTCACATCAAAGGCACCCAGATCTACCAAATTACAGAAAAATGAGAGATTAAAATTATATTTTAGAAACTGGTTTTCAGAACAAATAATGCTTTTATGTATTTAAATTGTGTCTGATTAAAATAAATTATTAATGAATAACAAATACTGTGAATTTGTTTTTTAGGAGTCAGGACTATCTACATGGATAGGAAATAAATTATCTCCTCTAGGTTCATTACCAGTAATGCTAGTAATTCTGATAACTTCTTTGATGGTCACAACTTTAACGGAGGTAGCCAGCAATCCAGCTACCATTACCCTCCTTCTCCCAATATTATCTTCATTGGTGAGTATCTCCTTTTTCAAGAGTAGTTTACACTCTTCATCAAGAGTAGTGTTCTACGTTGGAATGGTGGTTTTTCTGTTGTGGTATGGAATCTTTTTTGGCCTAAATGGGCCTCCTTTAAAGTAACTTGTAGAGTGGTTTTTATTTGCATTAATACTTTTAGGGGACCTTGACTCAAGAGAACTATTTTCAAGTTTTCATGTTTGAGCAGCATGATCTTAAGTGAACCACTTACTTTCTCGAAATCCAGTTTTTTCATCTGCTAGATCCATTCCAGTTATGGATCTAAGAAAACTTCGGATTCAATTTTCCTGGCAACATTAGTATTTAGATCTCTAACACAGACACTTTTCCCTCCAGAACATTGTGCCTAAATTTCAGAGAAGTGTTTCATGTAAGTGATTTGCAAATGAATGAAAAACTAGGCTTATACTCCAGGCTTCAGGCTTAAATATCTTAGACCCAGTTATCTACTGCCCTGGGAAGAATAAAGAAAAGGAAAATAAGAAATAGGTTTGCTACGAGAGAGAGAGGGAAAGATTGTATTTTCTTCTTCTCCCCGCCTAGCTAGCAATTACAAGAAGAGGAGTTAGCCTTAAGTAAAACGTTTTTCTTATTGGGATGGATGAGTCTGGTGAAAGGAAAGCACTTTAAAATTGAGAAGGATTGTCTTTCTGGAATTGTTCTGCTACAAGCTCAAAGGGCATATGTTGGCGTTCTTGAGTTGCTGCTTCGAATTATATATAAAAAAAATATTAGCTGTTCATGTGTAAAATATCATTTTGGGTTTTTCTTTTTTTTATTTCTAAAGATGGAACAGTTAAAAAAATTATGTATTGAATTAAGAATAGTAGTAACTCTTCTGTGATGACCCTTAAGAAAATTGCAAATTACATGTGTCACAGAGGCAGTAAAGTTAGTAGTATAATGAGAAGCTCTGAAACCAGAGGGACCTGAGACCCTGCCTAAGTTCTGCTGCTCACCAGCTGCATGCTTAGGCTAGTTACTTGAGCCTCTCTGGGCCTCAGTTTTGTCATCTGTTATTTGGGGTTATAGTAGCCACCTCATAAGGTCATTGTATAAATTAATATGTATATATAAGTATATGTCATTTATCATATGATATAATATGAAATTATATATTACATATAATTTATATATTACATAAATATACAAATTATATATTATATATAAATGTATGAATATATATGTATATATAAACATTTAGCACAGCACCTAGCACTAGACAAATAATAAATGGTTGCTGTTTTTATTTACTTTCTAGAGTAAGTGATAATTTATTTTTTAAATGAACTGGACTACGGGCATCAATAACTATATAAACAACAAGAGGAAGAGATGTTTTATAAAAAAATATTCCTCAAGTTATAACTGCAATTATGTGTATAATTTTATGCCATTAGGTTTCAACTTGCTTTGGGAAAGTTTATTATAATAAATTTATTAATTTTGGTGTTTGGTGCCTAGCCTCAAAGTTTGACTTAGACTCCTTTTTGTCTTTTACAATAGGCTGAAGCTATTCAAGTGAACCCTCTTTTAATTTTGATACCTGCTACTCTTTGTACTTCATTTGCATTCCTCCTACCAGTAGCAAATCCACCCAATGCTATTGTCTTCTCATATGGTCATCTGAAAGTCCTTGACATGGTGAGTACCTGAAAGAATACTGTCAGATCCAATACACATTTTTTTGTGATGTCTTGAATTATCTTCCCTTTTACACACCAATCAACCACCAGCAAAAGCATGGCCTGAGTTCTGTTTATGAAAGTGTGCGCATCACTGGTCATAGAATTGTTTTTAAGAGTGAAAACCAAAAGCAAATGTGTCATTAGAATTTATGGTCACAAATACAGAGATATTTGAATGTATTAGTAATGCCCTGGAAGAAAGAAAAGAAGAGTGAGTACACGCAACACAACAATTTAAACTTGACTTGTCAAGGTCAGGATCCATCCTAACCCTGGCAAAAGGAAGAAATTGGGTTTATGAAATTCAGCAATTAAAATAAAACTCTGGTTTGATATCACAAATATTTATGCAACCAACATTTGCTCTGAATGAGACGTTGGGTCAGTGCCTGACTGATAAAAAGGTATCTTTCTTGGTATGATTTTAATACTGGCACCTGACGTGAAAACTCAAGCAAGTGATGATGGAGAATGTAAGTGATAACGCATGCACATTTTTGCCAAATACAAAAGTAGTGGTAGTTAAGCACTGGCTTGAGAATATTCTAGTCTCCCCACAAATCTTCGTCAACAACTTCCAAATCAAGCCAAATAAGAATATAACCATATTAAATTCAGGGAGCTTCCTATGCAAATGCAGTTCCAGGGTAAGTCCCAGCTCCATTTCTCCCATACAGATTGTTGTTCCGAAACCCCTGCAACAGAAAAATTCTGGAACTGTCTCTATACAGTAATTTCATAATATTCATTTGGTAAGGAAAACATGCATAATACAATATAAGTAATGCCCAATGCATGTGTATTAAAAAGAATAACAACAGGATTCTGGAATAAATGAGTGGCTTGCACGGACAGAGAAGAAGTCTTCTATAATAATTACTGCTAGGTATCGCCCTTTTACTTTTGGGCTAGATGTTTTATGCACAGAATGCAGGGCTAATCAAACTTTCTCTGTAAAGGGCCAGATAGTTAATATTTGGGGCTCTGTAGGCCATAATGTCTCTGTCACAACAACACAACTCTGCCCTTGTATCATGAAAGCAATCAAAGACAACATATAAACAAATAGGCATGGTTGTAGTTCAATAAAACTTTACTTACAAAAACAGGTCAAGGGCAGTGGTTTTCCAATCTCTATTACAATAGATAGAAAGCAACTTTGGGATTGTTTAATGGACACCAGAATGATGATGTAAGAGCTAAAAAGATGAGAACTCAAAGATGAATAGATGTAGCATTATAAAATCTCAATAAGGCAATGTTAAAGGGCAAATTAATAATAATATTGAGTGAATATGAAGGATACAGTTATCATATGTTGTCCTGAACCTTATCCATTGAATATAAAACTATAAAACTAAAATTCTGATTTAATATGAAATGGCAAATTTTTAAGGGAATTTTTTTTTCTAATCAGAATGACTTAGGTATATTCCTAAGAGGAACCTCTCTGAGATTCTCCAACTGAAAGATTTTCTTTTGATATAAATCAAGAAGAACCTCTGATTTTAAGAAATGACAATTTATACTAATCATTTAGGAGGCATATAAATCTGGCATGTACTTTCTACAACAGTATTCTTATTCTCCTGTAGGTTTTCTTTTTGTGAGACTGACGTTTATGCTCTTTCCTGTTCAAGGTTAAAGCTGGACTTGGTGTTAATATTATTGGTGTTGCCGTGGTGATGCTTGCCATGTCCACCTGGATTGTACCCCTATTTGACCTCAACACTTACCCTTCTTGGGCTCCTGCAATTACAAATAAAACTACACCATGATAAACACAAAAGTTCTGACTATCTCATGGTGACTTTTGGGAACCATTAATAATTTACTGTAAAATGTGGCTCTAAATAACTGATGACACATTTAAATCAGTTATGGTATAGCTGCTGTAATCCCAGCGAACATCCGAAACCTGCTGTCATAACTCGGAGTCCATATTTCTTTTGAGATGCAACCAAAGAACATTTAAGCACCTTCATCAAGAAGCCAATGGTTGAGATTTTGCTCATGGACCATCTGTATCTTGTTTCATCATAAGAATAATTTATGACTTGACCTTCAAAGAGATTAGGCCATTTGCTTCATCTTACAGTTGGGAGTTGAGTATAACATTTCAAACATCACTTTATTATTTCAAAAACTTCCCATGAAACTAAAAATAGAAAGTAACATATACAAGTCAATTAGGTACTTGTATAAATCATTTCTGTAGTGTCGCACAAAACAATTTGCAGAGAAACCAAAACCATGGTCATCTGGTGATGCAGCGAAAAGTTTAATCTAAATGAAATATGCATTTCCTCATTTAAAAAAAAATCCAGTTGGATTATTCTTAATATATACATACAGTATATAAATTTTAATTTAAGTAGTAATTCCAAAATTATAGCTGAAGCTACTAAATAACAGAAAACTCATAGATAAGGATTAATTTCTACTTGACCCTACAATTAGATTAATATAATTCATATTTTTGTGATCTTGATGCACTGAGAAATACATTTTGTAGAGACATGGATAAGGCTTGCTGTGATTTGAAATAGTAGCACAGTATAGAAAAGCGAAGAAAGTTAAACACTATGAAACTATTAATACATTTATGTATACTATAACAACTTGCTTGTTTATCTTATTTCAAAAATACATAAAATGTCTTATGTTTAAAAGAGAGACATAGACATTTAAATGAATTATTACTACATATACAGATATAGAAAAGTCACATAACTCCATTATGTCAGCATTGAAATAAAAATATCAGAAGGAAAATAAAGAATAAAAATTAAAACTGTTGACAAACTTATGAAAGAGAAAAAATAAATCATTTGTGGGAGAACCAAAAAGAAAAAAAAAAACTGAACATTTAAACAAAAGTAGGACAAGAATGGTCTTATAGCAGCAGGATGTGAAAAAGGCTAAGGTCCCAATTAACCTGATGTGATTATTACTCACTGTTTACAGGTATCAAAATATCATGTCCCCCCAAAATATACATAACTATTATATGTCAGTAAAAAAATTTTTTTAAACAGAGTAAAGTCTCTTGACATTTCAAAATTAGACTAAAGAAAAAAGTGACCACCAAAAACACAATAATGTGCACAGTTAGAAAAAAATGGAGATGTTAGATCCTAGTAACTCTCATGCTAAACAGAAAAAGAAAGACAAGGTCAAAAATACCTTTCCTATTTTTAATCTTCATTGGCACTTTTCTAGATGTTACAAATCTGGTATAGTTTTTGTAAATATTATTATAAAACTATTCTTGAAATTAAATATAGTAAAGAGGGTTTGTACAAATAACATTTCCTTTTAAAATATACATGAGTTGCCCATGTTCATTATTTGTCTGTGTTTATTAATTGATCAATGAAAAACTAATCATTTTTTCAAAGAAAAATTTGTCCAGTTCAACCTTAAAATATAATATTGCTGCTTTGTGTAATCTTCTATGTTCATTCTATTACTTGTTCCTTTCCCTGTCATATTTTACAGGTTTATTGATGATCTGTAGTATTTATTACATTTATGCCTTTTTCCTAGTCATTAAATTTATCACTACTGAATTATACGATGGATACATTTTTAATACAAAAAAATAAAATGACTTTTAGAATTATAATGTGTAAGTTTGGGTCTCAAGAAAATAATATAAACATTTCTGCTTGAATAATTTTAATGAATTACTTCCAACAACTGCCAGCTGAATACAGGAAAAATACTTAGTCAAAATGTATTTAATTTAGCAGTATAATTCTTTTGTCACATCTTTACATTTGGTTGATTATCAAAAATGACCTAACCATGGAGTATTACTCAGCTAAAAGAAATAATGGGGATATAGAATCTCTTATGTTCTCCTGGATAGAGTTGGAACCCATTCTACTAAGTGAAGTATCCCAAGAACGGAAAAATAAGCACCACATGTGCTCACCATCAAATTAGTTTCACTGATCATCACCTAAGAGCACATTCAGCAATAACATTAATCGGGTGTTGGGCAGATGTGGGATGGGGGAGGGGATGGGTGTATACATACATAATGAGTGCAATGCGCACTGTCTAGGGGATGGACACGTTTGAAGCTCTGACTTGGGGAGGGGGCAAGGGAAACATATGTAACCTAAACCTTTGTACCCCCAAAATATGCTGAAATAATTTAAAAAAAATGAATTAGCTTACCCATTTCACATTTGTCACATTTACATCAGTTCTCAAGCTCTTTTTTTAAATTTTTTTATTTCAGCATATTACAGGGGTACAAATGTTTAGGTTACTAATTACTTTGCCCCACCTGAGTCAGAGCTTAAATCATGTCCATCCCCCAGATGGTGCGCACTGCACCCATTAGGTGTGTATTTACCCATCCCTTCTTCCCCCCTCCCACCTGCCTGACACCCGATGAATGTTACTACCATTTGTGCCCTTAAGTGTTGATCAGTTAATACCAATTTGATGGTGAGTACATGTGGTGCTTGTTTTTCCATTCTTGTGATACTTCACTTAGTAGAGTGGGCTCCAGCTCTATCCAGGATAATACAAGAGGTGCTAGATCACCATTGTTTTTTGTGGCTGAGTAGAACTCCATTGTATACATATACCACATTTTCTTAACCCACTCATGTACTGATGGGCACTTGGGTTGTTTCCACATTTTGCAATTTTGAATTGTGCTTATGTTAATATTTGAGTGCAGATGTCTTTTTTATAGAACATCTTTTTTTTCCTTTGCATAGATGCCCAGTAATGAGATTGCTGGATCAAATGGTAGTTTTACTTGTAGCTCTTTAAGGTATCTCCATATTGCTTTCCACAGAGGTTGTACTAGTTTTCAGTCCCACCAACAGTGTATGAGTGTTCCTATCTCTCCACATCCACGCCAACATTTATTGTTTTGGGATTTTTTGATAAAAGCCATTCTCACTGGGGATAAGTGATATTTCATTGTGGTTTTGATTTGCATTTCCCTGATGATTAAAGATGTGGAACATTTTTTCATATGTTTGTTGGCCATTAGTCTATCTTCTTTTGAAAAGTTCATGTCCTTTGCCCACTCTTTGATAGGGTTGTTTGATTTTTTCTTGCTGATTTTCCTGAGTTTTATATAGATTCTAGTTATCAGCCCTTTATTGGATGTGTAGAATGTGAATATTTTCTCCCATTCTGTAGGTTGTCTGTTTGCTCTCGTGATAGCTTCCTTGGCTATGCAGAGCTTTCTAATTTGATCAGGTCCCATTGATTCATTTTTGTTGATGCTGTGATTGCCTTTGGGGTCTTCTTCATAAATTCTTTGTCTAGACCAATGTCTATAAGAGTTTTTCCAACATTTTCTTCTAGAATTCTTATAGTTTCATGCCTTAGGTTTAAGTCCGTTACGCACCTTGAGTTGATTTTTGTGAGACGAGAGAGGTGTGGCTCCTGGTTCAGTCTTCTACATGTGGCTATCCAATTTTTCCAGCACCATTTATTGAATAAGGATTCTTTTCCCCAGTGTGTGTTTTTGTCTGCTTTGTCAAAGATTAGATGGCTATATGAGGATGGTTTTGTATCTGGGTTCTCCATTCTGTTCAATTGGTCTATGTCTTTGTTTTTGTGCTAGTATCATGCTGTTTTATCTCTTTAAGTTTGAGGGTTGCATATTGTCTTTGAAAGTTTCCAAAAGGCAACCTTAAACAGATGATCAAACGCATCTTTGTCCTTTCACTCTGTGGTAGATTGTGTTTTTGTTATTATCTTGATCATTACTTGCAGGTTAACTCGAAATCTTTGTCGCTTTAAATTTCAGCATTTCACTTAGGATTGGATCTTGTCTAGATAATCGTAGCAATTTCACTAAGTGCCTATTTACTGTCTGTTCATGCAAGTACTTGAAAGGCTCCACTGGCATATGTGTATCTTTCATTCACCCCAACTGCTGCCATATATATCAGCATCTTTAAAATTCAGACTTTCTTTCTCTAAAATGTGTGCAGTGTTTTCACCGTGGTATCAAAAGCATGGTTCTCTCCTTTTCTGCCTGTGAGGTAAGAAGTACATACTTTTAGCCAATACTACTAATGAACATTATTAGCAAAAACTGACCAAACAATATCATTGTACATTGATTGTGTTTTGATATATGTACCCTATATTATTATGTGTAAAAGAGTATTGTTAGACATATTACTATATCTCTACCATGCCTAAATATTTTATAAGAATCTTTGTGATGACTTTTGTCCCAAAATTTTATTGGTCTAGTTAATGAATTTTATCTTTGCTTGCATATGTGGTTTTTATCAAATTAAATGCTTTTTTAAAAATTTTATAGGGGAAGGATTGTATTAAAAATGCAAGAGTAAAACCAAACAAACTGTGTTAGTTTTATTATTCTAACATAATCTAAAAAGGAAAGTAGTTAAAATTGTTACTCCAGGGCAGTGTTAACAATGGTATCCCCAAATGAAGAAAATTGTTCAATAAAAATACGCTATATAAGTTTTGAGAATGCAAATATCAAAACCCCAGATCCCCATTGTAGAGCCAAGACCAGATTAGTCCAGAAATAAACAGTAAAAATAACATATAACTGAGCCAGAAATTAAAAGGCTTTCCCAATTATTGGAATCTTCATTTGTTTAGAAAGAAAAAGATATGGGGTTTTAAAAAGGTAATAAAATCTTTCCTTGCTGATAGTATTGTTGTATAGATGCCAGAGGGAAAAAATATTCTTGAGGCCAAATAATAAAAAATATCGAATAACATACATCATTGTGTCTGCAAGAAAATAATGAAAGTCCTCAAAAGAGAAAGCTAAAGCACAAGCAAGAATCCAGAGATTTAAGCAAGAAATGAAGGTGGTAATTGCTAATTCCTAGAGCTCTTGAAAGTCCATCTTAATAGGTACACAGGGAACAAGGGAGAGGAGACAAAGCTAGCACCCACCCAAGTTAGAAGCTGAATGGAAACCAACACAGAGTTAAGATCCCAAACGGCTATACCTTCAGTGAAAGTGCAAGCTAGATAAAAACTCACCCCATGGAGGGAAACACCAAGGGAACTTTCATGTTTGGCCTATGTATTAGGTGAAGGGAATAAAAATCTCCCTTGAAAATTCATAACAATGCAAGTTAGGGGCCTAAAGTCTCAATACCGTATGTACCTGTGGGGGGGGGGGGCAGAGGGAGGGAGGTGGACTTAATCTGAAATTCTATTTTAAAAAAACCTTGAGGTCAGGTGTGGTGGCTCACACCTGTAATCCTAGCACTCTGGGAGACCAAGGAGGGAGAATTGCTTGAGCTCAGGAGTTCGGAGATCAGCTTGAGCAAGAGCAAGACCAGGTCTCTACTAAAAATAGAAAAATTAGCTGGGCGTGGTGGTGCATGCCTGTAGTACCAGCTACTAGGGAAGCTGAGGCAGGAGGATTGCCTGAGCCCAGGAGTTGGAGGTTTCAGGGAGCTATGATCACACACCACTGCACTCTAGCCCCAGTGACAGAGCAAGACTCTGTCTCAGAAAAAGAAAAGAAAAGAATAGAAAGCGTGTGAACTTCAAGACACATTCCAAAAAATTAATTAGAATACAGCACAGAGGAGACAAAGAAATGGAACTCTGAAAGAGAGGTTAAGAAAAATCAAATGAGAATGGGAAATGTAACATATATTTAATCAGAATTCTGAGAGTAGATAATGAAAAGAATAAAGGAGACACAATCATTAAAAACACAATTGCTGGGAATTTTTTAATGTTAATGAAAAATCAAGATTTTCGGGAAGTATGATGAACCTAAAGCATAATTTTTAAAAAATTTTAAAAAGGAAATTTACACTTACCTACATGATGAGAAATCATAGAACACCAAAGAAAAGGAAAAGAGAGAGTGAGAAGACAGACTACATATAAGAAACTGCAATTAGATTTAGACTATATCAGACAGTTTGCCTTCAAGTGCTGAAACAAAGAACTGTCACCCTGGAATTGTATACCTAGAAAATCTATGTTTCAAGAATGAAAGGAAAATAAAGACATTTCAAACCAACAAAAACTAAGAGAGTTTACCACCAACTAACGCTCTCAAAGCCACTCTTAATGGATATACCAAAGGAAGAAGAAAACTAATTCAAGAAGGAAGATATGTGACACAATAAGAAATGGTGAGTAAACTACTTGGTAAAAATATGGGTTAATAAAAGCTAGACTTAAAAACCATGATATTTAAGTCCATAGGAAACTCAAAGCATTCCAAGATTGTAGCCTTATTCAGGAGAAGGGTAGAAATAATTCTTGGTATTGGAATTTGTTAATCTACATGCTAGCATTTTTAAGACAGCTACTATAAAAGCAAAAATAAATATTTCTCAAATAAGTAGTAGGAACTACGGACTTTGGGGAAAATAGCTAAATCAATCCAAAAAAAGACAAGAAAGAGAAAATTGGAATTAGAACTACTGGGGCAAAATAGAAAGCATAAAATATAGAACTGTCTGGGGAATGGACATGCTTGAAGCTCAGACTCAGGGGGATGGGAGGGGCATGGGGAATATATTTAACCAGAACTTTTGTACCCCCATAATAAGCTGAAATAAAAAAAAAAAAGAAAAGAAAAAAAAAGAAATAATTCTAAATACACTAATTATAAAAATAAATACAGATACGTTATACAAAAATTAATCGCATTTCTATAAAACAGTAACAAACCCTTAGAAAATGCAATTTTTAAAATGTACTATTGTGGCTAGGAATACATCTAACAAAATGTGAACACATTACAAGTGAAATTATGAAACTTTAGGAAGATGCTAAAGAAGGCCTAATTAAATGGAGAGAGTCACTGTCTCTAGACTTTTAGTTCATGTGTCTCCTCCCCCTTCTGTTGGGAGAGTGAAAAAAAACAGAATATTATATCTGTAGGTGCAGTTGTTTCTCAATTTGTCTTTTAGGTGTCCAAAATAAAAACTTTGAATAATCTACACATCATCACTAAGAAATATGTACTCTTCAAGAAAGTACACAGAGACTATAATTCATAAGTACATCAATTACTTTTGTTATTTCTAAAAGTCCTGTTCAATAAGTGACTTATAAATGATATCTTATAATTCTTACATTGTGCTTTTTAAAAAATGAACTTTAGCTGATTGATATATACTACAATCTTGTGATAAAAACAAATTATCATCAGCTTTTCTAAAATTTAAATATCTTTTGTTAGTTCTTCAACGATGACGGTTCTTCTATTCAAATACTTAAGCCATCAGCTTCCATATAATAGGTAATATTGTGGTGAATTGTTTTCTTAATTCAAGTCTGTTGGTAGGAAGACTTGCAGTTAACTTTTTTTCTGGTCCATTCTTTTTTTCTTTTCTCTTATAATTGCATAAAGTAAACCTCTTTCCTCTTTTGCTAAACTAGTTAGAAATAGGTGGGATAATATTTTCTCCCCCAATTCAGACCCAAAATAACTAAAAAAGAAAGAGAAATTGAATCTGGGAATGGTTGAAGTGAGATTCTTCCTCACTCTTAGCAGCAATTGCTTGAAAATCTATGCATCTTCACTCACTGTATTTGCCATCTAAACCATGATGTTGATGGATTGTATCAACATAGACCCACAAACTCTTCCTTCAGCCTATCCCAAATAAACCAAACAGACTTGCAGTGCTCTTCACTCAAAACATTTGCTTGACTTGAATTCAAAGAGCTTCCAAAGGAGATAAAATCCAAACTAATGACCATATAATGAAGTCCTAGATTACTTTAATAGTCTGTGATGATAAGAAAATCTTATGGCCTTATAAACCCACTCTGCTTTTTTGTGTTAATATATTATTAACTAACAGTCCCTCTTGAGTAGAAATTGTCCTTCTGTAATTGTTTTGGTAGCACTCAGCACCGCATGAATAAAATCAATGTGGTCCCACTGAAAAAGCACAAGATTTGGACTCAGAAGACATGAACTCGTTTCAATTCCACCATTTATTAGCAGTGAAGGATTGACATAGATAACTGCTCTGAGCTCTCATTTGTGATTTTAAATAATATGCTAATACTTGTCCTACCCAGTATTCTGCACTCTTTCTCTCCACCACAAAAAGCAAAAGTCATGGTTAGGGGATCTTGTTACTGTATATTAAAACTTCAGTGTATAGAACAATTTTACAACCTTGTGCTTGAGTGTGCAAAAATGAAATTGTCTTTTTTTCCTGTATCTTGGTATAATTTAGCCCTCAAGCCTCAATTTTTCTTGACAGCAGAATACTTAATCTATCCAAATCAAAGTATTTAGTCATTTCAGAGTTTTAACTGTGATTTCAGAGTGGAACTTAGTCAACTTAGTTTACTTGTTTTTTAGGTTCCCTCTCTTGTTTCTTTCTTCTTGCAGTGTTCAAGTTCTGTGGGCCTAAAATATGAAGCTCTCACTTGGTAAGATGCATCTGTTATTTGTGATTAGCAATTGTCATAGCAGTGGCTTCCACCAAGATGTACGATTCTACTGGGATTCTCTGAAATGTGTAATGCTCATCAGTTTTATCATTCTCTTATGATTCCAAGATCTACCTGTACTCCCTGACTCATGCAACTCATGTCATCCCTGAGACCAGTATCTCTTTATCATCACCCACAAGTCCTATTGATCCACCACTTCAAGGGCTTGGAGAACTTTGGATGCTCTCTGTACCTCTTTGAGTATCTTAGGAGGAAAGTGTATCTTGAGCTTACCTATTTCTAGATATTCTTTGCCATTAGCCTACTAGACTGCAGGGATCCATGTTAAGGGCAAAGAATAGAGAGCTTGAAGCTTGCATCCTAAACCCAGAAGGGTCAGTATATTAATTAGTTCATGAAAAATAGTGGATTTAGCCTATAGGCACAGAACAGAGAAAATCAGCCTAGCTCAAATGGAAACAAAGCCATCGTCTGTCGAGAGCAGTGCTTACAGGCATAGGATTTGGAGGCTGACTGCCAGGACCAAATTCCTGTTCCACAGCTCACCTCCTGCATGTCCTGGGATGCATTATTTGACCCCTACATGCTGCAATTTCCTCATCCTAAAATGGGCTGCTAATAACATAAAAAATATCTTTATAGTGTTATGAAGATTAAAGGAATTGGTACACATAATATGTGGAGCAGTGACTGGCCACAGTAAAACTCAATATTAGACAGTATTCTTAGAACTGTTATATTATTATTATTCCTTAGCACATAACACAGAAGCAATTGCCCACGCACAGTCACTAGGCTTTGTAAAACTCCTTCTTCAGAAGACTTAGCCAAAATCTCATTAAAACCCTAAATAAGTGAATTTTGTTTAGGTTAGAAAGGTTACTTCTAGTTCACAGCTCCTAAGTAGAGATTTCCAAAGGATCATTTAATTTTTATTCATTACTCCTTGGTTGAGAGACAACACTGAAGGTAAAAGAGTGAATAGAAAAATGAGTCTTCATTTACAGAATTCAGTACACAAAGAAAATATAGGAAAAATTAGGCTCTGTATACAGTACTAAAAACAAGTTCAATATCTTATCGGAATAATGTGGTATGTTGGTATAGAATGAGCCTCTCACTCCAACGAATGATCTTCATCGTTAGTTTTCACTTCAGGGATTTTTAGATAGCTGAAAATCCCCCATATTGTCAGGAAGGACTTCAGGGTTGTTGATGAATCCAGGTAGCTATAATTTCTCAGATCTGCTGAGCATAACCTACCCTGTGACCTCCGCTCAGTGGCAAGTCTATGGTGGGGACACTGAGTGAGACTCGATGCCTTTGTGGTTATTGTTCTGTAAAAAGTAGAGATTGAAGATTACCAAAACACCAGAAATGTCACCTAGCCTTGCCTTCATTCAAACAAAATTGATGTACTTTTACATCCAGGTATAATAGCCAGCATTTCCACTATTTTTCTTATTTATTGTAATTGCTTCATTTTACCCTTTTTTATTTAGCTTACCTTTCTATCTTGACACATTGTCTTACAAAAAACACAAATGTGCTTAGACTCTTCAGAAAAGAGTCAGATTCTGGGTTTCTCAGAATCTCTAAAAATAGTGGCTTCTTACAGTACTCCCACATAAAGAAATTACAAATAGATACCTTTCTACGTCTCCGTATTTTATGACCTAGGAATAAATTTTCAAATAAAGCCTGAGAAATGAAATGAAAGCCTTATATTTTATGCAATGATTTTCAAACTCCAAGTCATCCTGAAAAAAGAGTAGGGAGAATTTCGGTAGAAGCAGCTTAGAACAAGAGATGTTCTGAAGACAGCACTTGTCATCAACCCAAACGTGAAATCTGCTTAGAGTTGGAAGAAACACTCCAGTTCTGCAAACAATTTTGTATGTGTTCGATGTTGATCTTTCAGACCAGCTTCCAGGGTCCTTCCTACCCCACACTACTTGAAAGAGTATGGACTTTCACTCCCTTGCACAATCTAAAATAAACTGTGTGCCAGAAGTGAACATTTTTGAGACTGTAACAGGAATCCAATGAACTCTAGTCATAATTAATAAATCACTAGGAAACAACTGATATCTTGAAAATTTTGAGTCACCTGATCCATGCACACAATATAGCTCTCTAGTTATTTAGATAGTCTTTAGTTTCCTTGAGCAATGTTATATAGTTTTCAGCATATAGTCTTGCTCATGTTTAAACAGATTTTATATTTTCAGTGCCATTGCATTTCATTTCTTATGCGATCGTAAATGGTATATTTTAGCTTCAATTTCTGATTGTTGCTAGAATTTAGACAGACATTTTTGTCAATTCAGTTTGTAGCCTGTACCCTTGCTAAACTTACTTATTTCATCTAGTTGCTTTTTTATAAGTTTCATAGGATTTTCCACATAAACAATGATGTTTCCATGAATAGCGTCAGTGATATTTCTTCCTTTCCAATCTGGACACTTTTACTTCTTTTTCTTGCCTTAAGACATTTATACATTTATTTTATTCTTAATTGAAATATAATAATTGTACATATTTATGGGGTACATAGTGATGTTTCAGTACATATAATGTGTAGTGATCAGATCAGGGCAATTGGCATATCCATCATTTTGCATATTTATCATTTCTTTGTGTTGGGAATATTCAATATCTTCTATCTAGCTATTTGAAACTATATGATACATTATTGTACACTATAGTCATCTTACAGTGCTATAGAACACTAGAAGTTTTTTCCTTCTATCTAGCTATAATTTTGTATCCTTTAATAAATCTCTCCAGCAGGATTTTTATTTTAAGGCAAGGTCTCACTGTATTGTCGAGGCTAGAGTGCAGTGGTGCAATCACAGCGCATGACAACCTTGAACTCCTGGGCTCCAGTGATCCTCCTGCCTTAGCCTCCCAAGTGGCTGGGACTACAAACTCCACCATCATGCCCAGCTCTGCAGAGGGATTTTTAAAATGTTTCTGGCCACACACCCCGGCCAGGCATATCTTGAGCACCTCTTCAGTGTCAGTGATGATTTGCATTATTGAAATGACAAGAGTTTTTGAGAGTAGCTGTAAATATTTATTCCTTATCTATTCTAAGCCCTCACACTACATATTACATATTGTAATTATGATTTAAAAACAAAAGACATGGAGAGGAGGTTGGGACAGAAGATATCAAAGGGATTGTGCTGCTGACAGACGGGCTCCTAGAGGTACAGTACAGCAACTTTGCAGCTACGCCCTAACTTTGGTGAGCTCAAGACAGTGAATGTAGCACTCTGCACATGCAGCCATGATATGGAGCCCCATTTTTCTGTCCCTATTTTTATTCTTCACAATCTATTTGTTCTTCATTCCTATTATCTGAATGGCTGGTGGAATAAATACCTTTTTAAAACATTCAGAATGTCAGCATGTGAACTGAAAGATGTATTATAGCATAATTGCATGTTCTGTAAAAATTTTCATATTTTTCATTTTTATTAGAGTCCGATTATGTGCCTCATAAGAGACAAAGCAACAATATCTGAGTTATCAAAGTAGTCTTTGCCAAAATTACTTCTAACTCATCTACATGAAAAAAATGTCAGCTTGCGAATTAGATTTTCCTCAAATTACTTGTTGACATTCCTAATTCGTCTTTTCATTCAGTTAGAAAATATATATATATAACTAATAATGATTTAATAACACTCTTTCAATTGTTCTTCCAAGTTCCTATGAATATGCACAAGAATTCTCAGGAAAGTTGGAAAATCAATATTCCCTCTCCTTCAGAGGTTAGAATTAGTCATGGGCTGATTCAACTCACTGTGCCAAGCATTATTTAAAAGCAATACTCTTTGATGGGTTCTAGTTCTTCATGTAAATGCACCACTGTAATACATATTGCAGTCACTCTAAGGAAAAAACAAATCAAAATTGGCAATGGTCTTCTGGAGGTGAAGCATTTATTCACATTTTCACTTTATACATAAATATGAGTGTATAAAGATCTTTCATTATAAAAAGCTCATTGATCAGTTGATTCTAAAGAAATTGTAGCCAAGATGTTTTGAATGTTTGAATGAAGTTGTGAAAGCCTAGGGGTTGGAAGATAAGGTGAAGAGAGATTTCTTAAAAGGATAGAGTAGGAAACACTTTGTATAATAGTATCTAACATTACATTACATTTAGTTTATTTACCAGAACGCTATTGTCTAGTATAAGATTAGGAAACTCAAAAGTAAGTGCTAAGAGGCTGGCTCTAAAGTTAGAAATATCAGTGCTTGAATATTATCATTTTGCTAGTTGCATCACTTTGTCATTATTTAACTCTTAAAGCCCCAGTTTCCCTGTCTGTAAAATGTCATAATAGTGACACCTACCTCATTAGGATTACAGGACATAATGCATGTGTTTAGTTTTAGGAATCACTTTAAAACAGTTCTTGCTATTTTGTTATTGTTTTTTTTTTTTTTTTTTTTTTTATTTCAGCTTATTAT
>CM052437.1:162419929-162461847 GCA_028533085.1 Varecia variegata | reverse complement strand
TTTTAAAATTTTTTAATTTCAATAAATTTAGGGGGTACAAGTAGTTTTTTGTTGCACAAATCAATTGTGTGGTAGTGAAGTGAGGGCCTTTAGTGCACTTGTCACCCAAATAATGTACATTGTCCCTGACAGGTGATTTTTGATCCCTCGCTCCCCTCTTATCCTCTCCCCTTCGGAGTCTCCAAAGTCCATTATACCACTCTGTATAACCATGTATACCTATCATTTACCTTCCTCTTATAAGTGAGTACATGTGGTATTTGTTTTTTCATTCCTAAAATAGCTTCACTTAAGATGATGGCTTCCAGTTCCATCCGTGTTGCTGCAAAAGATATTATTTCATTCTTTTTATGACTAAGTAGTACTCCATGGTACACATATATCACAATTTCTTTATCTACTCATCAGTTGATGGGCACTTAGGTTGATTCCATATGTTTGCAAGTGTGCATTGTGCTGTAATAAACATGTAAGTGTATGTGTCTTTTTGATATAATGACTTCTTTTCCTTTGGGTAGACACTCAGTAGTGGGATTGCTAGATTGAATGGTAGGTCTATTTTAGTTCTTTGAGGAATCTCCATACTGTTTTCCGTAGAGGTTGTACTAATTTATATTCCCATCAATGGTGTATAAGCATTCCCTTTACACTGCCTCTGCTCCAACATTTATTGTTTTTTGACTTTTTAATAACAGCCATTCTGACAGGAGTAAGGGGTTTTCTCATTATGGTCTGAATTTGCATTTCCCTGATAATTAGTGACTCTGAGCATTTTTTCATATGTTTATTGGCCATTTGTGTATCTTCTTTTGAAAAATGTTTGTTCATGTCTTTGCCCACTTTTTAATGTTTTTTTTTTTTTTTTTCTTGCTGATTCATTTCAGTTCCTTGTAGATTCTGGATATTAGTACTTTGTTGGATATATAGCTTGTGAATATTTCTCCCATTCTATAGGCTGTCTATTTACTCTGTTGATTGTTTCTTTTGCTGTGCAGAAACTTTTTAATTTAATTAAGTCCTGTTTATTTATTTTCATTTTTGTTGTATTTGCTTTTGGGGTCTTAGTCAAAAATTCTTTGCCTAGTCCAATGTCTGGAAGAGTTTTTCCTAAGTTTTCTTTTAGAATGTTTATAGTTTCAGGTCTTACATTTAAGTCTTTAATCCATTTTGAGTTAATATTTGTGTATAGTGAGAGAGAGGGATCCAATTTCATTCTTCTGCATGTGGCTCTCCAATTTTCCCAGCACCATTCATTGAATAAGGCATCCTTTCCCCAGTGTATGTTTGTGCTGCTTTGTTGAAGATCAGTTGGTTATAGGTATGTAGTATTATTTCTGGGTTCTCTATGCTGTTTCATTCAACCATGTGTCTGCTTTTATACCAGTACCAAGCTATTTTGGTTACTATAGCCTTGTAATAGAATTTGAAGTCTGATAATATGATGCCTCCAGATTTGTTCTTTTTGCTTAGGACTGCTATGTCTGTTCGAGCTCTTTTTTGATTCCACATGAACTTTGGGATTTTTTTCCTAATTCTGTGAAAAATGATGTTGGTACTTTGAAGGGAATTACATTGAATCTATAAATCACTTTGGGCAGGATGGACATTTAACAATATTGATTCTTCCAATCCAGAAGCATGGGATGTTTTTCCAGTTGTTTGTGTCAACAGCTACTTCTTTCATCAGTGTTTTGTAGTTCTCCTGATAGAGATCTTTCATCTCCTTGGTTATTTCTAGGTACTTTGTCGTTTTGCAGCTATTGTAAATGGTATTGAGTTCTTGATGTGATTCTTGGTTTTGCTGTTATTAGTGTATAGAAATGCTACTGATCTGTGCATGTTAATCTTGTAACCTGAGCCTTTAAACCTCAACCTTCTTCACTTGCCTTTCAGAGAAGAGGGACTGCCAGGAAAATTTGAAATATGGCTTTTATATGTATTCTGAAAAAAAAATGAGGAGATCATCAGCCAGAGACCAGGGACTGCAAAATCTCATTTCTTGATATATGAGTGGACAGTTCAACCCTAGGTTTCCCCACATACACCCCTAGGGATTGTTTTAGGATCCACATTGGAGGGTGAGGCTTTAACCAAAACAGAACAAACCTCATAAGGATACTACATTTCACAAGAGATCAGAGTGTACATTTGAAAAGAAGAGGAGCTAAGATAATCAGAAGAATAAAGATGAGATTGACATTGAAGGTCTATGAAGAGGTTTTGCTACATATTCAAGAGACGAAACCGTTAAGGATATTTTAAAATTGTTTTTAACTTTTATACAAAGTGTGACAAAGTTCTATTAATTACAGGAGACTTAATTTCCTCTTCCATTCTTTGTCTAATACATCAAGTTCCAGGTGTTACATTCTTACAATAGTATTAATAATTCCTGTTTTAGTCTAGTTTATAATTTCCTTCTTATTCTAAAGTGATTGCCTTCTATTCTTTTAAAACCACAAATCAAGCATCCTCAACAATGTAATGTTAGAGAGTACCGACTCAATCAGAGTTGTAGGTAGGCAACTCAAATCATAGATCTTTTTTTTTTTTGGTTTCTTTCTTTTTTTTTTTTTCAGTTTGTATTTCAGCATATTATGGGAGTACAAATGTTTAGGTTACATATATTGCCTTTGCCCCACCCGAGTCAGAGCTTCAAGCGTGTCCATCCCCCAGACAGTGAGCACCACACCCATTAGGTGTGTATATACCCATCCCCTCCTCCCCCCTATCTGCCTGACACACAATGAATATTATTACTATATGTGCACATAAGTGCTGATCAGTTAATACCAATTTGATGGTGAGTACACGTGGTGCTTGTTTTTCCATTCTTGTGATACTTCACTTAGTAGAATGGGCTCCAGTTCTATCCAGGATAATACAAGAGGTGCTAGATGACCATTGTTTTTTGCGGCTGAGTAGAACTCCACGATATACATATACCACATGTTATTAATCCACTCATGTATTGCTGGGCACTTGGGTTGTTTCCACATCTTTGCAATTGTGAATTGTGTTGCTATAAACATTTGAGTGCAGATATCTTTTTTATAGAATGTCTTTTGTTCCTTTGGGTAGATGCCCACTAATGGGATTGCTGGATCAAGTAGTAGTTCTACTTGTAGCTCTTTGAGGTAGCTCCATATTGCTTTCCACAGTGCTTGTACTAGTTTGCAGTCCCACCAACAGAGTAAGAGTGTTCCTGTCTCTCCACATCCATGCCAACATTTATTGTTTTGGGATTTTTTTTATAAAGGCCATTCTCACTGGAGTTAAGTGATATCTCATTATGGTTTTGATTTGCATTTCCCTGATGATTAAAGATGTGGAGCATTTTTTTTTCATATGTTTGTTGGCCATTAGTCTAACTTCTTTTGAAAAGTTTCTGTTCATGTCCTTTACACATTTTTTGATGGGGTTGTTTGATTTTTTTCTTGCTGATTTTCCTGAGTTCTATACAGATTGTAGTTATCAGCCCTTTATGGGATATGTAGCATGTGAATATCTTCTCCCATTCTGTAGGTTGTCTGTTTGCATTCATGACAGGTTCCTTGGCTGTGCATAAGCTTTTTTTTTTTTTTTTTTTTGAGACAAAGTCTCGCTCTGTTGCCCGGGCTAGAGTGAGTGCCATGGCGTCAGCCTAGCTCACAGCAACCTCAAACTCCTGGGCTTAAGCGATCCTACTGCCTCAGCCTCCCGAGTAGCTGGGACTACAGGCATGTGCCACCATGCCCAGCTAATTTTTTCTATATATATTTTTAGCTGGCCAGATAATTTCTTTCTATTTTTTAGTAGAGACGGGGTCTCGCTCTTGCTCAGGCTGGTCTCGAACTCCTGAGCTCAAACAATCCGCCCGCCTCGACCTCCCAAGTGCTAGGATTGCAGGCGTGAGCCACCACGCCTGGTCTGTGCATAAGCTTTTTAATTTGATCAGGTCCCATTGATTTATTTTTGTTGATGCTGTGATTGCCTTTGGGGTCTTCTTCATAAATTCTTTGCCTAGGCCAATGTAAAAAAAAAAGAAAAGATGAAGAAGAATGTAAAATTCTAGATCCCTGGACCTCTATTTAAGCATAGCCTATTCTGTTAATGAATGAATAAATGAATTTATAAAATAAGGATTGAGAATAGAAATACCCTACTAACTTGAAAAGTTGAATTTCAAGAATCATAATAAAATCTAAGTATATTTTGATTTTTTCCAAGTAGAATGAAACAATGGGAATATATTTCATAGTAAAACCCAATTTTTTCACTTTTAGAAATGCAATTGTCTTAAGAATCAAATATTATGCTTATTTAGAACTGAAATAGTAAATAAAAAATATAAATCTCAAAAAAAAACCAAATCATAGATCTTATATCTATGGCCACAATAAAACTGGGTCACTCAGGGACTCAAAATGGTGATGCATCAGAAAAACACACATACAGTGCAGAGATCTGTTTAGATATTTCTCTTTCTCCTTAAATTTCTACTCTTGGGCACAATTGATCACAAATTGGATGGTTTTCTCAAAATAAAAATAAAAACAGTCTTTTTAGAATTCTCCAACTTGAATGTATGAAGAGGAGTTTAGATTTTGGCCATCCTGACTCACCTGCACAGGCTCTTCCTGCTTACCTCTGAGGCAATATGGAGAAACTCAGTCACTTCCTCTGCCTCCAAGCCACTCTGAATGGTTCCAATTGGGAGTATTTTTTCCTTGCTCAAATGTATTTTATAATAGCATATTTGTAAGGTAACCAATTTTTCTTTTCTTTTTCTTTATTTTTTTTTTTTTGCAGTTAATAATTTCAGGGCATTAGATAGGGTAAGTAATTAAGTCTGCTTATTAATAATAGCCTTCTATTTTACTATTGAAAATTGTCATTTAATTAATAAAAAATTAAGTTCTAAGTTTCATAGTTGGCATCCCCTGCTCCTAAGTCATTTACAAAGTTCATTTCCTAACTTGGGCTAAGTTCCCAGTATGCTCTCTGTTATCTGACTCTGGTTCTCAGAGACACAGTGTAGCTCAGTGGTTATAAGGGCAGCCTCTGAGACTCTCATCTCCACACTCACTGGCAGCTACTTAGCCACCCTGTGCCCCATTTCTGTATGATAGATGATGATCAGTTGGAGGTGCTGACAGCAGGAAAGCTGCTCAGCTGCCTGTGATGCCTCCTAAGATCCCCTCGTTCCCATTTGTCTGTAAGATAAAGCCTCATGGGCAAGCTCGCCTGAGCACATCTCTTCCTTGTAATCTTAAAATTCTAAGACACTATTGTTCACATTTAAAAAACTGGGGTGCTCTCAGTCTTTAGTGTTGTTTTTTTTTAATGTGAGAAGCCACTTTAATTTTGCCCAGAACAATTCTAACAAATTGATCAAACAGCAAATGAATAATCCTGATGTTTCATAATGTGATTTTTTAACATTTAAGGATAAACACAATATAGATTTCTCTAAAAAAGCTAGAAAGAGATTTTTGCCTCAGTTCTAACAGTTTTGAAATTCTATTCCTTGGGGAATTCTAGGCATCCTGGAGGAGAAAGTTATAAGACTGTCATTTAAAGTTTCCCTATTAGTCAAAAGGAACTAATGTAACTCTCTTATTTCCTGATTTTTTTTTTATAAATTACCCTTTTTATTATATGAAGACTTTTTAAAGAAAAAAAGTCAAAATAGGTAGAAACTAGCTCACCTACTTTCCTCTCCAGAGCATACATTTTTAGTGCCTTGCACAATGTCTTTTCTGTTCCAGATTATTTATAGCAAAACGTTTTCAATTTGAGGTATAACTCAAGACAGTCTTATAAACTGTTTCCACTCTTAGATTACATGTGAATAGATTTCCCAAAATATTATAATTAACAAATGGTATTTAAATGACAATTTTTCAATAGTAAGATACAATGCTATGATTAATAACCATTATTGAAATGTCAAAATATAAAACACTCTTTTCACATTCTGTAGGCTGTGTTTAGCCCATTTGGAGGAAAAATGTATGCCTGACATGTTGCCTTTGTTTTACAAATTTTCTAAAGACTATTTGAAATTATATTTGTTCCAACTTTCTGTTTAAGTGAAATGATCCCAGAAATTAGATTAAGCAAGGTACCGATGGCTGTTCGGAACAGGCCTTTGCAAATGCAGTGTCTATTCATTGTGCATTTCCAATCAATCTAATTCAGTGGTGTCAACCTCAGAGTCACTTGGGGCGGTTTAATTGGTTTTTTAATAGTAACAGAGGAGGAGCCTAGAAATTTTAATTTAATTTGGCTGGAGTGGGGTTTCTAAAAAGAGTCAAGGTTTGAACCACTCATTCTTCCTAAAAGGGAAAATTGAAGAGTCAGGGAAACTGTAAAACCAGCAAAGCCAGTTTGTATGTTAGTTTATATTGTTTTACTCTATGAAGGATTTAAGGCTAACCAATGATGCAAAAGGTCCCTTATCTCCTTTCATATGTTTGCTATTCCTATATATTTTCTTAAATTTGGCATACCCAAATTTCTGTGGGACCTTTATTTTTGAGCAAGCATTTGGGGGAGACAAATTTCACAGCGCAGTTAAGAATGAGCCACCTCACTTCAGACGTGGAGCTCACAACCTTCCTTACATGCAGGTATGAGGGAGCTTTTCAGACAATCAGCTCAGGACTTTACCCAGGAGGGTCTGAAGGTTTGTAAAGGGTGACACACCACAGGAAACACTATGTTCCTGATTCTAAAATTAAAAGTCTGGAGAGGTTAAGTATGATCCTCTGCTGAGGCAGAAAATGATAGATCGTAAAAAGCGAGAGTTCTTGACCGTGCCTGGGGACATGAGAAGCTGGGAAGAAACACTGAAACCTGGACTCACTGCTTCCCGAAGTACTTGTGTTCGGTAGCATTTTGCTCATCAAAATGACACATTTCTGGAAACCTCCTTCACTCCTGGCATATAATAGATGCACTGCAAATACTTTGGGAGTTGATTAGAAAAATAGCAATAATAAAATGTTGAGTTCTCAGGAAAAAAAGCCCGTTTTTTGAGCCTCAGAAAGTCCATTGATTTAAAATGATGAGAAAATAATTTTTTAATCTAATAAACTTGGTCATCTGTGTACCTGGATTGCAAAAAAACAGCCTTTTAGAAAGACCAAGAGGACTGTCGTGCTTAAAGTTGGTGTTGAGAAAGAGCAACTGAATTAAGACACAGAGCAAGGAAAAATAGGGTCTCATTACATTCACAGTAAAACTATAACAATTGAAACTTATCACTGGGACCTGGTTGTATGAAAGAAGTTTATCTTTTGTTCAGAATACTGCACTTAAGAGATAGGAAATATCTAATACATATGAAAAATATGTGGCTTAGATATCTAAAGGGCTTAAATATTTCAGTGAATAAATTTAAGCCTCAGTTATGTAACATTTTAATTATGGAAAACAACCCATTTTCTGATAAAGCTAAATAGATGAAATTATGGTCTTTTCTTCTATGTGAAATTAATACTCACGATCCTAGAACAGATATATACTCTGCATGTTCTCACTGAAACCCACACTCAATTGCTACCCTTCTTCCTGTGATGGTTTTAGCGATGGATTGAGTAATGTTAATGTTAGCTGCTGACTCCTGGGGTCTTCTGAAGCTCGCATGCTGACTCTGTAATTAAAAGTCTGTGCAAGGAAGCAACTGTCAGCTCAAGCTTTACCTCCTACTGTTGGATGTCTGTCAACTCAAGGATTTATTTTTTTTAATATGAGAAAAATATCAGTTGCCGTCTGAAATAAATTTTTTGATGATTCAAGTAAACATTGAATTCCTGATGATTAAATAAGAAAAACACAAAAAACACAGCATTGCATTGCTCTGAAAGCAACTCCTTTTACATGGTGAAGAGAATTTTATCCAAGAAGTCAGGATATATCATAAATGTTACATATTCCCATTTTATAGATGAAGGAAGACACACACACATACACACATAAATATGTGTACATATGTATATTCTAGGTTTAGAATTCTTTAATAGAAGAACTTAAAAAAAAACTCAGGATTCTATTAGCACTACATCTGTTCTTGTAAGAACAAAAACATTCTTAGGAAAATACCATGAAGTTTAGTTGCAAAGATGATATTTATTCATAGTGAGCTTTAACACTTGATCAAACAACAGTATGTTTACCCTGGCTTCATGCCAAAAAAGCAAGATAATATTTTTCGATTCAGAAAAAAATAGTTAGTTGACATGATATGAATATATACTCATGACTATATTTCTTTACTGAACTCATTCATGTAAGTTACCTACATTTATTTATAAACACCAAGCCTAAGATTTTGACAGGGACAGAGTAATGATAATGGCTCATTTTATTTCTTGTCCCATCTGTCAACTAAAACTGCAGCTCCCTGTGGGTTCCTGTCAATGGTTTCCGGGAGTTCCATGAATCTCCATTGCCTTCTCAAACAATTCTGATTTTGCGAGACGTCATCATTCCAACCACAACATTTCTTGCTATTGAGATCTTGCCTAGAAAACACCATGGGGACCACAGGACACTCACGTTCTCACAGGACTGAGGCTGCCCCATATCATGTGTTCTTCCTGAAAATGGGTCATTCTTTTTTTCTGCACCTCCCTTCTCCCATAAAAGATTTGGCTGGAGACATACATCACACTGTCAGCTCCACTTTCTCCTTTTCTCTTCTTTCCTTCCTTCCCTTCCAGGATTTCTTCTTTCTTCCTCTATTATCATAAACAAAAGGCCTCATGCAAAACAATCCATGCAAATCAATCCCTTTAAGGGTACCCCAAAGGGTTTATTTGAATCTAAGTCACAAGGAATGGTACCCCCTATACATTTATTCCTTCAATAAGCATTTATTGAGACCTTTCAAAATTTCCAGTGTCTATTTAAAAATAGCTATACAGGATGATGACTAATGCTCAATGTTAAGGAAGATAAGCACACTAAGGTAAGAGGAACATTAAACTCATTTCTCTCCCTAAACTGGATGAATTCTGAATCTAATTGTAGAGTGTACATGTGTGGTTATATCAATACTTTCTTTTATGATTTGCCTCTAGATGAACTTCATTATAAACCTTAATACCATCAATTCCATCTTTATTTCATAGTTTTATGAATATTTCTAGAAGCCTATTTGAGGAGTATATTCAATAAGTCCAGTTAGTAGCTGATAACTCTCCAAGATCATTCAATTACTAAAAAAGGTGGCACATGCAAAGATTTTGTTCATAGGCACTGAAATAAATGACTACATTTTGATTCCACACAGCTAGAGGTAGGTATTACTAAAGGTGTTAAACCCCATTACTAATTTATTTCTTGCATAATCAAAAAATACATTTTTGACCTCCTGCTATATCTAAGATACTATGGTAGGTATTTTGATGCATTAAAAAAGTAAAAATAGTCACTGACCTGAAGATCCTTGCTGTCTAATTTTGAGAAGGAATCCATACATTATATTCTAAATTAGTAAAACTGATAAAGTTATGGAAATGTAGAGTTTTAAAAAATATATACATCCTGCTTATACAAGATCACAGATCCCTGACTAGTAACTGTTCAGCGGTCAGTTTTGTGGGCTTAATTTTTGCCATAAAATTTTTATGTAGCCTAGCAAAACTGAGGTCTAAACTTAGCTTTGACCTTGTCATTGACATATGAATTTCATTCTTTTTGAAATAAAAACATGATTTCTCTGAAAAACATTCATCTGTTTCTTTAATAGGTAATTTATGCACCTGGTAAAATATTCAAAAGGTAAAATGTATAAACAGTGAAAGGCAAATCCCAATCCCTTTTCTCTTCCTCGGTTACCAGGCCCTATCCTCTGAGCCAATGCTTTTACCAGTTTCTTTTATATTTTTCTAGAGAAATATTGGGCCTTTTCAAACCATATATGCATATTTGGCTTTTTAACATAAATGGCAGCATAGTATACACACTCTTTTGTACCTATTTTATTCACTAACTACCATATATTAAAGGTCTTTCCAGATTAGTCCATATAAAAGCGAACATACCATAATGTATTTAATCAGCCCCTTACTGAAGGACATTTAGTTATTTTCCAAATATTGCTAGTATAAGCAATGCTTTAGCAAATATCCTTATACATACATTATTTTACACATGCAGTAGAATTTCTGGATTAAAAGGAGATACATTTTAAATTTTGATAGATACTATCAGTTGTTCTTCAGCAATAATTTTCTTTAATGGCAAATCACTTAAGAGAACAGCATATCCATGGAAGATACATCTACCTTGATATAATGAACCTTCTTGCTTTTTAGGAATATAAACCTCCTTATCTTAATGAGAAGTAGCATTTAGCATGTAATAGATTCCTTGGGAATTATAAAAAGAATATAAGTCAGGGAGAAAAGAAAGTCACTGTTCCTATCCAATCTATAAAAATTGACTAACCCACTGTTCAGGTGTTTCTGTGACTTACCAAATTCTTCCTCCTTTTATGCTGATTCCAAGTCATTGCAGTTCTTGGGATGGACTAAAGGCTTTAAAGCATTGCCGAATGATTTTGCAAAGTGTCAATAGTGAAGCTCGTGGTCTTGAACAGATACCAAATGCCATGGACGCGTAGATCTTCAAGCAAGCTAAACATCTGTTTTTTCAAGCAAGAGCCAAGTGGTTTAAAGCCTTATATTGTACTGCAAGGTTATAACTATAACCACAGTGGTAATGCCAAAATTATTCAAGAACTATTCAAAATGTAGCATTTTGTATTAAAAATTAGCCACAGTCCATAGAGTGTGATTGTAGGGGGACAACAAACTTTCGGGCTTTTATTTTTCACAGGCACTAAGGTTTTGAGCAGAGTGAATTTGGAAATTTTCTATCAGTAGGATCTACAGATCTGGTCTAATAATTTTTCTGATTGTTTTCCCAAAGCATTTTATTTTTTAAGTAATCAAGCAATATTTTATAAATATTTATTGCGTATTATTGAGTACCATAAGTCAGACAATGCTGTAAATTTATTCTGTGGTACTATAATGAATAGTGCATGGCTCCTGGCTTCTAGTAGTCTATAGCTTGGCACCTGAGAGAACAGTATGTTAATAAAATGGCAGTTAAGTACTACAGAATTGTTAATGGGGCCGAGTACACAAAAGGAAAAAGTCAAATTTATCAGCAGGAGAAGGAAAGACTTCTCATCAGAGGTAACACTTGAATTGAGTTTGAAAAGATGAGTTGATATCCAACATGGACATCAGAGATGGGAATGATATGAGGAAGATGAAAAAATTTGGCACATTCCATGAAAAAAATTCTGGGAACAGCTGGAGCAATGTACATCTCTCTATATTTCTATTTATCTATAAACACATGCACTATTTTACAAAAAAATTATAATATATGTACACATATGTATATATTTATACACAATATGTGCATACATATACATACCTACTTATATATATATATACATCTTATATATTTTTACATATGTGTGTATGTGTTTGTGTGTATATTTTTTTTTGCAATGGTCTGAATGTTAGTGTCCCAAATTCATATATTGAAGCCGGATCCCCAGTGTGATAGTATTAAGACTTATGTGCACATATAGTAGTAACATTCATCAGGTGTCAGGCAGCTGGGAGAGGGAAGGAGGGATGGGTATATTCACACCTAATGGGTGCGGTGTGCACCGTCTGGAGGATGGACACGCCGGAAGCTCTGACTTGGGTGGGGTAAAATATGTAACCTAAACATTTGTACCCTGTAATATGCTGAAATAAAATAAAAAAACAATTAAAAAAAAAGCCATGGGGGTTTTGAGAGATGATTAGGTCATGAGAACAGAGCTCTCATGAGTGGGATTAGTTCCCTTATAAAAGAGTCTCCGGAAAACTGCCTTGTCTCTTCTGCCATGTGAGGACACAGTGGAAAGGCACATCTATGAGGATGAGGGCCCCCACCAAACACTGAATGTGCGGGCACCTTGATCTTGGTCTTCCCAGCCTCCAGAACTGTGAGAAATAAATTTCTGTTAGTATAAGCTACCCAGTTTATGGTACTTCTGTTACAGAGACTTGAACAGACGTAAGATCATATGTTTTATAGACACACACACATATATATACATACACAGACACATATGTATATACACACACACACATATATATGATCATGTGTTGGAGAGGGCGAGGAAAGGAGCAGAAAAGAAAAGCAGCTTGAAATAAGGTTGGAAGGAAAGGCAACGACTATATCCTGGGACAGTTTTTTATGCCACGTTAAGATATTTTGACTTTGTTTCTATCTTCTAAGCTAAAGTTTCCCAAACAGTGAATCATGTCCCGCTGAAGCGCTGAATCTGTTCCAGGTACACATTCACGAACACCTCATCCCTGGGGTGGCTGAGGAGGCCATAAAAGCTCCCAGGGTGGCCACTCTGGACGCAAAGCCTCATCAATTTCCCTCAGCATCCATGTCATTTCCGTGTGTGACGTGAACAAGGGAAAAGTAGAGATATACTCTTCTAGACATAGTAATGAGCTTTTCAAGACTTTTAAGCTAGCGAATGACATGCAGTTTAGAAGGAACACTAGGAACTGAAAATTTTACAAAGGTCTGCACAAAGATATTGAAGATACAGAGTTGAAAATTGATGACAGAAAGGCAGAATTAATACCTTCAAGGAGGCAAAAATAACACCCACATTTTTGCCTTATTGACTAAGACAATAATGATGCCTTTCACTGAGTTTAATAATAAAAGATAAACAATAACTTTTGGGAGAAGGATTAATTGAATTGCAGAGTCCCTGCATGTAAAATGCCAGAGGGCCCTGTAAGATGCATATGAGGTACCAACAGAAATACCAAATATTACCATTGAATATATGAATACTTAAAATCAAGTAGTAGAAAGTATAGATAGCATAATTATCCTGGTTCAGTTAGAAACTTCCCTGACCATGAATAATAAATATGTGAAAAAGTAGATTTAAAAATATAGGGATTATTTTCCACGTAACACGACAAATCTGGAGTTGGATATTCCAGGGCTTGATGCTTCAGCAGCAGGGTTTCATCAATGACCCAGGCACCCTATGCCTTTCTGCTCTAGTACACTTTCCAGTGGTTTCCAATCATAAGGTCACCACAAAGTCATAAATTGCCTGCTATAGTTCTAGCCAAAATATCTACATTCCATGAAGGAAGTAGGAGGAAGAAGGCAGGACAAAAGTCATATAATAGTTGAGTGTAGTCCTTCTTTTAAGGAGATTTTTTTTAGAGCTCTTATTGAATAACTTCTATCCGTACCTCACTGGTCAAGCTGTGAAACATGGCTGGCTTTATTTGCAAAAGATTCTTTTGTTAGGCACATTGCTATCCCAACTAAACCAAAGTTCTTTTAGAGAGGAAAAACGGAGATTGAATACTAGCTGCATTACTAGTAGTCCTTATAGAGTCCCCTGTGCTCAAGCTACATGGATTAAAAAGGGGAAAACACATTTGAAGGCTTATTTTGAGGACATGCTGCTCCACAATTATATAAATTTTTTTTTGCACTTTTCAAAGCTCTTTTTCCTGTATTATCTCATCTGATCATCACAACAATCCAGTGCAATCAGTGGACAGTAGTGCTCGCCTGGTTATCTCAAAGAAGAAACAGAAAAGCCACGGATGGTAAGCAGTGAAAATAAAACTAGCAGCCCAGTTTTACAAGATTAGGGCTTTTGTCATGATAATAAGGAGCAAGACTGATTTTTAACTGAATTGACAGGATGTTTTTAATATCACATAAGCCCGGTTTCTTCACCCTTCAGAAAGTACAGAAAATTAGAGCATTTTATTTCCAAGTTGATATCAGAAAGAGTCTACAGATTTGCCTAAATAATTCAAAAGCCAATATTAAGAAGGCAACACAAAGCCCCTTCAAACAGGTGCTGATCAAATTTGTTTTGGGGTAAGGGGACAGTAGGAGAGCAGTGATCAGACAGTTTCTCTGTCCCCTCTCCTTTATTTCCATATATTCCTTACTGTGCTGAGGAGGCTCCTTTGGTAAGAGAGACTTTGTTTGCTTCATTGCCTCATGTTGCCATGAGGCACAATTGGACATGCATAGTGTAGATGGTCCATTCCAAAGGAACTGTAAAAAAGCCTCTTGCTTTGAGGATAGGGAAGAACCTGTCACTGTCTGGCCACGGGAACTGTCAGTCACCCTGACCTCAAAGACCTGAGAAAATGGAGCTGGACCATCCAAGGGTGTCAGAAGCGTAGTAAGACAGAGGACAATCTGGAAGGAGAGGAGGACAGAGACTAGAGAAAGAAGGTATCCCCAGAGGATGCTGACTCTGTACCTAACAGAAAAACAACTTGGTGTAGAGAGTAAAGTTTCACCCACCATGGGGCTCCATTTGCATCTAAATCAGCTACTGGTGAATTTGCTTTTTCTCTCATGGTGGATTGTGCCCAAATTCATTTCTAGATATTGCGAGCAGGAATGAATCCATTGACCAAAATAAAATAGTTTCCCAATATTATCTGAGTCATAAAATTTGCACTAGTCATCCCTGTTTACTAAGGCCTTCTTTTCATAGTTCTTCACATCATAAGAAAGTATTGATATAGCCAAACCAAATATATATATTTGGAGAGAGAGAGAGAGAGAAGGTTTTACAAGTACAAATTTCAGTTGAAGGAGGAAAAAGAAAAATATGTTGAAATATTTTATCCTCTTCGCAGACCATAAGGCCTGGGTTCTTTTTGCTTTGCCACATGTTAGCAGTATTAATCTCCAGGTCTATGGTTACAGCCAGGTAGTCCTGCTATCTGGGAGATTAGAGGTCTCTTCCAGCTGATAATTAATTTAAACATCTTTATATAGCTGGAAGAGTACATTAAATAAATCAAGGCTTGAAGTTGTGACAACATAAGGAGGCACAGGATGAGAAACTGAATTAGAACATTTTGCCTTGTCTTGATGAGATTAGAGCTCCCTGGATCTGTTAGTTTTCTCCAAATTTTTTTAGAAGCTTACCTGTGTCCATAGAAGAGATCAGAGAAAGTTAAGAAAAATAGAATAGAGAAGTATTGCTTGGGGACCTTTTGATTCTAGAAAAAAACAATGATACCTCACAGTTGCCACCTCTTTCTTAGTGATCCCCTTTCTTTCCTTTTGTTTGCTGATAAACATGCTTTGTAAGTCAATTATCTTGGTTTGTACTTTGGCGTTCTCACTGCCAAATATTAGCACAATGACAAAATTGGCTACATATTGCATTTCCTTCCGGAAAACCTTTCGATATTCCTTGCCTAAGCAATTGCCCATTACATAAAAATCATTTATTACAATCATGATGTTTATATAAACTGATCAACTTTTGTCATTTCTGCTTTAGAAACATCATTCCCATCGATCACCCTACTCCTTTGAACATTTCTCCTTTTGTGACTCATATGTTTCCTTTTCAATTACCATCTAATTTACCTTTTAAATTAATATATAGTGAAAAATGTAAGCACTATGACAATGTTATGAAAATAATCCCACACAAAACCTTTAAGAATGTTATTTCCCATTAATTCCATCATGAGAGTTGTTTTCATTTCTAGAGAAAGGCAGATTTATCAACCCCCGAATCACAGCAGTTTAGAAAATGGAACCATTGCTTGTATTTGTGTGTGTTCTCTCCGCTCAGAGACGACATAACACACACTCCTCTGAGCTGATCTCATCTCAGTGGTCAGTCTGGTGCATCCCTCCCTATGGCTTTCTGGAATTCTTTAATAATGATGATTGCACTTTTCAAGTGGCAAATATTCTTGGCAACTCAGGTAACTTTTCATATTTTGTTTTGCTTCTTTTGGCAAGACTTGCATCATCCTTTCTGGGATTATCTGTTCCTTCTGCCTTCTAGTTTCTTCTCCTACTTCGAACAGCCAGGAAATACAGAATGTGTCTTTTACTTTCATTCTCAAACTTTCAGTCTTTCACAAAAAGAGAAAAATCTCTGAAGTTAATGAAAGGCAATTTTTCCCTCACCCACTGGGAAAATTGAAAATATGACCTTTCCAAGAGACATACTGAGAGACAGCTTAAAGTCTGATAAAATCTATGTCAAATTAAGTGATTCCCACCTCATAAGTGCTCATCAAGTTGGTGCACTCAGGCAGGATTACTCGGGAGTCAGCCTACCTTGTGCAATTTACAAATACTCTCTCCTTTGTTCCCGGTGAAGTACACCTTAGTTTCAGCCCCATTACTTCTTTCTGTCATTTTCAGCTTTCATCCATTAGCTGATCAAATTACACATCAGACACCAGTAACCGTGAACACCAATTTCAAGTACAGTAAATTGAAATGAAGAAGCTCATAGCAATGTCCCCTCTACCTGAAAAGTGCATCTTCATTTCTATGCTGAGAAGAAAATCTTTCCTATTCTGGGCTTAGTTATGATTAATAATTTAACCTGCAGTTAGTTTCATTTTTAAACTGTAAAATAGGGAGGGAGGATACTTTTAGAGTAGATATGAGAATGGAGAAAGTTCCTATTATATGATCAATGGAAGAGGTTATAATAAGAATAATAATAACAGCAAGTGAATAATTGTCGAGGACTCTAAGTGATGCAAAAGGGTTTATCTATTCCTCTGCTTTCTATGCAGGTTTTATATATGTTGTTTTCTAATTTGACATCACCACAAACTCAAGAATGAGATAGCTAATAGATATTACAGTCGAGGAAACTTTAGAGACTTCAAGGGACTTAATCAAGGTCACACACTTAGAAGGAATTAGAACTTTGATTAAAACAAAGTCATCTGACTCCATGCCCCAAATGTTATTCTATAAATTAAAAATTAAAAAAAATAAATTTTATCTAAATATTTTATCTTCACTTAATACAAAACTATTGTTCAGATCATTGAAAAATAGACTCTTAAAATCAGAAATGTCTTATAGCCCAGTCTCTTACCCCACCTAAAGATCTTTTCTACAATGTTTCAGACAGAGGGTCCTCTGGTTTCCTCCTAAATTCCAGTGTCAGGTAGCATTCCACTCTCTATATGACAGCCTGTTCCATTGTTAGTTTGAGTTCTCCTAGTTTCTGTGGAATCAATATTTTCTTCCCTTTAGCTTCAAAGCCCCTATACCATTTGCTCTCTCTGTGTATGATACCCGACCTGACACTTAATTGTGTTCTCCAGACCCTCTTACCCTGGCCCACTGGATAACATGGCTCAGTGATGGCTCTGCATATATTTGCAAATAGGTTTCCCTTTGGTTTTCTCTTATCTCAGAGAAATTTCCCCAGATCCTAATGAGACAGTTACCTGGTGACTCCCTAGTCTTAACATCTCTTTTTTCTTAACTGTCAAAAGAGCATCAGGTTGAAATCCCAGCTCTCCTCTAAGACACTTGAAGAGTCACTTAGACATTTCAAGCCTTGGTACCCCTCTTCTGCTCTCTATCAAAGGATGAGGGAACTGACACCCAGAGGGTAAGTGACTCATCTAAGGACACAATAGTCATGATACAGGACTTTTAGATGGCTTCCCGCAAATATCCTATTATTATCATTATGCTAATGATTCTTCCTTCTTAAATCTGCAAATATGAAATGCTGAAAAGTCCCTAGAATGTTAATTACTGAAAGAATGTGCTCAGTTGATTCTGCAATTAAAGTAAATTGGTCGTTTGATGTACTGATTTCTTGGGGCTAAATCCTGAAATTCTTGCTCTCTGTAGAAAATCACCTCCATGATCATTACAACTGTAACACCCCCAAACCCCCCAAATCTATATTATAAATCAAATGATATCATGCATTCTACTCCTGAAGAAAATAAATTGGAAGATCATTGTTGGTTCTCTGCTGCTGATCTATAGAATGACTTTAGGAAATGTCTTGGATGTCTCCCAGTTACTAAAATTAGGCTATCTGGGGCAATGCGAAGAACAGTATTATATATTTACAGTGTATTTCTAAGGTCTTGGTACAAAGAAGTATTAAATACACAAATATTTATTTAACTGGTATAACATAGGAGTAGGTTGTTTTGATTACTACTCAAACTTTCTGGCTAATTAAACATTCATCACCTTATGTAATAAAATTGCTGGGGCAATGCAAAGGTTTGACACAGAAAATTTTCTTTTATGTGTGTATAATTGCATGGTTTTATTTTTAAACAATGTGTTTTTAAAAATATGGTAATTATACAAACTAGAATGTGGCAACAAGATAACCTATAATAATATTAATATAGTTTAAAGGAGTTTAATTAAGTAAGCACACAAGAAAAATAAATCCTCCAATTTCTCCATAAGTAGAAAGCTTAACTAATTAATAATTGTAATAATAATATAAAAAATAAAGCAATAAGAAGTCTGAGATATTTCTGAGAAATAAAAAGAGGTTTGAAAAGTATTTTTGGTGGTTGTAATTAAAATGTTATACAGTCCATCCGTGCTTTCTTTATGATCTTAGAAGCTATAATTAGTACACTTACATTATCAAACTGTTCTTCTGAAAAAGTTTATCTCCAATGAATTAAGATCATTAAAATATCAAAAAATATTTATTTTTTATTATAGCAACAATACATGTTCAACTTAGAAAACTAAGAAGTATAGGAAATCATATGCATAAAAATTAAAATTACTCAAACTCCATTACTCACATATGAAGAGTTAGCATTTTGCTATATATCCATTCATTTTTTATATATGCCTACATATTATAATAGGTAAATTTGAAAAACTAGGGTCATATGGATAAATTAGGGTATATAATAAAGTATAACTTTTTTCTTACTTAGGAAAATATCATAAAGGCTTTTCCTTTTCCATGTTATTGAATATATCTCTAAAGTCATTTTACTAAAGCTGAGGAAGGATATTATTGACACATCATTACTGATATATCAAAATGTATTTAACTAATTCCCCTATTGAGCATTAAGTTGTTTCCACTTATTGTAAGTGAAATTCTTTCTGATAAACAATATCATGATATATATACACACATGGGGGAAAAAGAATGTAGTTATTTGAAGTCCATTGGTACGTATTATTAAAATGCCTTACAGAATTTTGTTTAACGATTTACACTCCCACAGGCTAAATACAGAGTATCTGTATTTTTTTTCACTCTCATTTACTCTGTTGTTACTATTAAGAGTACTGTGGTGGTAGGATAGGCATCCCCCCCAGAGATGTCCTTGTCCTGATTGCCAAAACTTGTGAATATGTTACCTTTCATGGCAAAAGGGATTTTGAAAATGTGATCAAATTAAGGATCTTGAGATGGGAAAATTATCCTGGGTTATCTGGGTTTGCCCAATGCCCTCACAAGGTCCTTATAAGAAGAAGGAAACAGGGTCAGGATGAGAGAAGTCAATGTGACAACAGAAGTAGAGTCAGAGAAGATGATGTGACTGAAGAGAGGAGAGAGAAAGATTTGATGATGCCAAACTCTTGACCATGCAAAGGGAGGTAGGGGCCACAAGCCAAGAAATGCAGGCAGCCTCTAAGAAGCTCAAAAGGCAAGGAAATGGATTCTCCCCTAGAGCCTCCAGAAAGAATAGCTCTAAATGTGACTGCAATGCAGATACCATCCATATTTGCTTTGTGACCATATACCAAGTCAACCCATCTGTAACTCAAACTTGAGATTTTTCTACCCCCTTCAGGTGGTGAGATGGGACACCACAAATGGCCATAGATACAAGCTGGGGGAAGGTCATTTGTGCAACAGCAGTGGCTGGCGTGAAGGTCTGGGTTATCTACTCAGGCAGATTACTCATGCCTTCTGTATCCACTCAGGCTTGATCTGGTATATACCCTTTCCATCTTCTCTGCCACTGGGCTCATCCAACAGAATGCATCTCATAATGGGAAGTTCCAGACACATGGTGTGTTAATCCATTTTGCATTGCCATAAAGGAATACCTGAGACTGGGTAATTTATAAAGAAAAGAGGTTTATTTGGCTCATAGTTCTGCAGGTTGTACAAGAAGCATCACACCAGCATCTACTTCTGGCAAGGGCTTCAGGGAGCTTCCAGTCAAGGCAGAAGGTGAAAGGGGAGCAGGCGTGTCACGTGGTGAGAGAAGGAGCAAGCGAGGGAGGAGGTACGCTCCTTTAAACAGCCAGCTCTCGTGTGAGCTAATATAGTGAGAACTCAATATTGTGGGGAGCCATATTGAGATCTCTCAAGCTTTTCATGAGAGATCTTCCCCCAGATGCAAACACCTGCCACCAGGCCCCACACCCAACGCTCGGGATCAAATTTCAACATGAGATCTGGAGGGAACAAACATTCAAACCATATCACATGGTCACTCACTTAGTTAAGCATTCCATACCTAGCAGGGTCTGGTAACCTGCCAAGAGCTCTTCTTCCAAGGGCATGTAAATCTCTGTCATGGAAGGCATGACTTTAACCCCAGAATCTCAGAGGTCTGCAATGTAATTTTCACGTTGGATCATTCTATTAGCTTCATACTGCCTCTTTTCCTACCGCTGATACTTCCACCACCATAGGGTCTGTTGGATTATATGGGCCAGGAAGGGCTGATTGCACACAACCTGGACGTGATGCAGTACCTTTTCCTGCTCTTGGTCCCCACTCAAAAATAGCAGCCTTCTGTGTCACCAGGTAGATATTTCTAAGTGTAGAGTGTGCTAACTCTATTGCACTCTTGTTGGCTTTCCATTTTTTGCTTCTAGGAATACCAGGCTCTATTAACCAACTCCACAATGACTTTACTGGTCATAATGATTATTATCATTATGTCCTGGCTTCTGACAGTTAAGTAACACCACCTGGCCTCTATTACTGTGGAACCTCGTCATTCCCATTGATACTAATAAGCCCAGCTCTGTCGCCACCTCTCCCACTGTTATCACTGGCCTGCATAGCACTTCTTGGTGATACTGGCGCCTGTCTCACCAGCATATTCCTGATGGCCTTGGCAAATTATGTATGCTCTGGGATCTCTCTTGAAGCAAAACATTCTGGTTGGTCTTCTGGCCATATAAAATGTATCTATTCTATTATGCCCACTTCTTTCAGTCTTTTTATTCTTTCCTCTGCCATCTGCCACGGAGCATGTTAAATTTCATGTCCCAAGAAATGAATTCTTGCTTATCTTGCTTTAAAAATCAGCCCCCAATCAAGTACCATCAAAATCTAATCCCGGAAGTACTCCCTTTATCACTTGCTATTGTGCAAACATCAGGGCATGGATAAAAAGGACCTCAACTACTTCTCATCCTTCTTTAGGTTATTCTCATCTGCAGGCATTTTCCCCCCAGGGAACATTTGGCATCATCTGGAGATATTTTTGTATGTCACAACTAAAGAAAGTACTACTGGGATCTAGGGGGTAGAGGCCAAGGATGATGCTGAATATCCCACAATACACAGGACAGACTCCACAAGAAAAAAAAAAAATTAACCAGCCAAGATGGTCAATAGTGCCATGGTTAAGGAGCTCTGCTTTAGATGTATAGCTTTTTCCTGCCTTTGTAGCTATAGCATGTTCCAGGCAGGCAGCCAGGAAAAGAGGTGAGTGAAGCTTCTAAGGGGATATCTTGTGTAAAGGGAAAAGCAAAAGGTGTTTGCAGCATCTTCCAGTGGAGCAGAAGTCCTAACCCTTGCAAGAGAATGGCTGGCAACCTCTGAAAATCTAGAGGGTATAGGGAGATTTGTCGACTCAACAACCTCAGCAGCATCCATATAGCCCCTGTCCCAGTTTTCAGAACCCAGGTATTTCCTGCCAGGTCCCTGAGTTTCACATAACAAAAATAATTTAGCTGAGTTCAAATGTCTCTGGAGCTCTGCTATTAACACAAATAGATCTTCACCCTGCCATTCGATTGTGTTTGTACGTCCAACACAGGTAATGAGTCCCTTTTTATACGCTACCACCAAGACTCTCTGGTTTTCACCTTTAGCTATTTAACTATTTGTTAACAGCTCTTAGCCCCTTATTCTGGTGTTAATACAACTTGGTAGTAATCACCCAACTCCACTGTTTTTGTAGGAATTATTCTCCCGATGTTTTCAAAATGCCTGCATCATCGTAGCTGATACAGCTTTCCATCGGTACATCCATCTAGGTCATCACCAGTGAAAATTTAGGAACTGACCCACCACCCCATACCAGAGACCATCCATGCCCCATCTACCAATCAGGACATCATCCTCTTCACCTGCTAGGTGGCAGGTACGATCCCAAATTCCCATCTTACTGCCTATTCTTTTCAGAGCACGCTTGGTTCCACTTGTGCTAGTTCCCCAAGAAGCAGACACCAAGATGGGACTGTTTATACAAGAGATTTTTGAGGGTAAATGCCCATGTGAAAGGAAATCAGGAGGGAGTAGAAGAATGGTAGAGCCACCAAACCATGATGGAAATCTGACCCTGAGTGTGGAAGAGAGAGAGAAGAGGCTGCAGTTTGGGCAAATTTTGTGTATTTGTCAGTCCAAATTTGGCTGATAAAGGAGTCACTTTTTTCCCAAAAGTAGGTGTGTCTCTGTAGGTCATTGGTGTGGAGCAGTCTGTGGGAGGCAGCCTTCTTACAAGTGCAATGATAGACTTTAACGCTTTAACGTGTAGCAGCGTCTGGGACATTCAGCCAGTTATTATTCCTGTGAGGCCATTCTTGTGGGTTTCACAGTGGCCAACACACAGTCAGCATTGTGGACACAGTTACCCAACCGCTTCAAAGGGAGAAATGTTACATCCACTAAGAGAGAAATGATAGGCAGTGATAACAGCCAATCAGAGCTTCATTTCCTCATCTGATGCACTGAAGAGCAGTTTCAATGGGCAGGTCCCTTTGTCCCTTGTCCTCTTAAAAAGCAGCAGCAAGAAGGATAATTTCCAGAAAAGGTGAGGGTTCTCAAAGAAATTCAACAGAGATTACATAGTCCCTTTATGCACTGTGTTGCAATTTATAACTCTCAGAAACATATGCACAGACCTTGATATAACTGCTCTAATTAACATTATTAATTGTTAACTATTCTTCCAAGGGGAAGAAAAAAGCTATTAATTACATTATAAATATCAAAGAGTCTTTTTAGGTCTATTAAACAGAACTTGACCAAGGATTTCCAAGAACACACCCCAGTATTGCAGTCCAGGTTCTTCCATCCAGCTATACCCACTGGGCTCTGGAAATAGAATTACCTTTTCTAAATCCCAACTCCACTCTGCTATTTAAAAGTTGTGTGACTGTGGCAGAGTAAAACTTCTCTAAGATTTAGTTTCTTTCGTAGTTTAATGTGGATACTAATATAATAGTGTTCCTCTGATATGGCTGGGCTAGAAAATGAAATAATGCATATAAGTCCAGCTAAGTGTTTGACATATGCTTACCCCTCAATATATAATCTTTATTATATAATCAAGTTCCATTGTAAACAGAATTTGATTAGCTCACTTCCCTTCTAGTTTAAAAAGAAAATGGATTGAAAAACATTTTTCTTTTAAGACGCAGTATAGGGTAGTTAAGAATGGCACAATGATATTATAAAAACATGGGCTTTGCAATTCTGAAGATCAGAGTTTGAATCACATTTTAGCTCTCCAGAGTTTCCTGATACATAGCAAATTAATTAAATTAACTGATCCTTCTCTCATCCATAAAGTAAGAGCAATAATGTCTCTGTTACCTGGTTATTTTAAGGGTTGAATGAGATAACAAAGGTATTTAAAATGCCTACCCAGTCCCTAGCACATAGTAAGCACTTAACAAATATTATTAATAGTTATATCAATTGTTGTTCTTTATTACATAATATGATATCTTTATGGTTCATAAGGGAAGCAGGGCCATCTATTCCTCCAGTCAATAACTGCAAATTATTATCCCCAAAGTTTTCATCATCCTTTTAAAAAATATATAGTTCAGTCTCTTTTCTTGTTGTTTTTCATCACTGATGTACACAGTAGTCACACTTGTCGTCCTCACCAGAGTCAAAGTGCCTTTTGCTGTGACTTCATTCCTTTCTTCTTAGATTTAGCGTCTGATCTTCTAGATGCTTGGGAACCAGAAATTCAAGTTTAACACAATTGTATAAAAAATAAGAACAAATATATTGTGAATGAGGATCAGAGAGATTTTCTTTATGCAGATAGATGAGCTCGAGCGTCAAGACTTGTATGAAATGCATTTCACTATCCAAAGCGCCTCTTCACCTGCTTCCTGACACTACAATATTTCCCCGTCAGAGAGATGAGTCTCAGCTGAGCTGCAGTTGCTAACTGCAGTCCTATCCATGTAGAAGATGCCAATAGATGGCTGGTAATTGAATGGAATGTTAATAAGTCATATTTAAATGACATTGTGACCCTTCTCCTTTCAGTGTAATATGAACTGGTCTATAAATGTCTACATTATTTTATTTCTATCAATAACTTCACATGACTGATCACGTGTCTTTTATGACTTTGATTTTCTATACTGATAGAAGAATAAAACGTTTTGTTAGCCCTGTTGCTTCCTCTGTGAGGGCCCATTTCTGTGTCTGATTTGACAAGTATCAGCATATGAGCCTGCCTGTAGTCATGGCTTACGTTCAATATCTCCTTGATTGTTCGGCTTTAAAAAGGTTTGTGAAGTGTCCACCTGGGTATTGTCAGCACTTCATTTTCCTTCTTTTCTAAGTGGCATTTAATACTAAGCAAAAACTGATCAGAGATTTAGAATTATCCTTGGCCTATTGTGTTTCCATGGTTACAGGTCTGTGTTGTGCATCTCCTGAATTCAGCCTCAATGGCTTACCCTGCCTTTGTGACCCATTCTTATTAAATCTTGATTACTATGTTCCACCTGTGTTGGCCTCTTACACACCACAATCACTGCTAAAGGAGGCAGTCTTCCTACATTGTGATGGAAGCATTTGAACACAAACACCACTTTTTCAATGTTTCTCATTTCTCATGACATAGCCCACCCTAAAATAACTGGCCCCTTTTTAAGCTACTCTTTGAGGAAAGTGACATTTTTTAACCTCTTTTACCAAAGTTTTTTCTTTACAATGTATGATTAATCATTCACTTTTCTATCTTCCCATTTATTAAAACTATTACTTCTGTGTTTGTTTGTTTTACTACCAGGATAAGGAATGGATTAATACAATCAATAAAACAATGAGGTTGTGTTGCCAACTAAATAGAATATTGCAACACTAATTAATAGCAAATATTATGAAAATAAGAATGTAATTCAACTCATTTGGAGTGCCTGCAGTAAAATTTTGAAAATCTTGAAGTATATAAATAAAGCAGAGATAATTGAAGTAAATTATCAAAGGAAGGTAATTGAAAAGTGTTCTACATCAGATAGGATTAGGCACTGCTTCATGTAACAATACCAACAACAGTAACAAGAAAAATAACAATGTCTTAAGTCTAATAGTTTATTTTTCTCATAAAAAGAATCTAAAAGTAGGCAGCCCAGAGAAGGGATGGCAGTTCCCCTGTCATCAGGCTCCTTGTGCCTTGCCACCACAGAATCCTTAGCAGGCTGATTTATGATCCAATGTGGCTGCTAGAGCTCAAGCTCTCATAGTCCCATTCCAAGAAACAAGAGACAAAGGGAAGGACTCCTTAAAATTCCATTCGTTAGGCATGCTTACATCTCATTTGCTATAACTTAGTTATAGGATCATACATAATTGCAAAGGAGTCTGAAAAAATGTAGTCTCTTAACTGGGCTACAAGGTGACCAACTAAAAATCAAAGTTCTGTTACTACAGAAGATAGGAAAAATAGATATTGAGAGCAAATAGCAGTCTCTATCACAAATTCCAAAAGATATAAAATAAAGAACAAAGTGAACAATAGTCACTACAGACAAAACAAGTGCTACACCGCACACAAAAAAACTATTTCATATGATTTTATTTCCAATATTCCTTTGTTTTAAGGAATATTCAAAAAATTGAAGTTTAATCTCTTCTCTCTTCTATTCTTTACAGTATTACTTGTATTTTTGTGGACAATTTAGTAATAAAGATAATTGACATTTATTGAGAGTTTACTAAATGCTAGGCAATGAGCTAAATTATTTACATGGATTTTTTAAAACTATTAAGCTAACCTTTGAAGTGATTATAATTATATTCCCACTTTACAGAAAAGCAATTTAATGAGGTAAGTAATTTGACCAAAGTCATGACACCAGGATTCTAACTCAGTCAATCTGATCAGGGAGTTTCTGTTCTCAATATATCATATAGCCTTTTTACTTTACTTGTCTCTTGTGCTATTTTTATATACAATACTTATTCCCTTACCTTACACTTTTTGCATCCAATTATATTCTTTCTGCCCATTTTCTAAATAAATAACCTAGCCTTTCTACTTAGAAGCAATCTACAGAAAAACCACCAAAGAATATCACTGCAGATGGGCAAGTCAGGATGGTAGCAAGAGTAATCTTGAAGGGGCTAATCAAAAAGTCACAAGGGAACGTGAGGCTGCTAATGTGAAAGGGATCAAGTAAAATGGATGGAGATAAGGGTTACCGGGAACAGGGTCAGGGTACCTGGAGAAGGAAACTGGGGTGAGTCCGGGAGATGAGAGGTGAATAGACTTTTCCTCTGGTAAATGTTCCTTAATCAGGTCATTGCATTCCAAGGTAATTTGAAAAAAATGTGCTATTTTAGCACATGACAACAGAAAAGGAAAAGAAGAACATCCTGTACAGATTTAATCTTTGAAGATATTCAAAGCAACAGCATATTGTTTATTATCATATTTCATAATCACAGAGTCATTATACTAAACTGACATTTTTCTCAAATACTCCTTCCACTTTCCTTGCCACCACCACATTCCACTTCCATGACACTGTTTACAAACTTACTTCTTTGCTTAAATTAAATCTTGAACTTTTGCTCCAAGCAATAATGAATGAATCAGTATATATTCCCTCCCAACAAAAGGCCAAACCACCACCAGGGGCAACTTTTAGCTGTGTTAATGAAGATGCTGGATTTCCTCTTGAAGAGATCCCTATGTTTTTACTACCATTATAGCATTCTTGTTGAATCATTTCCCCAACACGATGGATTGACAATCAGCTATCCACAGTCCCTCATCTCATACCCCTTGTAGTAATGAGCAGACATTTCCAAGAACTCAGAAATAGGCTTAGAAAAGATTGAGATAACATTAGTAAAGTTCAAACATCATTCAATACAATGTCACCAGGATCTTATTATGATCCAGATACCCTTGTGGGTACTAGCGATAAAGTAGTGCATAAAACAAGGTTTCTGCCCTTCTGCTCCAATGCAGAGAGTAGACCCCAAACAAATACTTTAGTACATAGTATGTTAGATGATGTAAGTGTCATGAAAAAGGAATAAGTGAAAGATAGGTCAGGTGAGGTGGAGGATGAGGAGAGAGAAAATGCAATCTTAAATAAGACAATCATAGAAGGCCTTTTGGTGAAGATGGTATTTGAACAAAGTCCAGGAATTGAGACAATAAGCTATACATTTGGGGAATTAAGTTAAGTGGTACTGAGGATGCCAAATTAAAAGACTCTAAGAGACCCTGAAGTTGGAGTCTGCACGGTCAGAGAGATGATGGGGCCAGAGAGAGGAAGATCTCAAGATGGGAAGCCATTAGAGGATTTTGTGCAGGGGAATAACATGACTGGATTACGTTTTAAAAGGGTTACTCTGGACACTGTGTTGCGAATATAGAGTGGATGGGTGATAGTGGAATCAGAGAGATAGAAAAAAGGCTATTGCAATACATTTTTTAATTGAAAATTTTAAAGGTTTATTCATAATTGATATTGATCCATGGAATACTTTTTATTTTTTATTTATTTTTTTAATTCAGGATATCATGGGAGCATTATAAGGGAGGAGAGTATCAGGCGAGAACCTGAAGGCCCTAGTGTGAACAGTGATTCCTCAGAAACCCTGCCTATGCTGCCATGGGAATAAGATTTCACTTGTAAACTATTAACTGACCAGCTAATTCATCTAAGTTATGCATCCTTATTCCTTATTGTCTAAGAGGGTGCTTTCTCCTGTTTACCTAGATGTAAATGAAAAAAAAAAATAAGCTGATGAATCATACCCCAAACAATAGATTACATCGTGAAAAACTGGGAAGGAATATTGAAACTGACATACTGTATGTTTTAACATAATGTGACAATATCACATATATGTGATAATATTTGAATTAATTTGAGTCTTTTTGCACCCAATATCTTTCTCCAGAAGGCGATTAAAGGAAAGTAAAGGAAATTAAATTGCAAATATACATATATATGAAAACAAGGGAGAATGGAAAATAATCAAAATGCATAAATATCTTATTTATTTGATATAGTGTCCAAAGACTATGAGTTCTACTTGCTTCATTTTCTCTTTGTTAATAGAAATATTACAGTATGTACAAGCAAACCAAAGATTGCAAATTAAAGTTAGGAAATTTGTCTTCAAAATTTCATTAGGTGTTTCATAAAGTCCTTGTTTTTACTGATTTTACAAAACACAGCATTTGCCTTTTGTTTCATTTTTACCAGGTACATTTTTTAACAAAACTTCACACAGAAAAGAAGCACTCTTAGATTGGAGGTCCAAAAACAACAAAAAAGATTTCACATTTGTAAGATTCGATCATGTTGATTTTCCTTTCTGTTACACCTCATACTTATTTTTAAAAAGAATATTTTGGCAGAAGAATGGGTATTCTACTAACTTCAATAACTTTCAGTCACATTCCTCAGTGCGTGCATCATGGAGTGTGACAGAAAAGAGCAGGGGTTCTGGAGCCAGAGCCCCTCCACCTGCACTCGCTGTGCTCCAGCTTCCTCCTCGGTAATGTGGCAATTATTAACATTAGCAGCTTTTATTCTGTTCTCTGTGTGTTTGGGTATTAAGGCTTGAGGAATAGAGGCTGGTTCCAGCAGGATAATGGCATGTGCTTGGCATCTTTACCGTTGAGAAATGATTGTTTCCCAACTCTGTTGTTTCCAGAGACGTAGTCCCAGCAGAGCCTTCCTTGCCTCTGCAAAGAGGGTTGAGGCCGCCTGTGAACAACTCTGCGTGCTGGGATGAAACAAAAACCACGAAGCCTGGGAAATCGTGTCCTCTTCTCCTTCCTCCTTTCTTACTCTTTCCCTCGCCTCATCTTCCTGTCTTCCTTCTTGCTATTTTCATCCCCGCTACTCCTTTTTTCCCATGCAAATTCTTTGGGTGGTACAGAGGTATCCAAGGCATCCACGGGGGTTGCTTCCAGGGCTGATAAGTCATCAACCTGGCAGTGGAGAAAGATCCAGAAGATAACCAAGTGATGGTTTCTCACAGCTCTTCAGTAGCCCAGCTACCTCTCATTCTCCTCTACGACATATTATTAAGTAGGGATTTATTCTAAAACCTCTCTCTAAGGTAAGTGATCTCTGAAAATGTTATATTTCCTCAAAATAAGGACAACAAAATTTTCACAGTGGGGCACCATTTATTAAAAATAAGAAAAGCCTTACTTCTTTTATATATTTGAGGGAGTCTCAGCTGGAACCTGTTGCGTCTTCCATTGGAGTCAGACAAATCTATTTATAACTGGAGCATCCTGAGGAGTAGCCACGGGGTAGCCTGAATGTATAAGCACCGGGTTATCCCAAGATTAGAAGGAGCCAGGCATGATGTGTTTACGATTCTCAAACTTTATCAAGCACAAAAATCACCTAGAAGTCTTATTAAAATTCAGATTGTTGGGTCCCATCCCCAGAACTTCTGAATCAGTAGATAGAGCCCAAGAATTTGCATTTCTAACCATTTTCCAGGTGATGCTTATGCTTTTAATCCATGGGAACCTCTGCTTTGGACATTACAAGACAGGAATGTCTCTGAGGGTGATGTTTGCCATTCTGCCGTAACCCCTCCTAGCCTCATGGGCTTATATATTATTATGTCCCAGGGAGAGAAAGACAAAGTTAGTAAAACATCTCTGAAGCTCTGGAGTGTGTGTTGGGCATGAGCGCCCCTCTAACTGAATACAACAGGAGAGGGAGGGGAGTTATTCTCAGGCACCTTCCCACAGATCACCGAAAGCTCTGCACCTTGAGTGTTCAAAGGGTGCAGGGCATCAGGCATAGTGCCCAGTAAGAAGGAGCAGGAAGTGCCTGGGGGCGTATGTATATTACCTGAATCACTCCCATTCTGTTGTTCATGATGGTGGTGGTGGTCTTTAGCTCCTTGGTGCATAAATTTACCTAAGGCCTTTGGGTGGCTTCATTTTATTATAAAATTACAGTTCTTGTACTTTCTATAATTTGCAATTTGCCAGTTGACTGGGTACATGCTCCCAGGGTTTCAGTAATGTGTACATTCAATAAATTGGAGACTAAACAAATTAGTGCTATGATTCTTATTTACAGAATGAGATAAAAAGCAAAGAAAAAAAAAATGACTTGCTTCAGGCCACGAAGGTTGGTGGCAGAATTAGAAATAAGAGAGGATGCTCTCTAACCCTGTGCTTAGACCTTACCTTTTAGTTACTATTAGATATTCATTTAAAATGCAACCATTTTGGAGCCACATGGAAAAGATCAATTCTGATTGTTATTGAATGCTAGTAAAATAAGGAAGAAAATGTGTTTGGCTAATTGGGAAACATCTGAATCCACTATTTCTTTGACAAATCCGGATTGCTTTAACGAGGGTCGAAGACACAAAACTTCATGACAGGCCTGTGGGAAACGGAACTCCAATTTCCAGGAAAGGGATGTGTGAAAGGGAAGACAGATAAACAAAGTTTGTTGTTCATTCTGGAGTGAGGAGGAAATCGTTTTCCCCACAGTCTTGAGGGGTGGATGCAATCTTCTTCCACAGAACAGAAATATGAACCAGGAAAAATGTGATTGAGTCACAGGCTGATAGCAAGAGTAGATTTAAGTTCCCCCTAAACCTGAATTATCTCTGGATCTATATAACACAGGGATGTAAATTTTCACAGGATCTTCAGAGAAGAAGACTTTATCTGGAAGCCATGGCCTTACATTTGTATAATGTGCAGGTTCTAATGCTCTTAGATAATTAAAACATACGTGCAATTGGTGAATGTTTTGAAAAGATTGAAGTACAGTATATATTAACAGCATTAAACATTTCATTTATAGTCACAGAAAAGTTATAGCTTTTCTAGTATAACAAATGTACCAGATTTGGGGTTTATATCAGAAGAACGCCATGCATATTCGCAAAATTGGAGACTAGGAAGCTCCAGCAAGATCCACAATGTATTAATATGTATGGACTTAGGGATAAAAATTGCATTTAAAGAGGGTCATTTCATAGTGTGGATCAACAAAGAATATTTCCTGGAGAATTGGACACTCTTGTAATTCTTCTAACTGCTAACGATTTTGAAAATTAAGAAGTCACTTTGCCCTACAGATGATATTCAAGGTAGGAGCATATGTAGCAGTTTTGTTATTCTCACCACCCATGGAGACAGTGGTAAGAATGACACAGAGGTAGCTCTAAAGCAGGGTATCTCAAACTGAGCTGTGCTTTAGAATCGGGGATGGGGGGGTGACTTTTTAAATCTTGATACCCAGCTATACCCCAGACAATCCAGAATATTAGGGATGGGACCCAGGCCTCATTTATTGTTTTTAAAGCTTCTCAGCTGACTCCAAAGTATAGACAGGCCTTTCTGGTGAAACTCAGGTATGTAATAAATAGCCTATCTTTGTCTTTTTATTTAACCTGATTTGCCACAGTAGTCTGATTCTGTTCTATCTATTGACATTTTCCCTGTGTATAAACTCATTATTTTAGTAGTTACTAAATATGTAAGTACCTACAAATTAAAAATAATGTAACTAGAGTTTGGGTACCTAATTCTTACAGTTGGTATGTATTAGTTTCCTACTGCTGCTATAACAAATTATTACCAACTTAATGGGTTAAAATAATGCAAAGTTATTTTACAGTTCACATCTGCAAAGTCCCTTTTGCCACATCAGCTAACATATTCATGGCCTTGAGGGATTAGGATGTAGACATTTTGTGAGCCATTATTTTACCTACAACAGTGTAAGTAAACTAACATGTGATGGAGGCATGAGCAGAGCATTATTGCATTTAGATTGTATTCAGCTGGGGTCCATTGCACTGGTCCCATTGGTCTAAACAATGGTCAGTAATGCATATTCACAGCAGTGCAGATGCTGGGAACCACTTTTACCACAATGTTACATATGATTTATAAGGACTTATAATCACCAGTTGCCTCATTCAGTTTCAATGCATTTGTTCAAATGAAATACCCCCCCAAACACAAGTTTCTTCCTAAAAAAGCAGCAGCCAATTCGGGCACACATATTTTGGCATCTTTGCCAATTTCAGTTGTTTGAATGACATAGGAATACAATCACATCCTAAGAGTGTGTATTTCTCTCTTCTGTCAGAATGCTTGTTTTATGATTTCCAAGGCCTTTGCGCTTGTAGCATAGCATTGATAGAACATAGAGTTCTCTAGTCTGTTCTCCCTGTATTCATCATTCATTCAACAGATATTTTCTAAGTCCTAGTTGCTGACTCAAGGGACCTATGAACACTCATTTTTTGTAGCACTTTAAAACTTTCAAACCACAAAATAAGCCTGATTCTTAGTGTCTGCACTGAAAGCCATTGCTCTCCTATCATTGATTAAGAAAATATTTTAATTGCTATATAAGTAATAAAGGTAAATTTATCTGGACTGAGAATTAGTTAAAGGTAAGGGTGTGTGTGTGCAGATGTTTTGTTTTGGGTTTTGCTAACTCAAGGGGTTTTTCTGTCCCTAATATACATAAAAGGACATGTGGAGTTAAACATGGGGAAAGTTTCTCACCTTCTCCTGTGAAGTCATAGTTCTCCATACTGGGCCTCCTTTTTTCCTAGTGCAATCATTCAGGTACGCCCCTGGGTTACAAGGTAAATACAGGATCTGGGGGCCAAAAACTAGTGACATTAGGCACTTAAAGATAACTAAGGAAATGGGTAGAATTTCCAAACCAGGCTTTTTCAAAATCCTGCCTTTCAGAATCAGCATTCCTGCCCCAGGAATCTCATGCCTACCGGTGAGAAAGTAGCATTACCAGGAAGATAGACCACTCACTTCAACCCCTCCTCCCTCTCTGCTCCTGAAAGGAAAGGTGAAATGCAGTGTCCACTGATCTTTCTGCTCATGGTTATGGAAGTATTTACCAACTTAGTTCATCATTCATTTCCCAACCAAGTCTCTGGACTTTCTCAATCTGGAAAAAAAAAATAGCAGGACATTTCACTTCACAGAATTTCATGAAATCTTTATTTTATTTCTAGAATCTCTCACACACACTGTGTCTTACTTGATATCAGAAAGTCAGTGTGTAAGTTGATCCCCTATATTTGTAAGCAGAAAAAATTTAGTGGGCCAGAGCCTTTGGCTTGGTCTGAAGAGTTTTTATCTAGAGGCAAGGACTACTGGTCCCCACATCGCAGATCTCACTTGTTCAGGATTCCATCACAGAGGGCTGTGATATTGTGTCACTGTTAGCTCCCCAAGTCTAAACTGATGCCTCTCCTGCTAACTCTGCTCTTGCTCCCTGAAAGCCGCCAATATTTCAGTTTCCTCCTGTTCCTTCCCTCCATTGAGAACTAGACTTTTGGGCAGTGGGGAAAAATAAAGCTCCTTATGTCTCTGTTGAAGTCTATATTTTCATGTACAGCTTTGCTATAAATTATTCTCCTTATGACTTGCTTGAATGAGGACTGATCTTCAAAGTTTTTACTCCATACTACTCACAGAATTTTTTCAATCTCTAAAACAGACTAACACATGCAGTAGAGAGCTCTTTTCTTCTACCTGTGGTCAGGAGCTTGACATATATGCTATCAAACACCTGTGGGAACACCATTAGGTATTCATCTGTGGAGACTTTTATAGCTGTGAGGCCACAAGTAACTAGAATCGTTTGTAGTATTTCCTTTATCTCTGCCATGCTCCTGTAACATTTCAGTGCTCTGCTCTATCGCAACTTAGAATTTACCTCTCCAGTCCCTGGAACTCCATTCCATGAGTGTGGCACTAACTTCTAGTACAAAAAGTGGCTTAATGCCTCAAGGCTCCAGGTGCTTTAAAAGCTGGCATGCCAATAGAGACCAGTTAGTTGAACATCACCTTCCAGCCTATGGTGTAAAGAGAGAATATTTGAGAACATTCCCATAGACTTATGGGGAAAAGGGAACCCTTTGTACACTGTTGGTGGTATTATAAATTAGTACAGACATTTTGGAAAACAGTATGGTGTTTCCTCAAAAAAGCTAAAAGTAGAATTACCATATAATCCAGCAATCCCACTTCTGAATTGAAATAAGTATGTCAAAGAGATATCTGTCCTTCCATGTTCATTGCTGCTTTATTCACAATAGCCAAGATGTAGAAACAACCAAAATTCCCATCATCTGATGAGTGGATAAAAAATGTGTGGTATATATACAATAGAATATGAATCAGCCTTTAAAAAGCAAGAAATTTTGTCACTTGTGATGACATGGCTGAACCTAGAGGACATTTTGCTAAGTGAAATAAGCCAGGCACAGACAGACAAATACCATGTGATCTCACTTCAACATGAAATCTAAAAAAGTCGACTTACACAAGTAGAGAGTAGAATGGTGGTTACCAGAGGCTGGGGAAGGGGGTCAAGGGGGATGGGGAAGAGGGCAGAGACATCAGTCAAAGGGTACTAATTTCAGTTAGACAGGAGGAAGCAGTTCTGGTGATCTATTGCACAGCATGGTGACTAGAGTTAATAATAATGTATTGTGTATTTCAAAATAGCTAAAAGAGCAGATTTTAAGTGTTCTCACCACAATGAAATGCTAAGTATTTGAGGTGAGGGATATGTTAATTAGCCTTATTTGATCATTTCACAATATACACATGTATCAAAATATCATATTACACTTCATAAATATATACAATTATTATCTGTCAATTAGAAATAAAATAAAACTTGAAAAAATTCCCTTAGACTAAGTACATCCAACTTTGTCTGAAATACCCTGACAACCTCAAACAATGCCTCTCTGTAATCCTGTAACGTTGTCTCAGCATGTTTGGTTGTTATCTTCCTACTCTAGGATAGACTTTTAAGAAACATTCTGGCATGGGTCAGCGTGGCTTCCACGCCTCTGTGCTAGTGTGCCAGAAATCAGAAATAACTTAAGTCGCACTTTTGGTCATTCTAGGGTAATGATTTAATCCCAGATATTGTTGGTTTCCCTAGTAAAGAAACCTAAAAATGTAGCTGAGTTACCACTTGAGCCTTTGAGAACCAGGTGAAATTTGAAATCCCAATTCTAGACTTGGGGCAATTTGAGCTTTCCCAAAAGGGCCCATGCCTTAGTTTTTCAGTTTTTTGAGTCCATGCTTTTGAGGTCACAAGCATTTTTCGATTGCTCCTCTCATTGGGACCGGATTTAGAGTCCCTTCCCTTTACAATTCGAATGTACTCATAGCTGCAGTAGTCAGCATCTTCCTTGAGTTGAATCAAAGAATCCCAAGGCACATGTCTATCTCCTGTTGGCAAACCTTACTCTGGCCTCTCTCCCCAGTAGCCAGTGCTGCTTGTGACATCTCCCTCCATGTGCAGCTGTGTAAAGTGTGGTCCTGTTCCTGGCTCTGGCTGCTTCACTTGCTGGGAGCAACGATACACATTGACCTGCCTTCCCCCAAATTAGTTAATACTCTGGTGAATAGACTTCTCTCTCTATTGCCACAAATTTATATATTTTTATTTGATTGAGTACATGATTTCTATGTGAACATGTGGACATATTTACTGCCTTATTTGCATATAATAATCTATGTGTTTTTACTGAATCTTGGTGATCATTATTATTCTTTATGTTTTACTTGTGGAACTCAGGTACACAGAAATAAGCTTATTCAATTAATTATATTCCTCAGTGAAAGGAAAAATATTATCACATAAGTCACTTTCTCTCCCTCTCCTTGGTGTTATCCCACATGCTCAGTCCCAAGACCTCAAAATGGTTTAAATTATACGAGTGTGTTCTGCTCACAAAACAGCATTTCAGGGGTAGTTCAGTCCAGTATTGTTAGTAATAAGCATTCAACAATATCAGGCTCTGTGTTGGTTTCTTTGCAATTTCCCCTGCTTTCCCCTCAGGGTCACAAAATGGCTGCAGCAGCTCCCAGCATCATACACAATACAGGATAATATCCAATGCAGGTTGAAAAGAGGAAATAATTTCTCTACGTGAATCTCTCTGTTCTTATTAGAGAGAAACATTTTTCAAAGGTCTCCACAGGTTTATTCTCTGTTCCCAGTACCCAGAATTGATTCTCATGCCTAACTGAGCATGCTAAGGGGACATTAAACTAAGAGTCTGACATTTAAAGCTTCTTCAAAAAGAGACAAGTTCTGCTAGTAAGAGAAAAATGTAGCAAGCTAACTTTTGGGAAGGCAAACAAATGTCTGTGTGGGTTTAATTCATCATATGACTATACCACATTTTATCTATTACTCAACTGAGGGTCAATTATCTAATTTCCAGTCTTTTGGTATTGTGAACAACTCTGACATAAATAGACTAGTAAATTTTTCCTTTTGTCATATATGTGTAAGGATTTCTCTATACAATATATATCTAGAAGTAGAATGGCTGTAAAGGCTATCAATTTTCTCTTAAATATGAACAGCCAAATTGTTTTTCAGTCTAACTATATTAATTTAGCAATCCATAAAGACTTTGGTTTTTTCATATCTTCTCTTAGAGTTGATATTATCCAAATTTTATTTTGTTTTTGCAAAGTGAAGGATGAAAAGTGTTTCCTCAGTATTCTATGTATTTTTCTGATTGCTAGAGAGGTTAAGCATCTCTTTGTGAATTTATTGGCTATTACTGCTTACCCTTTGATGAATTTCCTGTTCTTTTATTTTCCTGTTTTAATGTTTTTTGTGAAATATATGTGCACACACATATAATATATATCAAAAAGGTTAGTATCTAGAATACATTTATTTTATGTTAATATGTATAAAATGTTTAATAGTAGTAAAATTTAAAATTGGGCAGATTAATCTTTCCAAATTTGCAAATAAGAAAAACCAATCTCTCTCCTCCAGGGGGAAGCAAATAAAGTACTAGAGGATACTAGGAATATGCTCAAGGAAACCAGGCATGAGGAAAAGACAAAACCTCTAACAGTGAAGATTTTGATGACTATAAGGAGAGATTGGCATTCCTTTCCCCAGTTGGACATTAGATTAGGAAACAAACTGGTGGGCCTTCCCTTGTGTCTATCTGAGAAGGGGGAAAGAGAATTGGAAAGATGACAGAGTGGAGAGAGGACGCAGCATGCACCAGCATGCCCTTCCGGCACTTTGGCAAGAGTGGCTGAGTTTGGCATACATCAAGTGTACACCGCAGAAGGTAGCTGAGCTTCAGTCACCTTGCCAGCACCTGACCGACCAGGACTGGTTCATGGGCAACAATTCCCAGCCTGATAAGGAAAAGGACTAAGGGAGCGAGCTGAAGGGCAGTGGAAGAGGGAAAGCTAGAGTTGGGATCATCGCAGTGGGGAGACCCCAGATATGGCCCTGTAGGGATTCACACATGATAAAAGAACCAGCCTTTGAACTCCTACCCCCAGGAACATGAATCACCAGTTTATGGACTCACTATGTAAGTCCCACATTCAAACTTTCCCACAAAGAGTATCTGGGTTACTTAATTTGTCACTATCATACAGAAAATGCTCTTGTGAGGTAAAGTAGTGCCAGACCGTCTCTCATGCTACAGGCCAGCTGATGCAGGGCTGCTTTGGATAGAAAATCATTTCTGCCCAAGCTGTTGTGGCTAGAGTCCAGCCATGAGGGTGCCGGACGGTGGCTGCACTTCAAGAACTCCTCTGACAAAGGTTTAGAGCATCATAGTCCTTCTACGTTTACTCAGAATAAATCAGTACATATAGGAGGCAGCATGGTTAGTGTATCCAGGACATAAGGCCAGATGTTAATGCTATTATTGCATAATTCATTACTGCATATTTCACAAACATACATTTCATATCTTATTTTTCTCCCTTTGTTTGTCTGGATACATCTCAACCAATTTATCTTTTAATTGCAGACTATTGTTTTATCACCTCATTTTTTTACTTCCTTTTCTTGCATTTTAATTGAGAATGCAAAGCAAAAGTTTTCTAGTATTTAATTCTGATTTTTGATTTAATTTTTTAAGATATTGCTTACCTTTGCATCAAGAGTTCAGTAGTTTCCTGTTTAATGTTTAAGAAATCTAAGATTCATGTTGGCTTGCCTCTGTTTTCTCTTCCTTGAATGATTCAAAGTCCATACAGACTTTGAGTTTATCATACATAGGGTCTGTGACTTTCACTGTGTCTTCTTCACCAGCTAGCAATTATTAGAACTCGCCTGTCATTTCTAAAGCCACTAATTAAATATTTGGTGTCTACTGTTGTCCTTAACTGAGGGAAAATGTATTCCTTCTCTGGCCTGCTTGTATAGCTATGAAATAATTCCTGCATAATTAGAAGCAATATGCTGTACTAATGGTAAGAGGGTCCTCCTTAGATTCATCCTGAGCAACAGGAGTCGTGAGAAAAAGAACCTAGTCATGTAAGGAGGGGAAAACAGTGATGTTAATAGGACAAGAACAATTTCCAAAATATATAAAGCATATGTTCAAGGCATTGCAGTTGGCAGAAAAACAGCAGCTAAGAATGCTGCATCTCAGTTGGAGAGAGTAAGTAGAAGGGGTCGCGTGCAGTGATTTCTCTGCAGTTTGATTTCTCAGCACTGAGGGACTCAGTGGACAGTATGACAGTGGCCTGCATTGGCTGGGAATACTTGAAAGTCTTGGGTTCCAACAAGGGTGGAATCTCAGAGGAGAGATTTTTCATTCTCGTTTTTATTTACCCACACACTTGGTTGTAGCATCCACTGCCAGCTTTCGTGGAAACTGGGAAGACAGGGCTTCTGAGGTTAGCATTGGTACAGGTCTCAGCAGAATCGAAACATTACCCAGAACATGAATGGACAGTGAAGGATCCATCTTTCCTGTGGCTCAAATTTTAGGTTAAAATTCTGCAGACATCATTTAAAAAAGATGGAGAAATTAGCTAAGTGCCCTTTAGACAGATAAAGAGGAAATAAACAGCATGGTGCTTTATGGGAATAATCAAATCACCTCAGGAGCAGGAATCCACATTCAAACACTATTTCCCTACATTCAGATGTGATAGCAAACCAGCAACCAAAGCATAAACAAATCCTGTAGACAGGAAAATAAGAAAATTAAAAATGAGCCGGGGAAAATTTTCATCCAGAGGGAAGTGTTTTCTTGCAACAGACAGTGGTGGGATCAGGAACCTGTTCCCTTTATGGAAACTGGTGCAGAAATTCTGAGTGTTTGTCCAGGAAGATACGCTGGAGTAGAAGGATGATACCCTTCCAACTTACCATCTTCATCATTGTCATCTATATGCTCGAGTCCTTCACAATTATTGTGCAGAGCAGCTTAATTGTTGCAGTGCTTTGCAAAGAATGGCTCCAGGTCAAAAGGTTGTCACCTGTGGACATGATTCTCACCAGCCTGGGCATCTGTCGCTTCATTCTACAGTGGGCGTCAATTGTGTCCAATTTTTTCTTCTATTTTAACCTGAATTATGCATTTTGGTACACCTCAATCATCTGGGAATTTAGTAATGTTCTTATATTCTGGTTAACTAGCTTGCTCGCTGTCTTCTACTGTGTAAAGGTCTCTTCTTTCACCAACCCCATCTTCCTCTGGCTGAGGTGGAGAATTTCAAGGTCAGTTCCCTGGTTGTTACTGGGTTCACTGATGATTTCTTGTGTGACAATCATCCCTTCGGCTGTCAGCAAGTTCATCCAGATTCAGTTAACCACCATGGAGCATTTACCAAGAAACAGCACTGTGATTGTGAGACTTGCGATGTTTCACCAGTATTTGGTTAATGCTCATAAACTCGTTGCGTTGGGTATTCCTTTCCTCCTGTTCCTGGCCTCCACCACCTTGCTCGTGGCCTCACTGATCCAGCATGTGCAGCAGATGCAACATCGTAACGCTGGCCATGGCAACTCCAGCATGAAAGCTCACTCCACTGCCCTGAGGTCTCTTGCCGTCTTATTTGTCTTCTTCACCTCTTACTTTCTGACCATACTCATCTCCTTAACACACAAACTACTTAAAAAGGGACCTTGGTTCTGGGTCTGGGAAGCTGTCATCTATGCAGTAGTCTCTATTCATTCCACTTCACTGATGTCGAGCAGCCCTACATTGAAAAAGGCCCTTAAGGTAAAGTTCTGGGGCTTAGATGCTGCCTAAGGCACAGGGTACAGCAAGAGCCCTGGACAGATGGGAGTCCACCTCGATGCAATTAATACCAATAACCAGCATTGCTCTTACCAATCTCCTATGTGATAGACATGATGGTGAATCACCAGGAATGTGAGCCTCATTCTCTTTCATCCCCACAGCTGTCTACTCAGAACAATCAATCCTTTCTCTATTCTGCTGCACTACTTTCCTTTCCCTTCCACCATCCTCAGGCTTTCTACTTTCTCGACATTTTTACAATGGCCCCATCTCTCCTTAGTCCTTGCCACCTCTGGTATCTTACCCCCAGTATATTCCATACGGGACAGTCAAAATCATGGTGTCCACACAGTATTTTAACCCTCCTATGACTGCCAGCTACATCGCACATTAACATGAATCCCTTCCCACAAGAATGTATTGCTCATTCCCTGAGTGCTCCCTGTGCTAAGCCCTCAATTCACTTTCTTAATTTTAATCAAGAAAAAGTCTTACCACCTCTCTCTCTTTCTCTCTCTCTCCTACTGCTGCTGCTGTTTCTTGCTTCTAGACTTTTATCCTATGATACAATGTTCTTATTTGCTTCTCTTTTAACTACTGTGGTCTTTATCCCTTGAAAACCCAAGTCAAAATTTAACTCTTCTTTCATTTCCATTTGCCAAGACATTATACTCTTCCCTAGAATAGCAGTCCACTTACCCAATCTCAGTTCATCCTTAATACTCTCCACATATCGATGGTTAATTGTGTCATCTACACATGCTTTCCACTGGCTCTATTCTCACCTCTCTATTGTACTATAAATTAGAGTGAACTTTCTGGAAAGGTTCCCGTATTGAGGCATAGCTGGGTTTTGACCATATATAACCCAGATGTCAGCCGGGAACCCCTCTTCCTTCATAACGTCTGAATGATGTTGGCTTAAATTTTCTGTACTCTTTTATTCTGTGCTCTGTGACAATCGAAAGCCCTCCCCAAATGAATAAGAACATACAAAACACACTGTAATCAATTAAAAATTACCTATAAGATGTTCCCATTGTTTAGACGTTCTTTCTAGTTCCAAATGAGAAAATGTATCTCCTCATCTAACAGGTTTCTCTCATATCCTCTTCCCTTGTGAGGCCCCATCTGACCTTCTCTCATTTCTCTCCTCTTCACTGTCACCCGTTAGCACCCGAATATCTTGATAATGGACAACTCCCAGGCCTTTGAGTCTCAGCCTCTGTCTACCCCAGGCACTTATCAAGGTATTTTTCCTAAATCCAGCTGCCTCTCTTACAGCATTCCAGTGCCAGGGGTTACGGATATGTTTTCCAACTTTTATGTATACTAGTCATGTCTGATGAACTGAACTTCTGGCTCTGCCACTAGAAGATCAAAATACCACCTGAGAGCAGACCATCCTATGGGTAGAAGAAGCAGGTACCTCAAGCTTGACTATGGAAGAAAGCCTTAGTCCCTGGAAGGGAATGGAAATTCTGATCTGGTCTTGGGTTTATCACTCTGATTTGTCTCC
>CM052437.1:162403608-162419429 GCA_028533085.1 Varecia variegata | reverse complement strand
TTTTTTTTTTATTTCAGCTTATTATGGGGATACAAAAGTTCTGGTTAAATATATTGCCCATGCCCCTCCCATCCCCCCGAGTCTGAGCTTAGCATCTGCTTTCTGAATGCTTGAAACAGACCCATACCCCAAAGATCTCATGCATCCTTACCTATTTCATTATATAATAAAAACTCAAATTTTCTTTGACTGATGGGATTAATAATTTCAGTTAATGCTGTAACTTTTTCTTTTTTTTTTTTTTGCCTGTTGGTTCAGTTTTGTAAATAGTTCAAAATAGCGAGCTGTTACTCTCAGCTTAGAATTAAAGGAACAATTGCTGCATTCCTTGTGGAAGCATTCATCTCTTGAGAACTAGGATCACTAAACCAGTAGAGTCCAAAGTTGTGGTGACAGAAAGCAAAACATTTGCTAGGAGATTATTAGGGGCACTAGAAGGAGATTCCTCTCATTTTCACCTAGTGATTTCTGGACCCAGTAATCCTTACTACAAAGAAATCACCACTATATATTAGGTGCTGCTTTGGAGCATATACTGTATACTAGAGGATATTAGCCACCCCCACAATGTATTGTCCACTAGCTGCCACTGTGACTGAGTCTTCAAAAGTCCATTATGTCATAGTATCAGGCCAGCTCAGTGGATTCCACTAGCATACATCAAATGATGAAGTTTGTTTGTTCTAAAATGAGTTCCTTGGCCAAGAGCAATGCTGTGTGGAATACCTTGATGATAAATGGGTTTTCTGTCAATCCAAAGATAGTGGTTTTGTCAGATGCATTGATGGTAAGGAGATCAAATACGTATCCATAATAAATGTCTATTCCAATGAGAGCAAAATGCTTTCTTTTCCATAGGACACTGGTGCCATTTATCTCCCAGGGAATTATGTTATTTCAGAGAATCAGTGTTGATCTCTGCTGTTGGCTGGTTGGGCACTCAGAAGTAATAAAGCCGTGGTGAGTGGAAGTCCATGATACCAAGTAAAAACAAAACTTCTGTCCCTGCCATGACTCCTTTGTGTATGAACACACCGACAAGGGTGGGGTGGCTGGGGAAAGAGGCTGACTGACATCCACACAATGAGTTAACTGGTCCATTTGATCATTAAGTTCCTCTTTTGCTGAGTTTGGTCATTAGTGAGTATTTATGTGTTATACAAACATCCTTACACTCTGTGCCCTTTCAGAGAGGTCACATATCTCAACCCCAGACCTTCTAGTCATTAATTTTCTAATTGTGTTCCTTCCAAATGTTTGACATCTAGCCAAACCATTACCATTGCCCATGAATCTATGTGGATCCACACACTGGAGCGTCTCTTTTTACAGGCAAAATGAAGAGTCAGGAGTACTGTTCTAAATTCTGCCTGCTGGGAGGATTTCCTTTCACCTTTCAGGGCCACCCCTGAATGAGCCTGAGGTGGGGCTCTTCAATTTGAGTGGTGCCACAATATTGTGCAGAACCATCTGATTATTTTCTTCATCATTCAACTGGTAATAGTGAATTTCCCATGAGGTGATTGGTGTAGGTTGATAGAGAGGAGAAGACGTAGCTCTGGCAGGAGCTGTGGGAGCCTGAGCCATTTGCTTGTACATGTGCCTCAGCACCTGCTCAATCCTGATCTCATCTAGACCACTTTTCCCTGACGAGGAAGTATTGCTGTGCCCACTCAAATCACAGGTAGCTCAGAAAATATGGTGACTGAGGGCCAACGATAAAAAATTTAGTTTCTATTTGATCTCCCTGTAACCCATAGCTGTTTTTCAAAAGGAAAATAGTTATCTGCAGAGGATGGCATACCTTTCCCCTAAAATCTGAAAGGTCTATGCTGTATTTCATCTATAGAAGCTGGCCACAAACTCCATTCAGCCTCCCTATCTGCCACAGACACTCCAAACCCTACTGCATCTGCTGGTCACATGACCTAAGTGGCAGAACAATTTGCACAGTACCCTGGCACGGTTGCAGAGCTGTCCTTTTGCTTTGGGCCCACTCATAATTTGCAGTCTTTCACATTTCTCAGTAAATGGTTTGGAGCAGCACATCCAAATAAAGTATTTGATGCCTCCAAATTACAAAGAAGCCACTAGGTCTCTTTCTTAGTAGTAGGAGAGGCTTTTTACTAGAAGGGCTATTTCAATGTACCCCAGACCACTGGACTCCTAACAATTTCATGGGGGTGTCAGATCCCTGCATTTTCATGGGAGTTCTTTCCCAACCTCTGGCCCAAATGTATCATATCAAGGTTTCCATTTCCTGCTCACCAGGAAGGTCCAATCAGTGTGATATCATTGTAGAAGACCAGCATCATGTCCTATGGAATGGAAAGATCACCAAAGTGCCTGAAAACTAAATATAACAGAGGGATGGAGAGTTGAAAGCAAACTACGCCTATGGTCTTTACAAGCAAGTAAAAAGAAAAAAAAACATTTGCCCACTCAATAACTATATACCAGGTATCAGAGACTATGTTGATTTATTCTAGTCAAGAAACCACCTCTAGAATAGTCACTGCAACTGGGTTACCATCTGATTAAATTTATCATAATTCAGTGCCTTTGCAGTTCTAGAGGCTTCCAATTGGCCTTTCCTGCCATAATAACCCTCATTTTATGCATCAGGAAACTACTTTAGGGATTCTGCCAATTGTTAAACATGTCTATTTCAAATCTTCTTTCTAAGACTAGGGAAATTACTACAGGGTGGGTAGAAGACCCACCAGAGCCATATATGAGCCAAAACTTTATCATTTGACTTCTGTAAGCCTCTGTCTTGACTAGGGGGCAAGAGGTGGGGTTTTATTCCACAAATTAGATTTAGCTTGGAGGGACCAAATTAGATTTAGCTTTTAGGGACCAATAATTCCCTTAAAGTCGGGTGTTTCCCTCTCTTCAGTGCATAGTCACCTTGGTAAATGTCCCCAGTCCCTTTGGGAAGGGCTAGGAAGAAATATTACAAGATAAATTTTGGCAATGTAGGAAGGACCCCTTAAGGAAACCCAGCCCTCCTCTCATTCAGAAGCTTGGTGTCTGTAAACTGGCCAAGTCTGGGAATTGGTCGAGGGACCAGGACTGTCTATGAAGGTGATTTAAGTTAGATTTCTGTTCACCATAACAAGAGTTTGTACTGGCTGTTCAAATGAAGTACAACTTTTCCAGGCTGCTCATATATTTCAGACTTAGGAAAACCATAATCAATAAGCCAGTACCAAAGATCACTGCTGTTCAAAGTAGTCTGCTTCCCATTATGGTAACTGTACTTACTTTGACTCTGGAAATTAAGACCTGCAACTTGGCTCTCAGTTCACTGGGATTGCACTATCCCACATTGAATTCAGATAACTAATTTTAATAGCAACATTTTCCACTGTTACTCCTGGCCTCTAGGGAATAGTTATCACAGAGTCCTTCATGGACATTGGTGTTACCCTCACTAGTGTACTCAAAGCCTTTATAAAGGAAATGTCCTCTGGACCTTCCTGGGGAACATAATTAGAAAATGAGTAAGAAGGTAGGTCACACATAGCAAAGTTACTACAGCATTCAATTTCTCTAAATATTTCAATAACTTTTTCTACAGAATACCAAGGTAATTCTAATATCTCAAGTTCAATCAGCATAGGTGCCTTTGGTTTCCAATTTCAGCAAGCAATTGAACTCACATAGCCATTCCAAGCTACTTTACTTAACACAATAAATAAATAATTTCTGGTTAATTACACTGTATCAATAATTTTAGCTTTTTATTACATTTCTTCTACCTGATCCAAAACACTCAGAATCCATTATGATAAATATTTAAATATTCCCTGGGTTTTAGTTAACATATATTGACAAAATCTTTCAATTAGTATGTATGCTATGTCCTCACAGATCATATTTTGTGCCAAATGCCCTGGATTTTAGTATAATTGTATGTCAGGAATAATGAGAAGAAGATGAGAGAAGAAGAGGATTAAGATTTTCCTGAAAGGCAAGTGAAAAGGTCATTACAGCTTCTTTAGGCAAGAGGAGTCTAATCGTCTTAGTCTGTGAGAATGGACTGCTTCTATGGCAAAGGAGGCACAGTAGAATTTGGGAACTCAAGGTCTCTAGCGTCTCTGCAACTTGTACAGATGCTTTCATTGCAATTTGCATGGTTCTAACTTTTTTCCCAATCAATGGTGTGACTTTAACATAAGAGAATCTGTGGCTGTGAATTCTATGCACATTATAATTTAGCTACCAGAGGGATTGGACTTTGGGCTTGTTTTCAGAAATCTCAACCCATTAGCTACAGAAGATAAGTAACGATGTTTTGAAGGAAGATACAGAAGCTCTCTGGTTCATTGCTTAGACCTTGAGATGGGAATTCAAAGCTCTAAGCTCATCGTTTTCTTTTCTCCAGTTCTTTTTTTTGTGTGTACTTAGAAGCAACCAACCAACTTCACAGTCCTTATAATCTTTATTTCCTCTAAAAATCTGGCTTTTATAGGCACTTGACTCCAGATGAGAAAAATTTCTTGTGGCTCATCCCCAGAGCTGGGGGTGGGGTTCATCCAACCCAAATAACATGACCAAGAATGAGTGGGAAGGGAATCCTTTTGTAGGAAACCAGGGCACTACTGGTGGAGGAGGGTGGGAATGAGAACACAAGCAAATACCCAGCCACCCTGTCCATAGTCAGTCTTCTTTGCAAAGTCAAATATAAACTGTAGTGTACTATTGCCATTATTTATAAACTCCTTCCCTGAGAGTAAGACCAGAATGAAACAGGTCAGAGGCTAGGACAGCGGAAAGAGGTAGAAGAGAATATAAGGAGACAAAGTACTTGAATGATTAGGTGAAGAGGCCAAAAAGATGAAACTGCAGAACAACTAGGCTAGAAGTGAAGACGGAGGCTCTGCCTACTCTGCAGTTTTGTTTAGAATTATACCTAATAACAGTTGAGCTGATTTCCTCATGTCCAGCATTAATTTTTAAGGATAAGTAGAAATAATTCTCCACATTTAAAAATACTCTGAAATTTGAAAGAGAAATGGTTAGTTCATGTTTGTTTGAATGAGAACATGTTCTGTCCTGAAATACTAGTGAATTCTTATATCATTTGAGTGATAAATGCTGTTACTCTAATGATTTTGTTAATCATTGTTTTCACCTTATTTTAATTTTTATGTTGGAGTGGGATCTATGTTACTTTCTGAGGGGAACTCACTAAACTTTCTGCTTATCACACAGTACGTATCATTTCCAGGGTATTGAAAGTCGTGGAGTTATTTTCCCAATGGTAGTATCCTGATGAGTATTATTTAAGACTCTTAGGTCTATGACATATTTCAGGGACTTCTAATAACTCAAGTTCTATGATTTTGGGTACCTCCTACAAAATGTCCCAGCATTGGCAAATGCTAATCAAGGCTTCTGCCACTCCCAAAACCTTGAGCAGTTGCTATGAAATCTTGGAATAGAGCTTTATCGATTCTTGGGTAGATTTAAATTGGATGAGCTGGGTAATAGAAGCATCTGGCTTTAACTTCTGTTTTTCTGAAGTTTTACCTGAGGGATTTTTATAATGACTCTGTTTAACCTCATTTTCATTTGTCAGTGTCAGCCTCTTCTGTGGGAGTCTTAAGTTTACCTTCTGTGACCCGCTGGTCGTTTAGCAGAGCTAAAAATATAAGAATACCTTTCTAGGCTTTAGTGTCAGCTAAGATCTTCAAGAAATAAACCCTAAACATATGCTCTTAAATGCTCAGATTCCCATCTTGTTTAGCTATCAGACTGACCCATATCAATTCAGTCACATTGTGCAGTTTTTTTTTATAAGAAGCAGTTCTAATATATTATATTGCCATTTCAAACTTTCTTTGCAGCTTAATGCTATAGTTTTATATTGCAGACAATTGTGAGGGGACTTGAACATTTGGCCAAGGGGTTTGTATTTAATTTGGTATGCAAAGGAACAGTAAAATATCATCAAATATTGTAATGATAAAATTATTCTAAATACAATTTCATCTTTTCTGTGGATTGAGAAATTCCTTGGAGCTTCAAACAGCTATTTGTCCATCAATATCCATTTTAGTCTTTCTCTATAGTAATGGAATTTTCTGTGAACCATTTGACCAGCCAGTCTCCATCATATTTAAATGTGACCATATGAATTAGCCCTTAACCAAGATATATCATTTACAGGGAAGGAGCTTTCTCTCTTTTGATGTTTTCCTTCATCCTGCAACCTGGGATGTAGATAGGATGCTAATGTAACTTTGAATCTGTAGCTGCTCCGGGGATGCGAGAGGAGCAACAAGAAAAATGGGAACTTCCTAGACTACTTGTAATATGACAATTATAAGAGAAAGAAAGAAACTTCTAACATATCTGAGCCATTTTTAAATGTAGTTACCAGTAATAGCAGCTCAACCTATATCATAATTAATTCAATCTGGTTTTACACATGTAAATAACTATTCTTTACTATGAAATATTATCTGTAAAGAACAACACAAAGTATAAATACAATAGCGTTAGTAAAAAAAAAAAAAAAAAAAAAAAGACCTCTAATGGCATTGCCTCTTTCTGCATGCTAGTTATGGCCATGACAACAACAGATACGGTGAATGGGTCTATATTGCATAATTTCTCCACACATTGTTTCCTGAAGTTCATTCAGTCTTGTACTACCACCATAATATTTGCCATATTCATGACCACTTTTAATATGATTTATTTAATATTTTATTTAAATTGGCTTTATATAACTAATTTAAACAAAAACTGATGTGATTTGGAATAGATAGCATTTAAAAAAATAAATGCATTGAACTCACACAAAAAATTAAATTAAAGCAAAATGCTACTGCCTGCCAAAGGCCCCGGGCCTGAGGCATTATTTCTATTTATTTAGAGAGATTGGTTAGATTTAGAGGTACATTTAAGACACACTAGCAAGAAGTTGAAACTTTCCTTTTGGTGTAATCAATTGAAAGATAATTGAAAGAGAAAATCTTTACCTCTAGGTAATTCAATTTTATATAATGCTGCATGAAACCTAAAATCATTCAGAAGTACCCATTGTGCACTTCAGAAAATGCTGCTCTTTCTTTTTTTAATAAATAAATAAGAGATAGTAATAATCAGGAAAAATGTTGGGGGGAGGGTGTCAGCTGTACTCCAGCTCTAGTAGATAGTATAGTTTCACTCTGTTCCTACGCAATCCATTGCTCTGAAAGTAAACAGAAAGACAGTCAACTACCTAGGTGGTAGTGTCCTTGCTACTTGTTATATTTTCTCAAATTTTTGCTTCTGAACTAGACATTCAATATTTTTTAAAGTAACTTCAGTTAACTAATTTGCGATCCTGAGAGTAAAATCACAACATAATTGTGGTATGAGCCTGAAATAAACTAGCAAACTAGTTAAGCTTGAATGGACATTTAATCTTGGACATGAAAATATAATAATAAGCATCATTAAAGACCCAGATGAAAAGGGACTGGGTCATTTTACAAGCAAATGCAGATTTGTTTAATTTGAATGGTATCTGATTACAGAACACTTCCCAAACCTTTGAGTAACATTTGTTTGGACACCCGGAGAATACAATGATGTGTTACAGCTGAAACAGTGTGTAAGTGTGCTGCCCATAAAAAACAACACGGTGTGGGCAGATGTTATAGGAGCCTCCCAACGGGACTTCTCCTATACACTGGGTCATTAAGAGAGGGTTGATCATTTTATTGGCATGCATTTGTCATCAGCAGGAACTCTGGTATGTGCTGAAGCATTTTAACATACATAGTACACCATATGAATGTTTCCAGTTGTAATGTATAGTTCTGCATTTGTACAAAAAAATGCCTTTTTTCATTGTGCTTGCTAAACAAGTGTGAGTTTCATTTGTTCAAGTTCTCCATTTAGCACTGGATGTTATGAATCCCTCACACAGGAAAAATTTCCAAGAAAACTTAAAAATTTTTTTTCTTCTCTGTTTTTATTCTTAAATTCATCTGGATTTTTTTTTCACAACATCGTGATGGCTTCCTGCTTTAAAGATTAGACTGTGTGAGCTATCCATTCACATATTCACCATAATCTATTTTCTTTCATTCCTGGACTCACTGATAGACCTCACTGGCCACCCTCAAGTGTTGCTACGTAACTGGGTTCTAACCAATGGAATGCAGGAGCAGGGTTAGACGCCACTTTCAGTCTAGTGCGTAAGGGACAATGCATGATCTTCCCTGTTTTCTCTCTCTTCCTGTGTCAGCCGACTAGTTTGATAGAATTCAGGTGAGGGCTATGAGTTCTGAGGAGATGGTGGGACTACAGAACACAAAGAGTCCTTCCTCCCCCCACTGATTGGACTTCATGTGAGCAAGAAATAAATTTTTATTGTGTTGATCCACTGATGTTTTCAGGTTGCCCCTAATCCAGTGCAGCTTAATATGATCAAAATATCAGATGACAGATGATAATTTTAAGGCTGAAACAGAAGTGGAGGCCATCACCTAAAGCAGGCATTTACCTGACAGATTTTCATGCAGGCTACGCTACACACAACCACCTTCCTGCTATACCTGGCAAGTAGGAAGGAGGGTAGTGCCCTCTCCACACTCTTCTCCAGGACTTTAGCATCAACCTCTTCTTTCCAGGCTAAAATCTCAAGACTTATGGAAAAAAGATAAATATCTCTAAATAAAATAATCTAACATGTGTTTTACAGATGAAAAAAAAATCGAGACTTACAGACTACAAAGTGATTTGTCCAAGATCATTAATTTACTAAATCATTAAATTGGGACTATAAACTAAGTCCTTAATTCACAGGCCTGTTGATTCGTATTTATAGGTCATTAAAAGGAGCTCTATTCTGAAGTACATCAGGATAATTATGAGGTATAAAGTTCAAAGATCTCGTTTTTAGTTATAGGCATATCTGTGGTAGATGAACAATGACCTCAAATTCTTAGCTGCTCCCCCATTGAGAAGTAGAGTCTAAATCCCCTCTCCTTGAATCGTTCTGACTCTTCCTGAATTGCTTGACTGAGACTACAGCAGAAAGAGCTTTTAATTTTAGGTAATAAAAAATCCTTGAACTTCCTCGAGGTTCTTTGGAAGAATCTCTCTATGGGAGCTCTGAGTGGCCATTTAAGTACTTTGACTGACCTGAGCCCATCAGCCATATGGTCATGTGTAGCGCCTCCAGTCAGCTGTTCCAGCTGAGCCAAGCTTTCCAGCCATCTCTACCAACGTGCCAGCCATGCGAGTGAAGACATTCTGGACTCCCAGATCAGCTGAAAACCACAAATCGACCTCAGTCGATATTACATGGAACAGAATTGCCCAGCTGAGCCCTGCTTGAACTCCTGACACAAGAAATCATGAGATGTGATAAAAATGGTGGTTGGTTTAAGAAGCTGAGTTTTGGGGTAATTTTTTTGATAGTGATAGACACACTCATGATAGACACACCCAGTGACTGAGATATTCTCTACAGTATAGTGTACTAGTTAAAAGCATGCAATGAAGCCAGTCTGCCTGGGTTCAAATCCTGATCCCACCATTAACTAGTTGTATGATTATGAACAAATTATGTAACTTTTATGTGTCTCAGTTGCCCAACTGTAAAATTTGGGTAAAAATAGTGCCTACCTTGTAATGGAGATTAAGCAAATTAATATATTCTTAGAACATTGTCTGGCACATAGAAAATAATATATAAGAATTAGCTTTAGTCTTTGCTCGTTCTAGTTTCTCACCATAATACTTCCTTCCTCTGGTTGCCTCTGAAGGCTACTAATGTATTAGTTTACCAACCCTAACAACTTAGTTAGGATGGAACTTTCCCCCCCAGAATCTCCTTTCCTGTATGGTTGTAAGATAAGAGTCGGACATCTGGATGGTGAAGCAGCAACCATTTCTCTCTGTGTTAGTTTCCTGAGGCTGTTGTAACAAATTGCAATAATCTTAGTGGCTTAAAACACCAGGAATTTATTCTCTCACAGTTCTGGATGCTGGAAGTCCAAAGTCAGTTTCATTGAGCTAAGATCAGGGTGTGGGCAGGACTGTGCTTCCTCTGGAATCTCTGGTGAGAATCTGTTCCTTGCCTCTTCCACCTTCTGAAAGCAGCGGTCATCTGTCTCTGAAGATCATCTTGGTTGACGCAGTGACGACAGACAGAGAGGTTGTAGTTGGCTTCTAGACTTTCCTTGCTTTCCAGTAATAGCTTAAATGGAAGTAACAATGTGGTCTGCAAACCTCAAAGTCTTAGGTCATCTTAGGCCACATTTTTAGAACTGTAAGACCTAGAATAACATAGGTGATAATTGTGTCTTGTTTTCTGTAGGTCAAATCTTGGGTGCTATCATTTTTCTTGAAGAGACATACTAATTTAAAAATGTCTAATACAGCGCAGTACAAAGAAAAAAGCAAAAAGATTACCTTTTCACTGTTTTAAACTTAGGTGAATGTCACTCCAAACAATAAATAGGTAATTAGGAAAAAAGATGAATGAATGAAAGGATAAATTCACAGATAGATATGTAAAAGTAATTTTATAAATAAATATTTGGCAGTAATATAGCCCTTAGATTTTGAAGTTCCAATAGATTGCAAATCTCATTTTTGCTTAAACACAGAGGATATTAACATTTGCTATGAGAACGAATAAAAAGAAACCAACTCGAATGCCTTTCTAACCACTTCCACCCTTCATAATTAATGAAGTCTTTCATTATTTAAATAAATAACTGTGCTGAAACCATTTATCTGAACTAGCAGCTACATATTAAACTGAATTATTAAAAGTTGTGAGTGGGCAGTATTTAAGAATTTATGTATACTAAAACTTTAAATGTTAATGAACATGTTTTTTAAATAATGCACTTAGTCATGATTTTGCTTCCTAATTGGTATACCGTTTGATAGTACTGGGGGGAAAAAAAACCTTTATAATATACTACCATACTTTTGCTTTCACCACTAAAAGCATTGGATATATATTTTAACAATCCAACTTATACACTTTCCTGTGTGTTTTATATTCATCAGTAATACTATTCCCTGCCTTTCTTGTCACCTTCCTCTCTCAGGCTTCTCCCTTGATCCCACATGTTTTGGCTTGGTTACTCCTTAGTGCTTCATGCTCAAGTCCAGTTGCCCATAAAGGTCACTGAATATTATTTGTAGAAATCCCTTTGTCCTCCTCTACTCTTCCTTTCCCTTCTTTTTTTTTTCTTTTCTTTTCCATCTCCTCTCCTCCTTTTCCTCTTCTTGGTTCCTTCTTCTTGGTTCTGCTTTTTCAGAGGAGATGAGAAGAATTGAACTGATACCCCAAAGTTTCTGCCAGGTTGCTGTGAAATTTTTGTCATCGTCTATAAAAATACTCTTTCCATTCTGTTTTATGTTTTGCATATTTCTTGCTAGCAGGGAAACAAAAATAAAAACTAGAGGAAGACAGACAAGGAAGAAATAGAGGGAATTAAGAATAGGGGAGGGATAAATATTGAACATTGGAAGGAAAATTTGGAATGGGGTTGCAAGGAAAAGACAAAGGTTGTGTTTCAAGTGATGTCCAAGAACTCTGATAAAATAGAGGTGGAAGAATCAAAATGTATGTTGGTAATTAATGTCCACATCCTACCGCTAGTCTTTATAGATTTTCTTTTAGCACGTTAATCTCTATCACATTCAGTTCTCTTTCTCTTTTTCTTTATTTTATAAAATTAAAATGTTTAATACACTCCAGAAAATAAAAAGGAAAAAAAAAATCAAAACCAGATCCCCATCCTTTAAAAACTCTCTGTATCCAAGTGTGCTGTAACCCGAGTCTCCCATGCTTATCCAGCTCCCATCCATGCCAACCCCTACTGCACCACACACAGTGGCTGTGTCCACAGACTCGGGGAGATATAATATACATTTAATTTTCTTTTCAGTCTTTTCATTTCCTTTCGTGCCTTTTGAAAAAGTCTCAACTACAGATTATGACTACTCACAGCGTTGTAAAATAGAATATTCCTTTTTTGTTGTGTCTAGACATCTAATGTTTGCTTTTCCCCCCCTGAATACATGTTTTTCTTAATATAAGTCACTATTTCTCAAAATTTCTTTGGGGTTCAGAGTTAGTTAATCCACTTTAAATCAGTAGCCTGCCTGCCTGCCTTCCTCCTTCCCCTCTTCCTTCTCCTTTGCCTTTTTCTTTCTTTCTTTCCTTCCTTCCCTTGGATGATTTCTCCCTGACACAGTAGAGAGCTTCCCAGTCCCTCAGCACAAAGGAAGTAGGTGTTATTTCCTGAGAGAAAGACTGCAACAACTTCTAGTGTTTGCACATCAATATCTTATACTGTATATCAATACAAGCTGTGCTCTATGTAAATATAAGGACCTTTTAATGTTCTTAGAGTTTGTTTAACCAAACAATTGGCTGAAATATATTTTTCCAATGGGAATATATGCTTTAGTCACGAACCTGATCTTAACTTATAATAATTTTCTCCCCCTGACCCCCGTCCCTCCCCCATATAGGTGGGGAAAGAGGATTAGGGAGTCTTTTGTTCCACTAGGAATGTGAATATGGAAAATAATTTATAAAGCATATGTCAGAATTATTAATAGTGACTATGTATGAAGCAAAATTTAAAGAGGTGAACCATGATGGTTGAGTGAGATGTGGCAGCAATATTAGGAAATGCTGTTGTAGTATAATATTCCTGCTATAATTTGAAAAAGCATATTCTAGCTGGATAACAAAATTCTAACACCAGGGAAGAAGCTGATCTCCTTTTTCACATATGAAATATTTATGTTTTAGTGAAAAGCAAATCCTTACATGCCCTTGCCTCCTTGCCTTCCCTGTCTCCACAAGGTTGCATTTTTGAAATTAGCCTTTCTTCTAAAAGTGAAACAACTAACACTCTACAAAAACCTTTCTCTTCTTATATGGTCTGTCTTTTTAAATGATTGGCTCTGCAGGATCCTTAGGTTCTTGGAGATATGTTTCATGCACATACACCTGTAACCTGGGCAACAGCACAGAGCACCGGGATTGTGCTATTCCAGGGAGAACAATGACATGCAATGTCACACTCCCCTTAACCAGAGACAATGAAAGATCTGTCACTCCCCTGGCCGAGGTCAGCTTAGACTATGAGGAAAACAGCCTGGGAAAGTGGACTGTAATTCCACACAGATATGTTGCTTCATTACTTACCCTGCTATTCAAATCACGAACATTGAGGATCTGAGGTTCGTATCTCCTGCTGGGAAAGGAGGGGGACAGAATATGTAGGCAGAGCCAGGAAGTCTTAGGAGTTAGGATAGGGTATGGACAAAAAGTTATGGAAAAGCATAGAGAATTTTTAGAAATCAAAGAAAGCTGAAATATACAGGCCAATTCATTTTTCAGAGAAGCCTTGTATTCAGGAAAAACCAAGAGCCTAGAATGAATTGAACTATTGTAGAGGAGCCGATTGTGTTGTCTCATTATGTGTGGGAGCAGAAGAGACATGAAAACATTCAGAAAACTAAAGATTAATGGGAGAGGATGTGAGGCATGGGAGAGCCTGGAAATTAAAACTAGTCAAGAGAGCTTGCTTTCTTTTCTTATTTTTTCTCTATCTCTCCAGGTTCTTTTTGTTTTCCTCCTTCTGATTATGTAAGCAATATATATTCATTGTTGAAAATTTGGAAAATGGAGAAATGTATAGCAAGATAAAAATCAAATGCAATCTACCATTAATACCATGAACATTTTGGTGCATTTTCTTTTTAATCTTTTTTCTTTGGCTTTTATATCTTGAAATATAGTTTAGTTTTAGTTTTTATCCAAGTTATGCATGCACAAGGCTTTAAGAGAACAGGAGTTTTGCAAAATTTATTAGGAAAAATGATACTTTCAAGTTTTAATGGATTCTTTTGATATTAACTCCCATTACTCTAACATGCTTATTCAACTTTTTAAAAAAATCTCAGTTTTAGGCATTATTCCTTTTTTTATTTGTATAAATTTATGGGGCACATGTGAAATTTTGTTACATGTATATAATGTGTAATGATCAAGTCAGGGTATAGGGTGTCCATCACCTAAGCACGGACATTTTTGTTAAATGTAGTTACCATACACTACTATCAAACATTATATTTATTCCTTCTAACTTATTGCTTATTTGAACCCTTTAACCTACTTCTCTTCATCCTCCCACCTCCCCCCTACTCACCCTTATGAGTTTTTGTTCTTTCTGTCCACTATCCACCTCCATGCGATCAAATCTTTAGCTCCCACATATAGGTGATAATATGCAATACCTGTCTTTTTGTGCCTGGGTTATTTCACTTAAGACAATGGTCTCCATTTACATCTGTATTGTTGCAAATAACACGATTTCATTCTTTTTGTGGCTGAATAGTATTTCATTGTGTATATGTACCACATTTTCTTTATCCATTGATGGAAATTTAGGTTGATTCCATGTCTTTGCTATTGGGAATAGTTCTGGATTAAACATGTGAGTGCAGGTATCCCTTTGATATATTGATTTCTTTTCCTTTGGGTAGATACCCAATAGTGAGATTACTGGATCAAATGGTGGTTCTATTTTTAATTTTTTGAGAATACCTGTACTGTTTTCCATAGTGACTATACTAGTTTACATTCCCACCAGCAGTGTACGAGAGTTTCCTTTTATCCACATCCTTCCAACATCTGTTATTTTTTGTCTTTTTAATCATAACCATTCTGACTGGGGTAAGATGATATCTCATTGTGGTTTTGGTTTGCATTTCTCTGATGATTAGTGATGTTGAACATTTTTTTAAATATACCTGCTGGCTGTATGTGTTCTTTTGAAAAATATCTATTCTTGTCATTTGCCCACTTTTTAATGGGATTATTTGTTTGTTTTTTTCTTGTTGAGTTATTTGAGTTTCTTGTATATTTTGGATATTAGTCTCCTGTTGGATGAATAGTTAGAAATATTTTCTTCCAGTCAATAAGTTCTTTCTCTATGTAGAAGCTTTTTAGTTTAATTAAGTTCCATTTCTCTATTTTTATTTTTGTTGCCTGTGTTTTTGAGGTCTTAGTCACAAATTCTTTGCCTAAATCAATGTGTAGGAGACTTTGCCCTAGAGTTTCTTCTAGTATTTTTATAGTTTTGGGTCTTACATTTAATTCTTTAATTCATTTTAGCTGATTTTTGTATATAGTGAGAGACAGGGGTCCAGTTTCATTCTTCTGTGTACGGCTATTCAATTTTCCTAGCGCCATTTATTGAAGAGGGGAATGTCAGCAGGAGCTCCTGAGATGTAGAGATATAGGGGCTGTTGTTTCCAGGGCAGGATGCAGTCCCATGATGGCTGCACTCCTGAAATGGTGCCTTGCCACAGCCATTCAGGTCTAGGGTGGGTAGTGACCCAGGGCGAGTTCCTTGTCTGGTGCAATGCTCTTGTGGCGTCTCCAGATCACTGTCCACACTTATATCAGGATTTGTGTGGGTAGAGCAGCTCTCTTGCTGTTGGAATTGTAGCAGTCTGCAGCAGGGACATGGACCACTGAAGCTCTTTCATTTATCCTTTCCTTGCAACCCCAGTCCTTCTAGGCTCCTGGCTGAACTCCACCAAACTGGCTGCTGTCTTCCTTCTTCTCTGTATCTCAGGTGTTTACTGTGAGTTCTCTGTTGGAACTCTAGTGTTGTCTCTTAAATATTCTGTTCAAAGTATGATTGTCCAATCATGTTTTGACTCTTGTTTCTGGACGGGGCAGGTGTCCAATGTCTTTAGTCAGCCATCTTGAACTGGAATCCCAAGTTTTATCAACACTATCTCTTGACTTGAGAAAGATG
>CM052437.1:162391853-162403108 GCA_028533085.1 Varecia variegata | reverse complement strand
TAAGAAGAAAACTGATTAGAGAGAAAAGACAGTTTTAGATGTTACCTATCACATCAAAATAAGAAGAAACTCTGTATCAGAGATGACTTGATGAAAAGTTGCTGTAATTCACCATCATCACTTTTATGCTGCAGACACTGTCAGAATAAAGACCATTAGAAGACCCAACTCAGCTGGGCTTGGAAACCTGTTGAGAACGTAGCCCAGTGGCAGATGGTTGCAGGGAAAATAGAGCAAAGCACAACTAATGATAGCGGGAAAAGAGGATTCATATTGGGAGGGAGCACACCATAATCTTTAGCCAATGAGAAACTAAGTTTAGTTAATTAACTAAGCTTTCAGTATTATATTAGGTTAATCTTTGAACAACACGGTTCTGAAATGTTTGGGTCCAGTTATATGCTGATTCTTTTCAATAAAACTAACACCTAGTGAGTCTCCCTCTTCTGCCTCTCCTTCCACCTCCTCTACCTCTTCTGCTTCTGCCACCGATCCCTGTGACAGCAAGACCATCCCCTCTTCTTCCTCCTCCTCCTCAGCCTACTGAAGATGACAAAGATGAAGACCTTTATGATGATTAATTCCACTTAATGAATAGTAAATATATTTTCTCTTTCTTATGATTTTCTTAGTAATATTTTCCTTTATCTAGCTTACTTTATTGTAAGAATATAGTATATGTATATATAACAGGAAATACATGTTCATTGGCTGTGTATGCTATTGGCGAGGCTTCTGGCCAACAATAGGCTATTAGTAGTTAGGGTCTGGGGAAGTCAAAAGTTATATGTGGATTTTCAACTGTGCTGGAGTTCAGGGACCCTAACCCCCATGTTGTTCAAGGGGCAACTGTCATATGTGATTTCAGAAAAAAATCTTTGCAAAACAAGAACGGACCATTTCTTTCATAGAAAACTTAAACATAACCATTTGTCTTCTTATATTGTTTGTTAGATATTTTCATTACCAAACGTTTCTTGAAATACTTTTTAATTGATTGCTTCTGGATCAATAGGTGTTTATGAATATGATTAGAAAAACACATAAAGCATCACTGGAAACTTTTACTGCTAGGTGACACTGTGAAACTTATGAACTATTTTATTAGAAAGCAGTAGAGGCGAACTCTACCCAGCACATAACTACCTAGAAAAGATTAAATGGGTATTACTTATAAGGTGTTATGAGAGATTTAATTAAAACTACATGATTCAGCACATAGGACTTAGAGAAGCAATGCCAATAACAAGGATGGGAAGATGGGCTCTATAGGAAAGATCAGCAAGCTTAAGCACGAAAGAAGCTGAGATACACAGCACAGGTGAGGGGACAAATAGTGGAGTGGTTGAGAACTTGGAACTTTTTCTTTATCCCTTTTATTGCCTGGGTTTGTAATCATAACTCTTCCACCTACTAACAGTAAGTTTTGGAGTTTAACTTCTCAGTGCCTCAGCTTCTTCATCTGTAAAGTAGGGATAGTGATAACACAGTACACCAGTCACCTGCCATTTCACTTCCTGCAGTATCAGTTACTATAGTCAACCATGGTCCAAAAATACTTAATGGAAAATTCCAGAAATAAACAATTCATAAGTTTTAAATTGCATGCCATCCTGAGTAGTGTGAAGAAATCTCATTCCATCCCATTTTGTCCCATTTGGGATGTGAATCATCCCATTATCCAGCGTATCCACACTGTATGCTACCTGCCTGCTAGTCACTTAGTCACCGTCTGGGTTACCAAATCAACAGATCGCAAGAACGATGAGTATAGTACAATAAGATATTTTGAGGGAGAGTGAAAAAGACCACATTCACCTGTCTTTTATTATAATATATTTTTATAATTGTTCTAATTTATTATTAGTTACTGTTGTTAATCATTTATGATGCCTAATTTATAAATTAAACTTTATCATAGGTATGTATGGTAAAAAAAAATGTAGTATATACAGGGTTCTGTACTATCCACAGTTTCAGGCATCCACTGGGGGTCTTGGAATATATCACCTGCAGATAAGAGGAGACTACTGTATCCATTTTACAGGACTGTTGCAAAGAGTCAATGAGTTAACATAGGTAAAAGTCTTAAGACCATGCCTGACACACAGTAAGTTCCAAGTAGCTCTTAGCTCTTATGAACTGCAAGAAGCCCATGCTACTCTAAGACAGAAGGGTTTAAATAATAAAACCTTTCCCATAGGTAAGCCAAATCCCTTCTTCTCTTTCAATTTAAACTCATATTCTCTTATCCTGTCATTCTTGGCAATAGGGAAAAGTCAGACACTCTTGTCTGCATAATGACCCTTCACATTCTGAAGGATTTCATGTAATCGGAAACATTCGTGGATGTACAGCTCTTCAGGGAAAAGTCCCAATCTAATTTCACAAAGTAATGTCAGGAAGGAAACAATCAATGAGGTTACTCCAAATCAAAGCACTTTAGAGAAAGTCTTTTAATCCATCTTTAGTCCAGCAAGGCATGGAGAATCACTGATGTCTACAAGACATGTAGGAAAGGATTTTTTACATCTATATTGCTTACTATGTTTTGAGGCTCACATCAAAAGTTAGGGAAAGGTCTAATCTATTAAATCAGAATAATTTAGGGTCTATTTCTATATATATTAGGATATCAGAGTATTTACTTTGAATCTTGAGTTTTATAACACATTTAGTTTATCCTAATCTTGGTTTAATTTTTAATAGCAACTTGAAGGCAGGGACACCACCTACATGTATGTAGATTCTTCTAAAACCTAGCAAACATTTTACCTCTTGTAGGTATTCATTAAACATTAGTCCTCAATGAGTTCATAGTGGTCAAATTAGAAATTTAGGAACTAACAATAATTTCTGGATGTGTTTATTGAAAATTGTGGCAATTGGCAAACATCAGATAGTAATATAAATGTCCAATAAATATATGCTTCTGCAAACAGTGTTGACAAATAGTAAATGAAATGCAAACTTAATTGTTTAAATGTTAGAGGAATTTTAAAAAGTAAAAATTTGACATCTGTTAACTTCTCTAGTCTAAAAATATAGTGAAGATTTTCTAAAACAAAATCAAGACAGAAAATTATTTTCTGGTATATATTTTAAGTAGTAAAATTTTAAGTAGTGTTTTCTAAAATTATTTTTTAGCCACACTCAAAAGGTTGATTACAAGCATTTAAAACTAAATGTGAATTAATCCTCTGGAAAAAAATAAAGTTATATGAAACTAATTGTCTATTGTCTATTGTCCATACAATAGATTGTTAACTTCTTATGAAAACACTCTTATTTAGCATTAAGGCAAGGAGTGCCTTAATGCTAAATAGGAGTGCTCTATAGGAGTGCTGTTGCCCTGGACAACCCCATTAAAAAGTGGGCAAAAGACATGAGCAGAAGTTTTCCAAAAGAAGACAGACAAATGACCAAGAAACATATGAAACAATGCTCAACATGGCTAATCATTAGGGAAATTCAAATTAAAACCACAATGAGATATCACTTTATCCCTGTTAGAATGGCTTTTAATAAAATGTCCAAGAACAACAGATGCTGGTTCAGATGCAGAGAGAAAGGGATGCTTATACACTGTTGGTTGGACTGCAAAGTAGCACAACCACTATGGAAAACAGTATGGAGATTTCTCAAAGAACTAAAAGTAGACCTACCATTTGATTCATCAATCCCACTACTGGATATCTACCCAAAGGAAAAGAAGTCATTTTATCAAAAATATACCTACACTCAAATGTTTACTGTGGCACAATCCACAATTGCAAACATGTGGAATCAACCGAAGTGCCCATCAATTCATGACTGGATTTTTAAAAAATATGGTATATGTATACCATGAAGTACTACTCAGCCATAAGAAAAGATGAATTAATGCCTTTTGAAGCAATTTGGAAGGAACTGGAGACCATTATCCTAAATGAAGTATTTCAAGAATTGGAAAGCAAACGACACATGTACTCTCTAATAAATTGGAACTAATTGATGGAAACACAAGTAAACAGAGGAAAGTAAAAGTCATTGGAAATCAAGCAGGGGGAAGGGGGGAGGAGGGGAAGGGAAAAAGCCACCTAAGGGGTACAATGAACATTATTTGGGTGGTTGGCACATTTATAGCCCTGACTCAAGCCATGTATCAAAAACATCTGTACTCCCTTAATATTTTGAAATAAAAAACCAATAATATATGTGACAGATTAAATAATTTGCAAATTTCCCCTGGAGAAAATTTCCATTTGTATCCAAATCTGAAAATAACTGTTCAGGTTTGTAAATCAAAATATATATATACTATCAGAAAACTATGCTTCTTAAGTAAAATATATCTGAAATTTTGCCCAAAGTAATTATGTTCAAAATTTTACACCCAAATAAAGTACTAAGGAAGCTTTAAAAACTACATAGACTTTAACTTCTTTAAAAATCTTTCATAATACTTGTGTTTAATGTATGTGCTTCAAAGGCCCCATCTTTCTATGAGTGAAACATGTTATTAAAATTCTGGTAATTACACTTTTAGACCTCATTAAAAAATGTAAATAACTCTAAGTTTTCAGATTTGTGTCAGTTTTTTCTTTCAAATTGAGCCTTGCACATATTAAAAATGTTAACTTTCATTATCTTCAGAAAATAGTTTTGCTATGATTTTTGTGAAATTTTTAAGTTTCACTAGTTATATATTTACTAATAGAAACCAAAAAGAAGAAAAAGCTCTACTAAATAGTCATATGAAAACCTCTACTAATAACTTTTAATTTTTCAAAATACCTCATAGTATCAAGCAACCCCAGTATTTGCTACCCAACTCTTTTCTTTCCTTCTTTTTCTTTGCCAACAGATAACTAATTTTCTTGGTGAAGTCAATGTGCTTAGGTGAAGACTCACTTCCCAAACTCCATTGCTTCTAATTGTGTTCCTGTGACTTGTTCCTAACCAATGAGATGAAAGCAGAAATCTGCTGGGGATGGGAAAAAGAGGGGTGGTCTAGGAAAATGTATGCTTTCTTGAGAAAAGGGTGACAGACAGATATAGCTGGTGATGTTCATCCCTTGTACTTCCTTCCTAGAATACAGATGTAGTACCTTCCTAGAATACAGATGTAGTACCAGCAGCCATTTGTGACATGAGGTAGGAAGCCTAAGAAACCAACACAGCATAAAGATAAATCCTTGATTCTTGATGACATTTTAAACAACCGAACATATGCTTAAGTGATATAGATTCTTCCCTTACTGAGAAAGGTACTTTGTTCCTTATGTTCTATCATCACCTGTCTTCACTGAGCTGATACCATCCTCAGGCCTTCCCAGACTTCTTTTCATTCTCATTAAGCTCTGAGGTTGCTTCATTAAACTACTCTAATCCCTGTAAGAAATGAATCAGAGACTTTGACAATATCAACAGTTCTTCCTTTCAAGTAGTACTGGTATATGTTCTTTTTAATTTTTAATTATTATGGGTACATAATAGTAGACATTTGTGGGGTACATGTGATGTTTTTATACAGGCATACAATGTGATTCTTTTGTTGTTTCCCAGAAGACAAGAGTTGGAAGATATATAACAAAAGGGAATCAATATTTCAGTGAGATTTTTTTCCTAAGAATTCTAACAAATTTAAAAAATTTTTTTCATCACTAATAATATCTTTGCCATATGTACTTGGGAAATAGGCAAAGAAGTTTTAATTACCCAAGATCAGGCAATGTGAAGCTAAAAATTATAATCCAACTACCAACTATTTGAATTATAGCTTTGCATAGTCTTTGAGTAATTGCAAGGGCTTAAATTATTTCCCTTGCATTTTGAATTCTTTTATCTATAAGCTTATTTTTATATTTCATGTTCTATAGGATTTTACTCTGCTTTTACTCAAGTTTGTTTTCATCTTTCATATTTAAAGTTTAGCCAATTCCCTACTGAATTGTCTTCTCCAGGTGAGGTTAATGAATGACTGCTGATGACATTTGAACTGTTGAGAAAATACAAGTGCCCAAAATATTTCTTACTTATGTGAACTTTTTACTTTTTTAAAATTTAAATATGTAGTCCCCATAAATCTTCTATTAAAATTCAAATGTGATACTTGGAATAAATAATATTTTAAGCCATTAACACTCACTAACATACCTTGTAATCAAATTAGTTAATATACAAAGTTCATTGAGCCTTAAGTAGATAAGCTTTATAACTAATTCAATTCCTCTCTTCATGGATTTATTATTCTTGAGTGCTATTTATTAAGAGCTCTATATTTTAGCTTTTGACCAGAGTTACAGAAGGTTAATATAACATTCCTGATAGGGTAATGAACATTTATTACATGACAGAATTTTTTTTAACTAAAATAGGAATTTGAAATGAGAAGGCAGAGAAATTAGTTTAAACCTCAGTGGTACTTACAAAATTAATATAATATGAACTTAAAAAGTTGATGGGCTCAAAGATCAAACACTAAAACCTAAAATGGAAATCGAATATCTTCTTTTCAACTGTTACAAATTATACAGATAAAGAACACTCTATAGAAAGGGGCATCAACTCACAAATTCTAAAAATCTTTGACTAAATATTTAAAAACAAAACATACATTAAAATAATAATATGATTCCAGGGTGTTTACTTCTTAAATTATTATACATTAAAAATTGATAATAATAATTATGTTGAAACTAAAACCAAGTAAGCAAAGACAGATAATCTCTTATAATGATGGGGGTCAATGTTAATTGATATTGCTTTTCTGGCACTTGGGTGATATGTATATAAACTTACTGACAATTAAAATGTATTTACCAAATATCTTGAAATATTTATTTATTGACTTAGAAATTTCTCTCCTAAAAATTTGCTCTAAGGAAATAACTAATCGAAAACAATTTACTCCATTATTAAAGTTTGAAAATTTCCAACAACCCAGGATTGGTAAAATAACTAACTGTGTTTTATAAATTATTGGGTAGTCTTTCAAAAAAATGTTCTTGAAACATGTCTGTTGCCATATAAAGTTATTCAAACATCACTAATGGGAAGACATTTTTGTAAAGACTTTTTTAAAGTATCAATATTTAAATATAAATAGATGTAATTTTGGTAAATATATATCAGTGTAGTGGACGTTTGTGTAAGATCTATTTTTTTATTTCAGCTTTTCTGTACTTATAATTTTTGTACAGTGAACATGTATTTTAAAAAGTTTTTTAAAGTGATCTAATAATTATTATACACAAGGAAGTATGCCTTAAGTATATCCTCTAAAAAGTCTTCTTAAGGTTTGATCCCTTTTAATTGAAGAAAATCAGAAAATATATTGGAAACTTTTGAACCATACACTCAGCACAAAGACTCTATTTCTGACCACCACTCTCATTCACCCCAGTGGTGGAGAGCCACAGCTGTGTTTGTAAAAGCTAAAACTGGTTTGTGCAAACAACACTGCTCAGGGTCTGTTTTCCTTCTATCTGGAACTAGAATTCCAACTGACTAGTGAGCGTCACTTGAACTGAATACAAATGCAGAGCTATGGGGTGTTAGGATATAAGGGCAGAGAAAATTGGTCTACTGAGCAAGAGAAAAAAAGGTGAGAAAATAATATAAAAGATGGGTGACCACGTAGTCCAGAGAAAGAAAAAGGAGCAACCTTAGTTTTCCAAAGCTTACAAAACTAGATTGTACTTCCTGTCCCACGATTCCAGGAGAAACCTACATCCTTAGGATAATGTCTGTTTTCGTCTTAACCTAGTTGAAGTAAGTTTCTATTATTTTTAAAGAAAAAAAAAAAAACATTGAGTAAGAAATTCTCTATCAGTCAGTAAGGCAGATATCACACGAGCTATTTTAACAAGAAAATGTAATAGTAGGAGTTGGTTTAACAAGTAATGGAGGATCAAAAAGACAAAAGGAGAACCCTGCAGTATCATAAGGGTAGCAACTACAGTAAGTTACCACGCTAGAACAGAGTGTGACAATATCAGAAACTAGTAGTTTGAGGAGGGACCACCCAGCTGGTGCTCACAACTCACTGTCTTGGAGGAGAAGCCCCAGGGAGCTGGGACTTAGCTATCTGAAGATAAGATGCTGGTCTGAGAAGGCAAAATGGGGCTGGTTATACGAATTAGGTGGAAATAACTAGAGACTGCAACCAGTTGCTACTGTTACTCAATGCCATTTCCAGAGTGAAAAATCATTGCTCAGGTGATGTTGACAGTCATAGGAAGAAAATCAGGAAAAAGCATGTCCCTTTTTCTTCCTCCAGGCCTCCAGCCATCCTTGAAAATTCACTATTGTCAAAGTCTAACAGGGAGGCCGCTGGTAAACAGAAATGTGGTTTTCCAAGTCCTAACCCCAGTAAGATAAGGCAGAATTCAAAAGGGTAGGTTTGAAAATGAGAGAAAATGGCTTAACAGGAAGCAAATACAATAAAAGTCAATTTTATTTTACTTCTTAATTTCATGTTTTATGCCAACCACACTGTGTAAAAGTAGTTGCAAAATGAATGAGTAACACTGTAGTGAAACCATAGGAACCACTCAATAGATAAGTTAAATTGAAGGGAAATTTGCTATTTTGGCAGCCTGTGTTGTACTAAAAAAGTATTTTAATTAGTTTTGCTTGGTCCTAAATATAATTAAGTTTATGAGTTTAAAAGCAATTTTATGTTTTGGTTGAACAAAAATGAAAAATTAAGTCAGTGCATTTTTTGTTCAAACATATTGAATTTTGACAGTGTTTGCATGTTAGCATCCTTTGTCTACTCAGACTTAAATCAATTAAAGTATTTTATTTATTTTATTAAATTCAAAAAATAAACATACAAGACTTAAATAGTATTACAGACTTACATATGTGCAAACAGTTCTTGCTACACTAGGAGCTCTTGCTGTTGTAGATAACAATAGTCCCAGCAGCCACTGAAACACCTAAATGAAAAAAACCAAATGAATTACAAAAATATTTTTAAGAACATAGTTTTAAGAACACCTTGGAATCAGTGACGACCACTTACGTTAAAATAGTAGGGAAAAAAGCACCCTTGCTTGATAAGCTGACATTCACCAGACATTTTCTTCCCCAAATGCATTTGCCAGTTCTGGGAATGAGTTTTGGATTGTTTATAAAGATGGCTGTGATAACTCAACCCATTTATGTACGAGTATGCTTTGCAATGTGACATTGACACTTCTCCCATGAAGAGCTAGAGTATATTTCCCCATCTCTTGAATATAGGCTGTCTTTGTGATTTGTTTTGACCAATATTTTGTGGCAGAACTGAAGTTGTGAGTTCTGAAGCCTAAGACTCAAGATGTCTTTTTTTTTTATTAGAATAATGACCTGACACTGCCATGTGGAGATGTCTAGTCTAACCTACTAGATTATGATAGGCCAAGTAAAGGAGAATGGAGATGCCCAAGTTTATAGGCAGCAGCAGCATGTACCAAATATGTGAGTGAAGCCCTCTTGGACCATCCAGTCCCAATGGATCTGAGAGATAACTACAGCTGTATGAAGATGCTAGGCAAGGCTAGCTCAAATTGCTGACCCACAAAATTATGACCAAATCAATGGTTGGGGTGGGTTGTTACATAGTACTAGATGACTGATAAAATTGTGCATGACCTAGGCAGAGGGACTCTACTGGAAAAAAGCTTTTGATGTCCATGTGGGCTGGCATGAAAGTTTCAAATCTAGAAGATCCCCTAAATATATTTCCAGTTTTCCTTATGAAAATTTGCTGAGGGCTGGGGTGAAATAGGAATGTGAGTGTGGGTAAACCAGAAACTTCTAAGAAACATAAAGGAAATACTCACAATCTTACAGTGCTTAGGAAAGAAGTCTTGCCAATGGAAGGGAGTTTGCATCAAACACATGTAAATTCTCCTACTCAAAAGAACTGTCAGATTTTGAAGCTGCATCAAGTGGAAAGACACAAACCTAAACTTAAACTTCTGAAAGGCCAAGATGTATCTTCCATATGTTTCATGTCTGAAGTCACAGAGAGCTGCCAGACTCTTAATCAAAAACCCAGAAGCCTCATGCTCAGTAAAACAGACAAGTAATAAGTGAACTGAGGTTGTATAAAGAGCAACTCAATTTAATCTTTGATTAGATTGAGGTTATCAGTCCCCTGCTTTTTATACCTAATGAAAGAAAAGATGAAACTTCCCTGAAAAAAAATAATATCAATTGTAGTCTCTATAATTATTTTTTACACAGGGTCTAATGTAAAATAAAGTCTTATGAGACATAAGAGTCATAACAGCAGGACCAATAATAAGGAGGATACAGTAGAAAATAGACGCAGACCTAAGATAACCTAAATACAGAAGTTAGTAGATAATTTTAAATAATTATTTTAAAGAAAGTATTCAGTAAAATGGACAAAAAGTTGGAAATTTTTCAAAAGATAATTGAAATTCATAAAATGAATTAAAAAGACATTCTAAGACAGTAAAATATAATATCTACCATTAATAATTTACTAGATGTGTGTAATAGTCAAGTGGACACAGCAGAAGTTACTATAAGAAAAAAGAAAAAATCCAATCAGAAACACAAAGAGAAAAGAAAAGAATAGTTTACCTCTAATTATATCTAGGTAATTAGAGTCCCAGAAGGAGAGGAGAGAATATAGAAGAAGTAATATTTAAAGATATAGTGGCTGAAAATTTTACAAAACTGATGAAGAATGTGAATCCACAGATTAAAGATGCTTTGCAAAACCTATGTAGAATATTATAAAGAGAACCAAACATAGGCATCTAATAATAAACCTACTAAAAACAGAAGATATGGAGAAAATGTATAATCAGAGAAAAAATATATTTATTTCAGCAAAACAATAAAAATAATGGTTGACTTAACAGAATTTCAGAAAGCCAGAAGACAATAGAATGTCATCTTTAAACTACCAAAAGAAAAAACATATTTGTAAAATATAATTCAGTGAGCATTCTAAAACTAAAATTAAAAACTTATTTTAAAAGTTTCATAGGAGATTAGACATAAGTTAATATTAGTAAACCTAAAAACAGAACCAAAAAAATACATAACATACAGCACAGAGAGGTAACATAATGAAAAAGACAGAAATATGTATATGAAGAATTGGGAAATTGTAGGTCTAAGATATGTGCAACTGAATTCCCTGCTGGAGTGGGGATGGAAAAAGAGACAGAAGCAATATTTGGAGATATAATAGGCAAGAATATCCCAAAATAGAGAAAAGAAAGTAACCCACAGATTCAAGA